>CM068832.1:46987519-47090019 GCA_028554795.2 Sinohyriopsis cumingii
TAAACGGATTCCTGTTATAACGAATTTTTACCTGTATGTCTGTTTGGCTCAATTGTATTGTACCAACTCCACAGAGACAGATTCAAACGCTGTTAAAGGTTTCTGTGTATATTATGTGTCACTAGTGTATGGTGATAATGAGTCAACTGAAACTGTGTCAAGACTTTCTCCTATTGATATAACTTTGTCATGAATGAAATGTTCCAACGTGTCCCAAAAGGTGGACCAGAAAGAAGGTTGTTGAAAGTTGTGTACATTTATTCTTTGACATGATCTTGACGTATACAAAACCTTTATCCATAACTTCATTTTGATACGTGTTAAATTGTTAATAATAAGTTTTAATAATTTGGTGTGGCATGATTTGTTGGTGGGGGAAAAGAGATGTTCATTGTTTCAGTGCCATATCAGGTGATAAACCAAATTCTAATTTTCTTGTATTTTACCTTCGAAACAGTGAAGTATTAAAAAAATATCTCGATATTAAGAATGTAGAAATGCTACATTAATAATTAATATTATGGCACAGCAGTAAATTTTGGACTTCTGTTAATACATGTAGTACAAACTAATGGTTTTGAAGATCAAAACAATAGTACTGAACTATTACGTTGAAAATAGGGTAATATTACTGCAAATGTTTGATCTTGACAATGTAGTAAAAGATCATCAGCAAGACATATCACTATAAAATGAGTATCAGCAGAACCAATGTCGTCATGTTACTATATTAACAAAAATCATTTAATGCGTGTCATTAAACTTCATTCCTGTAGTTATCTTGGCTACAGTATTCTTCTAAAACAGCGTGAAGAATGCAGAACTTGATTTACAGAATAGAGCAACTGAATGCGTGTAGTGTACACATGGCTGAAAGTAGACTAGTAAATACAAGTTATCCAAATGAAACAATGTAGACACTTTTCTGTATCAACAGTACATACAGGAATAGGAAAGATTTAAAACAAAATCTAGCCAAAAATATAAAACGAAAACATTAAATCGATAAACAATGATACATTGACAGTAACATTATAACTCAAGACAAAAGAAAAAATGAAATCAATAGACTACACATGATTGTACAAAAATCCCACTAGCAGTAAGAGAGTGAAGATGGGACTGAAAATAGAATAAGTATGAACAACCTGACAAAATAAGTCCTGTCCACCGGAGATAAACATTGTTTTCTACTGGGATTTAGCAGTTAATATTGTGGTCAATGCCAGGTATAAAATGATTGATCTTGTTTCTTTCAAACCTTAATCTTAGCTGCATTTCCTCGATGTTTTAAAGACAGGTTTCATTAGACAGAAATGTGGCAATCGATTTAATACTACGAACAAATCAATACCCATACAGTGGTCTGAAAAATCAGCATCGAAAAATCTAAGCTAACAAATGTTTCCAAGAAAGATTTAAACTACAATCGAAGCAAAATAAATGAGACCAATTGTATAACACACAGAACAGATATCATATTCAGCTGCATATTCGTTCTTTAAAAATATCATTGTGTACATTATTTTACACACATTTTACAAACAAATACATTTAACAAGAGCCATTTGTAATTTAAAAATAAACAGACAAGAACATTATCAAACAATTATCATGTTTAATACATGATCACACTTTATTTCTCACTAGAATCCATTCCTTGAGGTATGCCATGCAGTTTATGTTGAATAATACTGAGGCAATGTTAGTATATTGTCCTACTGTGCTAAGGTAAGAATTGTCATTACTTTATATTAATGAGCATGTAATACCACTGTCCACTTTAAATCACCGAAGATATTTTCTATTAATGGGTATGTGAAACCACGGTCTATTTCAAATCTCCGAAGAGGTCTCACCATATCTAAAGTATTTAAAATACTTAACCGCTCCAATTTAGATTACTTTACTTAATGTGATTTAGCGACGTCCTGTCTTATTGCATACGATTCCTGCGGTGACAAACATTCAAATCCACTGTAGAAATGAACTATGACGTTTTTACAAATAACCTTTAGTAAGTCTAGGTAGAAATGCGGCTCCTGTTTTTTCTTCCTACCAAAATGTTTGTCTTTAATTTCTCCAACTCTCTCCATACATCATAATATACATTACGGTGATTCTCTTTGAATATTTAAACTGAAAGCGTAATTTAGATAATTTCCTATAATGTTATTTTTTCTTCAGCTTATGTGTCTTTTCAAGAATGATAAGTCCACAAGAATAGTAATAATTGCTTGTCAGCAATGCATGCCTGTCTCTGACTACCTTTTCCTTACTGATTTTGTGTGGTATGATTGCTCGATTAGACATTTGTTTCAATATTGCGCTTTCTATATTTTACCGGTTCTAATTGTTTGTTGTTTGCACTTTTGCTTTGTTGCTTCCATATTTAATGTGTAATCGAGTAAGCGAATAGACTTTCAGAATGGTAACACATACATTAAATATTGTTTGTATGACAGTCGTATAAAACGGCCTGAAAGTAAACATATATATTTGCTTGATAAAGATAATCATAGTCTTGCATACCATTATGACACCCCTGATTACAGATATATAAATATGTATTTATTTTACAGGCAGGTGGATATTGGATAATATAATTAATATGCATTATTACCGGATATATTTCATTTCATGGTATCAAAGACAGGATTTTTAACGAGTTATATTATATCGCGTTTGGTAGTACAAGATAAAACATATCCGGTTTTAAGGTAGGAAAATAAAACTTTACTTTTATTATATACCAAACTTACTCCAGAATCGAAGTATAGGAGATTAAATTCACTCTTCAGCACCATATACTCATCTCCATGCCATTCGCAAATTTGCTTCACTTTCATTGCTTCATTATATAAGGATACATGAAGTAAGAAAGCGGTAGGAATGGGTTGACCTAATCTGTCGTTGAAAGTTAAAATTTCGTCAGTTTGTAAACAAGGTGGTCCATTTTATGTTCGTTTCTTCTTCTACTTTCGTTCTTATTATCCACCATCTTCTGTGCTCGAATTACTGTTTCCTCTGATGATGTAAAAGGACCTCGCCTATGTATAATGTGGTCCCCTTTCTGGTATCATCCACAAACATTAATGAAGCAAAAGAAGATAAATGTAGTACTACCGACGCATGCACATTTTATCTCGCGGTCAACAGGAAGACAACCGAAGTTGAACTCAAGTCATCCGCTTCTGAAAGAAGAAAATCTGTTACAGCTACAGTAATAGTCTTAGCCATTGCATAATTGCTCTGTGGATGCGATAGAAACACATCAGGAGCTCCCGATCTTTTGTCTCCATTCTTTCAGCAATAGGTATGGTACTCTGAGTCTGCCGCTATCGTAAACTGTATGAGAGCTGATTCGCCTATATATTAAATGTATTGGCACTTTTCGTGCTGCTTCTGACTTGAAGAAAAGCAACACGATTTGACTGGATGTTTAACGCGCATTTTTATTGGTGGAATATTTTAATCAGGTTCTATACACACAATGTAAGTGCATTATCATTTGATGTCGCCTATTCTCAATAGAAGATCAACTGTCGACTGTAATCAAAAGGTGGCTGCTGGAAAATGTTTATGGTGTCGTTGCATGGTAATCAAACGTGGGTGTTGGATTGTATGTGCGTATGTGTAATGTATTGTAATTAAAACCATTTTAATATAGCATGTCAGTACAGCTGTTTGGGTTTTGGCATGAAATATATTAAATCTATATGATATACAGTATTCAACTAGTGTCTTGAAACATTCATATCGATGGTTGTACCTGTTTCTGATTTGTCCCAATTCATTTGAGACATAAAACTATTGCAAAACGATAAAAGTGGCAAACGTATTTTGGCATAATAGTCAAACTGACTGAACATGAGATCATATATATGATGACCAGTTGTGTCGCCTAGCAGTGAGAGCTTTGAATTATATTTAAATCGTAATGGAGACTGAGTCATTTGATGCTCAATTATGCTCACTCTAAATCAATGCAGACCAAGAGGAAACTTATTAATGTGATCCTTGTGCAAAGAACGCAAATATCGACGAAGAGGACCTAATTGCTGACACAAATATGTTAGATATGAATTTCAAAACTATAAAAAAAAAATTAAAGATCTTCTTATCTCCCGTGTCCTTCGTTGTTGCATTAATCTCTATCTCTCAGAAATCCGTAATAATGTATGTGAAACGTTCGTATTACAACACATACATTTTATTGAACAAATCCAAATCTGCTGTGTATTAAGTACCTGTTTTGTTACTTTAGAGGGAAAATATTAATTTTAGTTGTTGTGCGACATTGAAGCATCGCCCAAAACTTGCCATTTGGTAAACGTAATAGGTTAAAATATCAAAAGACACGTCAGATTAGTACCAACTCTCAGTTAAATAAAAAAGACCATAAAGATGGCTAGACGAATTCGACCGGATAATTCATTTAAAACAGCTATTTTTTACCGTTGAAAGTTGTGATATTAGACAGAACCGCCAGTATTAGTGTAAAACTTACAAGAATATGTTTGTTCAATAAGGTCATTTTATGATAATAAACGTCATAGTACAAGTGACAGCAGCTGTTTTTAAGCACATACAGAGATACAGGGTACATATTGCTTTTGGGCTTGGTGCATAGTTCAAGTAAACTAAATATCCTTTGCCCATGAGTCTGTTTTATTGTCTTCCCAGGAACAAACAACCGTAAACGGCCGATGCTGGTCTGGCCTTAGGATACTCTTTCAGTAGCAAGTCTTGAACGCTACCAACTGAATACTGTATTCTTGTCTCCTCTTACGACATACAGGAAGGAATATATGGTGAATGTATTCTTGTTTCTGAGACTTATTATATATTCTCGAATCATTAAGTGGATACGAAAACCGGAATCCGACGTAAATCTGCAAGACCAATAACAATTATATTCTCACATATCGATCACAGATCTGTTTTATATTTGATTATCCTAATTTAAAGTCTTCTGTCGTCTGGATAAATACATATTTTCTGAAAATAACATAAATAGTTTGAAGCAATTAAGCAGCAATGAGTGTAATAAAAGTAATCTGATTTGAGCTCATTTATGTTTGTGGCAGCCCCCAGTGGGTCCGGGGTTATATAATTGGCCCGACGTGTTCTCATTACCTGTCGTAAAAGACGACTAAGTAGAGACAACCTGTTTGCCGTGGGTTCCATCCAGACACGGAGAAGGAAATGATAATTGTAGTTGAGCAGAGGCCTTCTGATGCAATACACCTTTTTGGAAACAACTTCTTCTAGATGGGTGGTCGGGAGGGTCCGATCTGAACAAATTGATTGGTCACGCCGAGTCCTAGGAAGTCTTTATTTAATCGTTCACTTTCTTTATCTGTCTCCTTGTATCTCTCTTGATACCACAATTGCCCCTACATTCTATCAATTTAGCTTCCCATTTCCCAACTCTTATAAGACTTACTAGAATTCGGTGGCTTAACGGGTCAATTTTACCGACTGAGTATAATATCTGTATATCCCTGTCACTTAAATAGTGTCCCTTTATGGGGATCCATGGTGGGCGGGGAGCACGGGTGCTGAATTTTAAACAAACCAATATGGATAATTTCCAAACAAAATCAAAACAAGGAACGAAAACTGTATCTGACTCGGATGACGCACTGTGTAACGTGGAGTAATTTCCACGCTTCATGGTTATAAAATCAAAAGATCCTTCAAGACTGCTTGCCGTACTTTCTAGGGTAGTATTTGAAGAAAGCAATTACGGGATCTATCGGCACACCAAAAAGCGTAAAAATGTTGAAATTGTCTGCCTTCTTGTTGAGTGTAAGAGACGAGGACAAACAGAAAATATCCACAAAATAAAAACTTTCTTCGATATTCCAATAACCGCATTCGCTTACACAACAAACAATACGTTTAAAGGCGTGACTTGCTCTCATGACTTGGCTGTGGTCAGCGACACAGATATTACGAAAGCACTGAAAACGAAGATGTCACTGTGGTCCGTAGAAGACGTATTAAACATACCAACAATCTGCAGAACATCAACACCATTGTACTCACCTTTAACAAACTAACAGTACCAAGAGCGGTCAAAGTTGGCTTTTTACAAAAGAAGGTTGAGATTTACATACCGAATCCCCTTCGATAATATATGTGTCAAAAATTTGACCACAATGAAGACCGATTCTCGAAAAGCCAAATATGTGGCCCATGCAGAGACCATTCTCATTAGGAATCTGAGTGTAAAGCATCGTCGCATTGCGTCAACTGTGCAAATGAGCACCACGCCGGTTTCAGGAATTGTGATACCTGGAAAGAGGAAAAGGAAATATAGAGAGTAAAATACACTTCTAACATTTACTATCCAGGATCCAGAAAGCTTGTACAGGCAAAAGTATCCCTTCCTGGCATAGACGTAACCACTGTAGTGACAAACAATCCCAAATCAACGAAGGACACTCAAACTTAGACAGATCCACCCAATTCACCATCACGCTCTAACAGCTCCCCATTACCAAGCACACAACAACACGGCATCTACTCAAACAACTTTCAATAATACCCCACCACCGAAAAACATATATGAGATACATAGGCAGCAAAAGGGGTCATATGACACTAATAAACTCTATAATAGGTTTGGAGACATCGAGAACATGGATGCAGAAGAAACTGCTACATGTGCTCAAGGTGGCTCCAGACCTGCATCCAAAAATTTCATCCCCGTACTTCCTCCAGAGAAATAACCACACAGAGTGCACTCGAGAAAGGTCTAACATGGCTACATAATCTCCACTTTAAACTTATAATGAAGAACACTCATATAATAGAACTTAAAGCCAAATACAATAATATTCTACTTATTTTAAACGAGCATGACCCTGCAGTATTATGCCTTCAGGAAATATTCTTGAAAGATCGGATATTGCACTTAAAAACGACTCCCTGTTTAAACTGACTTTCGAAATGTTGACAGGACCTTAGGATGAGTTTCTTTTGTTCTAAACAAAAGAGACCTTGATAGCGTAATCGCTTTAAACACGAATTTGCAAACCATTGCTGTAAGTGTCACTCTAGATCGAGTGATTACCTTTTGTTCTATTTACATGCCATCTAAAACGCCAACCTACTACCAAATAAATTAGACAACATTCTTCAACAACTGCCTGAGCCATTTGTTCTACTTGGAGATTTTAATACTCATAACATGGTATGGGGATCAAACTACATGAGCGATAGGGGCAAAAAGGTAGCAGAATTCATTTCTAGACAGGTCTTATGTCTATATAACACCAAATCACTGACATATTTACACAAAGGCATGGGTATATATTCGTGTATCGATTTGATAATTTATTCTCCTTCTCTACTTTTGGATTACAACTGGAATGTCGCTGATGACCTTTACAGCAGTGACCACCTTCCAGTCTCTCTACAGAACACCAACGTTACAATCGATGAAGAAATTCAACAATGGAATTTAAAGAATGCCGACTGGTCAAAGTTTGAAACACTTTCTACAGTAAGGCTGCACAGGGATACCGTTTTAAACGACAGTGACCCTTCTCAGTATTTTATTTCTCTCTTAATCGAGATTGCAGAAGAATGCATTCCTAAGTCGTCAATGAACTGTAAAAGAACCCCTAAACAGTTGTTCACCACAGAATGTAAAAAAGGCACTAGACAACGCCGAGAGCACTAAAAAAAATTGATAATTTAACTAAGTACCGTATTGTTTGGACCAAAGCTCGTCGCACGATTAAGGAAATTAAGAGCACCATCGAAAAAATGTTTCAACTTTAAGTTATGGCTCCTCTTCAAAGAAAGTTTGGACACGATCCATAAAATAAATGTAAAGGGAATCAGATCTTTCTCCGACATCTGAAACTAAACAACAAGAATTTCAGTTCCAAAAATGACATATTTAATACATTTGCTGATATTTTCTCAAACAATTCCTAATCATCCAATTATTCAGAAGCCCTCAGAAGATTAGAAGCTCAAAATGAAACGACACGGCTGATATTCACATCGAATAACTCAGAGTGTCATAATCAGCCATTGTCGTCGTTGGAACTTATGGAATCTTTGCATAGGGCACATTATACATCTGCTGCGCCTGACGAAATACATTACCAGTTTTTGAAACACCTTCCAGAATCATCTTTAACAGTTTTTTTCTGGAAATCTTTAATGATTTATGGATTACTGGTAATGTACCAACAATTTGGAAAGAAGCAACCGTAATGCAAGTTCCCAAACCAGGAAAATAAAACACATATCCTACCAACTATCAACCAATTGCACTGATGAGCTGTGTGTGCAAAACAAAGGAACGAATGAACAATTCTCGACTTGCATGGTACTTAGAAACTAACAATTTAATATCTCCTTTCCAAAGTTGCTTTCGGTATGGCCTAGTGGTTAGACTGGAAGCATTTATTTACGATGCATTTATCAAGAAGGAACATGTAGTAGCTGTTTTCCTTGATTTAGAAAACGTTTATAACACGACATGGAAGTACCGGATACTAAATGACCTGTACCATATGGGTGTAAAAGGACGTATACCCTTTTTTACGTGAAACTTTGTCTCAGACAGAGAACTTAAGATAGCATCAAGAATTGTTAGGCTCATGGTGTGGATTGCTCCTTATACGTTGATGATTTTCTAATATGCTATTGATCAAAGCACATGCGTACAACTGAAGACAACTACAGCAAAATATCAACAAGATTCAAAATTGGGCCGGTACTAACGTTTCAAATTCTTGAAATCAGAAACTGTATGCATGCATTGCTGTCGGTTATAAAGACATCGTGATGAACCGAGACTCACGCTGGAAAAAAACAACTATGTTAGTTGTTGAGGAAACAAAGTTGTAGGTATTATCTTCGACAGAACACTGACTTTTATTCCACACTTATTGAACTTGAAGATGAATGCTCAAAATCTCTAGATATGCATCAAGTAGTAAAGCATACTGACTGGGGTGCTCATAACAAATGTCATCTCCAATTTATATAGAACTGGACCACGGTTGCGTTGTTTATGCTTCAGCTAGAAAATCCTACTCGAAGATATTTGACCCAATTCATCGTCAAGGAATTAGACTCGCTTTGTGAGCCCAAATACAAAATCATATACGACAAAACCCAAACGCCATATCTTCCATTGGCATTAGGACTTGACGGTATAATTATTGACTTTTCTAAAATTCATCCCACAATATAATATACTATTGGTTGCCCAGCCATATTAGTATTAAAGGTAATGAAAAAGTAGATTGCTCTGATAATATTGCCATATTCCAAGAACCATCTGATTTTAAAAACATAATATCAAAGAGTCTTTACGTCATGAGTGGCAGACATCATGGAATGAAAAAATGAAGAACACACTTCATGCGACCAAGCCAACTCTAGGAAAATGGACTTCTTCCTACAGAACTGTGGGTGAAGAGGAGGTAGTCATTGTAAGAATTCGAATTGGTCATATTTATATAACCCCATGTCACATGCTAAAAGGCGAAGACCCACCAGAGTGCGTTTCGTGCAATGAAACATTCACTGTTCGACACTTTATGACAGAATGTTTCGACCTACAACCTACTACTATGTGCATGGCATGAAAAAACTTTCTGATGCAATAAACGTCATTTGCATTATAGTAATCCAGAAAGAAATTAACATTTTTCTAAGCTAAAGATTTTTATTTAATGTATATACCGACACTTGTTCAACTGTCTTCGTTAACATATACCATTTACATTCCCCGTCGATCGGGAAGCTTTATATATAACCCATACCATCTCATCGTTTTGCTTTCAACTAGTTTTAATATCGCTGGTCGATATTACACCCTTTATCATTTTTAAATGATCATACATATAACGTTTTGTATGGCGCTAAATAGCATAACAGTGCTGGCTTTCACCTTCAATTAGTACACTTCACAGTGATCATTGTAGTGGATCTACTAAGCTCCTTCCTTTCTTGTATGCATAACTTGTGGTTTGTGATCCGCTTTTATTGGGCATTTACTTACGTGTTAGGTAGTGTCGCATTACCAAATCAATTTTATGACACAATACTACTGTCCGTTTCTACTCAATCCTATATTATTTGCGTGCATGCTATCTTATATTTTAGTAGCATAGTAGGGTGTTGTTTACAAAATTCATATATTACTGTCATTGGGAAATATTTTCAAAATTCGTCATTGTATAGGTATGTTTCAACATTTATTTTGCAATGTTTCTTTGTAAACATTGATATATCATGGGTGGCGTGCAAGATGGTTGACAAATCTTATTCGCTATTGATGTTAGGATTATTTTAGTACTATTTCTTCTGTTATGTGTTTTTAACATAATAATCGTAGCGATTAAGGCATTTGTGGTTCGATGTTATATACAAGGTGTTACAGCGTGTCGCGAGATAGTGGAATCTATTGTAAATCCATAATAAGACAATCCGAAAATACATTCGCAAACTGAGTCGCTAATTCGTGTCATATTTGTTTAGCCTTTCCAGGTTCTACCACACAGGGCTTATTCAATTTTAAGACGACAGTGCAAAGCCCTTGATGCGAATATACAAGGTTTATCCTCTTGAAATGTCGTCTCTTATCATAATGTTTTTTTTTTTCGTTTCGTTCCGAGCTGGTCTGAAGTACATGTGTGTCATGCTAAACAAGTTATCGGTTCATGTTCAAAGTACATCGCCATATAAATGCATGGACTTACTCTTTCATGCATCAACCCATTCAAGTACGTGAATACAAACCTACAATCTTTCCCCTACTCAATGGATGGGACTGGCTGAAGACGTTGAACAAGGGAGACAAGGAGATAATTATTTACAACCAGTTGACCTATATTTCTTTGTTTAGTATTACCTGTCATGATATGGTGTTAGTTTTCGGCTATTACATTTTCTCTTTATTTGAAATTAAAACAAAGGTTTAACGATCTATTGTTATTTGTAAGTGTAGTCTTATTGTAATGATTATAGTATCATTATTCGGCATAGCATACTAATGATAAATATGCTGACCAAGATGTCCAAATGACGATAATGATTATCTTGCAGAACACTTAAACATCTCACACTGACGTTACACGGCACTATTAAATAACATTATAGTCAGTTGCTCAGCAACTTTGCAAACTCAGTACAAAGTTATAAAAGTTTCTATACAGTATGTGCATATATGTGTGATTGTGGTTCTATGTGCTCAGAAAAATCCTACCAGAAAAAAGTCCAGTTCCTTATGCCGGTTGACTTGTTTTCTCGTAACTTTCATTGTCATATTGCCTACGCAGTTAATATCGCAAATAGAATGTCGCTAATTCCACAGTTATAATATTAATGTTACATTTTATACAGTAAGCTGATACTGTGACCGAGGGTTTGTGTTGTTCCGACATAGCTGTGCGTAGAATAGGTAGTAGCAGGTGAGGAATTCTGACAGTGAAACATGTTGATTCCAATGGTTTCATCGCACAGTTCATGTAGAATAAACAGCCGTCAGCTCTATATTCTTTTCCCAAAGTACGCTATTGTATGCAGTTATGTATGTAGTTATGTATGTATGTAGTTGTATAGTTATGTATATATGTATGTATGTATGTATGTATGTATGTATGTATGTATGTATGTATGTATGTATGTATGGGTGGGTGGATGGACAGATGGATGGATGACTGACGTTATCTGATTCCTCCTCAAAATAGATTACTTGCACGTAGTTGCATTGTCGCACACTGGTGCTTGGAACAATAAAATGGTATTAATGGATACACACTACACTAGTTTTTTAATAGGATTTTTAACGTAGCTTTAACCAGTTTCCAGTCTTATCGCTACGATGTCTGCACCAGACAGACCAGTCCTAACACTAACCTCTTAATGCTAAGCGCCTAGCGATGAAGCTGTTAGTACCATTTTTGTAACTGTTTGGCACGGCTCGGCCTGAGTTCGAACCCACGAAAATCCGCTTCCGAGGCCACTAGACCACCGGAACGGTCACACTACGCTAAACAAGCGCATATATTTAAAAAAAAAACTTTAGTCATAAGACCTTTGCATTAAGAGTGTATTATCTACCTCGATGTTGCATGTATCATATCCAATTAGAAGCTAGGGAAATACACAAACTTGTGCGATAAGAGCGAATTTAGATTGTCTTTCTGATCTGGAGCACATCCTCTATCCCCAATTGATTGTCTATGCCGGTAAAGGTTCACTTTGCATGCGCACCACTTCAGATTATAATCAGTGAAAGTGAGCAATATGCGAGCCTAAAAGAGAGCCGTTATGAGTGATAGAGGCTGTCGAACCAGATCAGTAGCCAATAAAACCACATTTACCATACTATTATGGTAAACGTCTTTGATAATGGACACAGTAAAAACTGATTCAATTATACATGATAACAGAAAGCAAGTTTCAACATAGTGGTTGAAAAGTGCAAGATCGATTGGTATATATCCTTACAAATACTATCTCATTTGTGTGATAAGCCAGTGTTTTGGGTATCTATATGGTGGCTTTAACTTTCATCCATTAATGTAGATTGTATTGATCATTTAAAAGCAAATTAGTACATATGTAATTATTATAGATGGTCATATGCTCTAGTTTTAGATAGTGATGCTATAAATAGTTTGCACTCACCCTTAATAATGAATCTGTATACAGTGCAGTGTAATTTTTAATTCCTAACAATATATTGCAAAACATTTTACGTGGGGACAATTATGATACAGAGTCGTAATAAAGTCGTGAAGATGTAGATACGGAGAAAAGTGACAAATATTTATATTCATACTTTATCACTGTTGTTTTTTTATTTTCAGTTTGGAGACGTATTCAGTGTTCATTTTAGATTTAATTTGAGAGGAATTTTTTAAAAATTATTTGTTTGAATTACAACGTGTTCATATCAATATTTGGATTAAACATGTTGCGATTATTGTGATTTCATTTAAATACGTTCTGGGCAATGCCACTGCGATACATCAAGAATGCTGGAACTTAAGCATATTTAATGTTATAGATACATCAGGACATTTAAACCTGAAGTTCATTTTAAATACTCTATTCTTTTAGACTAGTGCTGATACTTTTAAGATTAGATCGGATTTAATTCGAAATAATGTTTGGTTCTCTTCAATGTTAGTTTAATACCATAGATAATTCAATAATTTGTTGTGTTTTTGCAACACATTATGGCTTTCTTCTTTCTGCTACTTAGTTGAAGAACATAGGGTCGTAACACCAAGTAGTTGGTTCCTGTATGTAAATATATTTAGTCCATAAACAAGCGTATTTATCATGCTGATTTCAGTGTGAAATAAGTTACACCCTTGAGTGGTCAAGTAGTGTACAATAACGTAATATCTCAAAGTAGTATACTGGCATTTCGTGGTTTTATTTATACAGGAGCCAGCCGAATCGATTTGCCATTACAGAAGCTAATGTAATTATATGGCGGGTGAAAGTGTTTGCAAATATCCAAGAGGCCAAAAATGATTTTTTCATGATTATGTATGTGTATCATCACAAGGTATCATTTTTTATGATCACGTATATAATAAGAAGAGCAAAATAAAATGGTGTCTTTTCTATATCGGCACTAAACAGGGTGGATGAGCATATATCTTTTTTTCAAATACTAGTTTTCATGTATTTGTTAAGCATAATCAGTTGACGAGAGAGATATAGCGTCACATAAAAATCAGAATAGTACTGGCTTGTATGTAAAGTGTGGCGTAATATGTCTTTATAATGGGGTAGGCGTAATAGCTTAAGGTGGTTGTATATGGAAAAACAAAATATATTTGTATGATGTAATGTTGATATCAATTACAATATAGAGCACGAATGAATTATTGAGACGAATTCGTTCCTGTCCTTTCTAATTTGTCTTTTGGCACGCTAGTTGTTCATATGCTGTGCTATTGGAACTGCTGTATACACTGGCATCGTCATAATAACTGCCAATAATATCATTGATAAAAATTCACCAGCACAACCCGCGCACGGATATCTTATTTCACTCTAAACAATTACCGTCATATATAATGGCAACAAATTCACAGATCTATGTGTAAACTACTTAGAAAGAGTGTATGCAGTTATCCAATAGTTGCAACATTCTACCCGATGGGTGGTGTATCACTATTGTTAAGGAAATTATAAAATCATTGTTTCTTTTGAATGCATTATATAGATTTATCAAAAGGGATCCCAAACTGGTATATGCTTTTCGAACCCATACCTGGAACATATTTAATTATTACTTACACACAAAAACATATTGTGCGTGTGTGTGTGTGTCTGTGTGTGTGTGTGTGTTGATCGCTAATATATTCTTGACTGAATAGTTATACACACTGTGGGATTTTGCTTCAACAATCACAGCAGAGTAGATCTGTTTTATTATTCACAGATTTGCAAAAGAAGCTTGCGTTTTACCCTTTTTCTGAAATCATTTAGGATCGCTGACATCCGTACGAGAATATGCAGCTACTTCACGTGTGTGTTTACACCCCTGTGGACAAATGTAAAATTTATAAAACATGTATCGGTTTCGTAACTACGTTATGCTGGTAGATGCGAGGAAGGGTTGACCCAAACTGGTACAGAAAGGCAACATCGGCAGTGTAATACATTAAAATTCTTAAAAGTATTATGACTTTACTCAAGATTATTTTGTTTAACCTTTCAATGATACCAACTCAAGTGTCATAATTTGTCAGTCTCTCTTGGCATCCGAGAGTCTACGGGATACGATGGCGTAGCTCCAAAATAAGCTTTTGTTTATCCTTCGTTCTACCTCTCTTTTTAGCTTGTTTTATTTTCTCTCTTCCTCTGCGTTTTGAACTCCCTGCCTGACAGCTAGACGCCAGCTGGAACGGTTGTTTGCACAGCTCTCCCAGTCGTTCACATTGATGTTTGCTGTCTTCATATCCTTCTTGCAAACATCTTTGTAGCGCATATGTGGTCGTCCAGTTGGTCGTGCACCTTCTGCTAACTCCCCATATAACAGGTCCTTGGGAATGCGCCCTGGGTCCATTCTCTTGACATGGCCAAGCCAGCGAAGGCGCCTCTCGCTGAGAATGTCCAACATGCTTTTCATGTTGGCGCGTTCTAGAACCTCTGTGTTGGGTACTTTGTCCTGCAACTGGATGCGCAGAATGCGCCGCAGACAACTCAGGTGGAAGCTGCTGAGTTTCCTCTCGTGTCTTGCATAGGTGGCTCAGGTTTCGCTGCTGTAGAGAAGTGAGTTGAGCTCGCAAGCTTGGTAGACACGCAGTTTCGTCTTCTCGGTGAGGTTGGGATTGTTCCAGACTCTCTGGTTAAATCTGGCAATCACTGCTGCTCCCTTGGCAATCCTGCCGTTCACCTCAGAATCAATGGAGAGTGAGCTGGAGATGTCAGACCAGAGGTATGCGAAGTTCTCGACAACTTCCAAGTTGTACCCATCGATGGTGACAGAGGGAGGGGAGCGTGCATCCTGTGTCATGGCGTTCGTTTTCTTCAAACTGATGGTCAGTCCAAATTCCTTACAAGCATGAGAGAAGCGGCATACAAGCGGCTGAAGTCCATCTTCCGTGTGTGATGTCAAGGCTGCATCGTCGGCGAAGAGCAATTCACAGATGAGTACCTCTGTGACTTTAGTCTTAGCACGAAGACGGGCGATGTAGAACAGCTTGCCGTCAGCCTTAGTATGGATGTACACTCCCTCGATGCAGTCCTTGAATGCGTACTGGAGAAGCATGGAGAAGAAGATGGCAAAGAGCGTCGGCGCAAGGACACAGCCTTATTTGACTCCGCTGATGACTGGGAATGCTTCAGATGTTGTGCCATTGAAGCACACTGTGCTGTGCATGTTCTCATGGAACGACATGATGACAGCACGCAGACGTGGGGGGCAGCCAGTCTTATGCAGGATTCTGAAGAGTCCACTCCGACTAACTAGGTCAAACGCCTTCGTCAGGTCTATGAAGGCAATGTAGAGGGGCATCTGCTGCTCGCGTCACTTTTCCTGCAGCTGACGTAGTGAGAAGATCATGTCTACAGTTGACCGGCCGGCTCGAAATCCACACTGGGACTCTGGGTAGACGGGGGAGGCTAGGATCTGCAAGCGCGCCAAGGCAACACGGGCGAAAGCCTTTCCGACGATGCTGAGGACGGAGATGCCCCGGTAGTTGTTGCAGTAGCAACGGTCTCCTTTGTTTTTGTACAAAGTGACGATGTTGGCGTCACGCATGTCCTGTGGGATGTATCCCTATTCCCATCAAAGGCAGAAGAGTATGTATAGGGGCTGGAGCAGTGCTGGTTTTCCGCTCTTGAAGACTTCAGACAGAATGACATCGCTTCCAGGAGCCTTCCCATAAGCAAGGCAATCGATGGCTTTTCCGAGCTCTTCAGGGTGGGCTGTGTGTCTAGCTCCTCCATGACAGGCTGGTCTGGAATGTCGTCCAGGGCAGTTCCGGTGACATTGTTTTGGGTTGCATATAGCTCGAGATAATGCTCAACCCATCGCTGCAGTTGTTTCCCCTGGTCTGTGATGACTTCGCCCGTCTTGGACTTGAGGGGGGGGGGGCGGTCTTGTAGTTGGGGAGGCCTGTAGTCTTTTTGATACCCTCGTACATTCCTCTTGCATCCCCGGTGTCGGCAGCCTTCTGTATACTGTTGCAAAGGTTCAGCCAGTAGGTGTTGGCACAGCGGCGGGCGGTCTTTTAGGCGTTGTTCCTTGCAATCCTGAGGGCTTGTAGTGTTCTGGGGCTAGGTGCAGCCCTGTATGCCAGAAGGGCTTTCCTCTTTGCCTCAGTTACAGGTTCCATCTCCTCCCAGTTTTTCTTATACCAGTCAACATTATTTCGCACCCTCTTCCCGTAAGCTGTGATGGCTGAATTGTACACAAAGTCACGGATATGGGACAACTTGAAGTCAATGGTGTCATCACATGTCACTTTGGTGAGGGTTTCCTTCAGTTTGCTGATGAACTGCTGTGTTTTCTCTGGGTTGCTTGCACAGCAGGTGTTGATGCGCGGGTGACCCTTCTTGTCGTGGTGCAGCTTCTTGGGTAATAGTCGCACCTTGCTGGCCACGAGGTCAGTGTCGCAATCGGCACTGTGGTAGCTCTGGGTGAGGAGGACACTGGCCAGTTCTGCACGCCTGGTGATGATGAGGTCTAGCTGGTGCCAGTGCTGTAAACGCGGGTGTCTCCATGACACCTGGTGGATCTCCTTGCATTTGAAAAAAGTGTTGGTCACACATATCCAGCAGTCGCTGACCATTCTCGTTGATCTTGCCGCTTCCGTAAAAGCTGAGACAGGTGGACCAGGCCTCATGGTCAGCTCCCACTCTAGCATTGAAGTCTCCTAGTAAGTAAAGGCTTTCGTTGTTGGGGATACTGGATATTGCCTGATCCAGAACCTCATAAAATTTGTCTTTCTCCACGTGCTTGGAGCAGAGGGTTGGGGCGTACATGCTAAAGATTTGACCGGGCCTAAGGATGTTGACAGCCGGAGGGCAAGGATTCTCTCAGTACCTGGTTGTTCTTTACGGCAAAGCCTACACCATGCTGCCTAGGTTCATCTGAGGGCTTCCCTTGCCAAAAGAACGTGTAATTAGCTTCTCTGATGGTGCCCTTGTCAGCCAGTCGGGATTCCTGGAGGCAGGCAATGTTGATGTTCTGTCGGGAGAGTTCTCTGTCAATGACGGCAGTCTTTCGTGCATCGTCGATCTGGTTTAGGTCAGCGGTCAATCCAGGACACATGGTCCTGATGTTGCAGGTAGCAGAAGGAAGAGTTTTAGTCTTCTTATTTCCTTGTTTAGTCTTTCCTGGTGCGGAATTTGTGGCCCACTTGTCGAGATGATTCTCTAAGTTCCACGTACCCAGTGAAGCAGGCAGGTCATGGCGGGCAGCACGTATTTGACTGGGGGCTGCCCAGCTTGAGGTGGGCGGTAGCTGTCCAGTGAGACCTGGTGATCTCTCTCACTGTCAGAAGTAACCCCTGGCGCCAAGCTCTACGCCAATCGAGCTTTGACTTAGAACCGGTAAACTGCTACTTCTCGTGTTGTGCCGACGCCGTAAGACGAAGCTGGAGTGTCCTCTCCATTGGAGATATGAAGCCTGGGCAGGGTGGTATGGAGAATCAGCTGTTGTCCATGCAGCAGATCCCCCCTCCACGCAGCTGGTTGGCCCAAGGGAACGATAAATGCCGATACAGCTTGGTGCCAAAGGCGTCGCAGGAGATGCCGAAATGACGTTGAAGTCAATGTCAGACCGCCTTAGGGACTCCGTCTCCGGATTTTCTGTCGGGGTTTACTCCCTTAGCCTTTCCCATGAGTGGGTATAGCCACAAGGCAGCAGAGGCTTGGAAGCGGAGTTTTTCGTCTCCTAGATGAGCTACCATCCAAGGTTTACGAGTCCCATCTACCCGAAGCAACTGGTTTTAAGGCGCCAGCCCGCCTTCACTTCTTCTCCTGTTAGTGGAAAAAGTGGTCTGCCAGACTTCAAATCTAAGCCACTCGCGAAGACCAGGAGCTGGATTTTAGTTGACAGAGGCAATCAGAGACGCAATCCGTAAAAGGCATTTTTGGAGGATTGGGGCTCTTGTCTCCCAAACCCACCCCGGGCAATGTCAACCTTAGACCAGTGGAGTCCTATTATATTGGATAATTATAATTCACTCCCATTCCTTCTGAAACCTATTCCGTTGTAATCTGAGTTTATTTTTCATTTTAATACCAGACAAATGCTATTGTTTTCTTTACTTCTTACTACAGAATTATGCAATGTAATAAAAGCTATATCTAGCATGTTATAAGGCGGAAAGTATGCTGTGTCTGCTTTTGCTGTATATAAGATTCAGATGATCATGCGCATTATTGGTCGCACAGTGGGAAATCTCTAGTTTATACAGTGAACAAGATAATACTACAGGTCATGAGAACCACTGCATCAAATGTAATAACTTATCAGCAAGAAGAGACAGCAAATATGAGACACTACTATTAGTATTAACAGCCATTATAGCAGTAACGTTATTAGTGTTATTAATATAGTTCCTTACCATATAGTTTAGTTCCATGAAGAGTACTGTACTTAATACTCACATCAGGTAATCCAGAAGTTCTATCTCTGCGATATTTGTCAGCCCTTTAAATATAAGGTCACAAACACCACAGAGTCCAATTTATATCCAGAAAAGGCTCAACAATGAACATACAATAGTAAGGAAAATTAAGGACATCAGAGATATTTATCGTCAAAAGTGATGTTGCTATATCTTCTCAACTTATACACCACGATCGTAATGATGCGTAACTGCCACAGGTAATGTCATATAACTATTGGAGTTGACTGACGGAATGATTACACAAACACTGGCTCTCTAAACAAATCGGGACACTGATAATTCTTTGTTTTAGGAAAGTAAAGTGCATATTAAGTGATTTATTACAAACATAAAGGATGATAGAAACTGACAAAATGTCAAATGCCCCGTTACACTTTGTAAGAGACAAACAAAATACCAAAGCAATATTCTTCTCTTTTCTTGTACAGAAAACTTGTTCTTAATTTTGAAACATTCTATTTGATAAACGAAATATTTATTACAATTAGATTAGTGAAATCTTGCAGTACTGGAAGACACTCGTTCAAATTATTATACGATTCATATTTTTAAGTACAGTTAATAATTGTCCACTGACTGGATATTGTGCCAGAATTTCGTGTTTTTAGATAAACCTAGAATAGACCTAAATTTTAAATTACGAGATATTGCAACTAATTATGAACACAACTCTACCCTTACATGACAACATGATTTCCATCACATCCAGTCATACTCAGCGAAATTACATACGATATCACGAAATGTAATTGTGCACATTATGAAGATTTTAAATATCATTAGTGATCAGTTCAACAGAGATGTGTGCAGCGAATAAAATATATTATTCTGCGCACTGATCTCAAAGAGAAATGAGGTATTTACTTTATTAATCAAGTGGTACCCAATACATTATTATTTCAAAGCTGTATTTGTTCATTGTTTGCCTATATACATGAACCAGCCCACTATATATTTCCCAATATATATTAAATTATTGTTCTGTTGAAAGCGCTCGCAAATATTTGAGAGACCTGACATAGTAATTTAATGACCATTTATGTGTACCATTACACGCCACCATGCATGGATGCGCATCCATGAAGTCATGAAATAGTAATTATAAATGGCGTGGACTCTATACCGACATTTTACATGGCGGGTGCATGCATATTGATCCAGGAGCACCTTACCTTCAAATACGTATTTTTAATTTATTTGCCTGTTAAGCATAGCAATTACACTTGATAGATACAGCGATTATAATAATACCTGTATAAGTCCACCTTACGGAATATTATAGGTTTTAGTAATAATTGAGGAACCATCGATATATGACATAGTTGATTATTGAAACATGAAAATTCATATGATTTAAGGTTGATATCAATTAAAAATAAGTGGAACCCTTATATCTTAGAGGCAATATGGGCTTCAATAACGTCTGGACCTTATAATATGCCGTTTGGTACTACGTCAAATACCTCATCATTAAAGACAATAATGACCACAAAACATCGATTTTTTACCGCACGAGAAAGAACGTTCTTAGTGGCATTGACATGCTGTAGGGAACTCCATTTCTAACTTCGTTATTAGTTGCATTCAGTGGCTGGTACTGTGCATTATCCGACTAGTGACAGGCGAGATAGTCTGCAGTGACCATTTGAGAGACGACAATTTCGACACCGCCTATACAATTAAAGAGCCACTTAGTATTACGAACATCAGACGACTCCTTCCACATCAGTACCAAGTGTTTTCTTGCCAGATAACCGAGTCCATGAATACCAGATTAACGAAATCAAAGGTTATGGCAGGGTTAACAACATATAGACCAAGATACGCCTGTACAGAAGCGAGAGCTAGCGAGGGTACAATATCCATACATCTTTAGCTTGGTATATTATTGGTTGTCAGCCCCTACCAATCACCACAAATATACCTACCTACCCCCAAAATTAATCCTGTTTTACCATGACGAGATTGTGTGTGTGTGTGTGTGTGTGTGTGTGTGTGTGTGTGTGTGCGTGAATGACCTTTGGATTTTAATTTTGCCCACTCCCCATTAGTAGTACACCTCCCGAAAAAAATCAGATGCATCCCCATGCTTATCTCATGCGTGTGCAACAATAATAATAAGTTTTAGCTAAATCCAAAATGTTGTGAATAATTGAAATATTGATTGTGCTTAATTGTATTGGTTAATTAGCCTTTTCTTTTGAGGTACTGGAAGTCAATTACCTTGTTTCAAGACTATACACATCTTTGGCAAGGGATGACGGTCTAGGTCAGAATCAAACCGCAACCCATTGATCGAGAGTGTGAATAGCAATGTCCATTCCATTTGGAGAGGTTAGTATTATTATGTACATAACCATAGTTAAAAGGAATTATATATATATATATATATATATATATATATATATATATATATATATATATATATATATATATATATATATATATATATATATATATATATATATATATATATACATACATATATATATAATCAGAGAAGCAATACAAAGTAAAATCTTGACACCGACAGCATTAAAATATGAAAAAATCCCTTTTATCTATGGTTATGTACATAATATATATATATATATATATATATATATATATATATATATATATATATATATATATATATATATATATATATATATATATATATATATATATATATATATATATATATATATAATTTTGTTTAGGTACTGAATGAAAAATTTGGGAACCAGCACCTGCAAGATAATCCACTAAAGAGAACTGAAGACAGTAAATGGTGGTGTGACGTATCTGGTGTTGCATTTTGGTGTCACAGTGAACATTCCATTAATTCCCTGTTTACATGGTTTTATAGCTTCGTAGTTGCCATGGATTCCCAATGCCTTACAAATTGTATCAGCATATGAGTCAATAATTAAGTTATTGAATTTTGTCTTGCGGAGAAACTAGAATGTATTGGTAATATGTCAGATATGATCGACCTTTAGTCGCAGAAGTAAGCAAAAAGGTTTGGTGCATTAGTCACCTATTGTTCAGACATGCAAAAGACTTAATGTGTGACTACCATAGTTACTGCTAAGGCATGAAACATATGTTCATACTTCTATTACAGGGACAAGATACACCATTACGCAGTATTGCTGTACAGTGTCAGACTGAAAGGAAACTTAAATGCAAACGAGGAATCCAAACATATAACATTGTATTAACTAAGCTCAGTATGATTATGTAAGCTTTTGACTCGATAGAACAAACACTTGTGAACTTATTATTTAGCAAGTATACACTTTAAATGATACACATGTTCATGAGAAATCCTCATCTGAGAGAAAACCACGATGACCAGTATACATGTCTAAAATTTCACCTACTACACAGGTTGTGTATTAAATGTCCAGCAAGTAAAGAGAAGGAGGAAAGGCATTGCAAACGTTCATGTACTTGTCAACATTCATACATACATGACACAAATGCAAGACAATGAGATTACTTTTCAATATTACTGATGCATAAGTCCATTTTTAAAATGATGGTAAAGACATTTAAGCTATGACTAGATGATATAACATTTCAAGAAATGAAGTAAAGAGGCGTTATGACACGAAGAAAGAGGGTCTTTCTAGAGCCATACAAAACATGCAGAACCACAGCGTGGAGGTGGATATTATTATTACAGACAGGCATGTTCAGATACAGAAATGGATCAGTGAGAATATGGGAGCCACACACTATTTTGATGTGTGACATGTATCCATGGGCATGTAGATATCGCAATTTTTACTACACTGAATGGTATCATGTGATAAAACTCGTATACAAAGTACATGTAGTAAAAGAACAGTTCTATGTTTAAGGTTATATTAAAGTTGGACAGTGAACATATCACTAGGAATGTAGTTAGCCCCCATTCATAGTTATGGCCCCTCCTCCCCAGCCCAGTACAAGCACACATAAAACTGAGAAACTGACTAAAGTAATGCAACTCGAACTTGAAAGATTTTTATCAAAATAAAACTAATACAAATTATTATTTGTACAAAATATTCCAAATCATATATCGCAACAAAAAATATTATTTATTCAGTCCTTACGCTAAGATTTATACGTATGTTAAAATGAATACTAGTCAAGTCTTGTTTCCAATTCTATCAATTCTCATTGGTAAGTTGTCAGTATGGATATAGGCAGTGGATGACATTTTTCAGTTTCTTGAATTACTGGAGTAATAATAGTTTTCTTCTGACTACGTTGAAGAATTCAAGGCAGTGCTGGGGGAAGTGTCCAGGAAGCCGGAGTCAGTTGATAGACAGTTATTGCCATATCTATGCAGCCATGTATCTATTATGACTGAAAATAGAATAAACATCAAATTTTTAAACATGAACAAAGTTATGTTATTTCATGAATCCCGGTTTTCTGTTACTTATTTCATGTTTCCTGAGTCAAAGCCTTTAGCATAAAATTAGATTTTACTACAACCAGTGTTGAAAAGCTAACTGAATCAAAAGTGAACATGAATAAACAGGAATATGTTTTAATTTCATAGTATAGAATATGTTCAACAAATGAAATTATAGAGGATAAAATAATTTTTCATGAGAATTTTGAAGATAATGGGCGAATGATTTTAGTAGGATCTGTTATCGAAATGAAAGGTTTGGGTAACAACTCCACACTAAATTAAAGTTATAGTACGGATACATTTTGTCAATAAAGGATGGATTTTATGAAAGGTTTCGAGTAGTCCAAATGAGTTCCAGTGGTAGTCCGAATAATGTTAACTATTCTTCTGATCTACCACTAATGCTAGTCAATCACGTCGATAATAAAAAAAAATATTTAAATAAATGCAAAGTTTTGAGACAGCTTCATACTTCCAGGTAGTCAACACATCGTAATTCAAATGAATGATTGAATTAAATAAATTAATCCCCTCATGCAAACACATTTCAATATCTTTCAAGACTGATATTAATACTATGTATATAAAATTGTTAAATAAACATATATAGAAAAGTCTGACGTAATGTACTCGGAAGTGAAAAATTCATTTCAGAATGATTTGACAAGGGCGGTGTTTTACACTAACCAGTCAACAACTGTGTTATCTTGGCCTCTCAAAAACTTATGTCCTGAAGTCAGATCACGTGATGTTTGCTTGCAATACAGTACTACTCAGTATTGGATAAATTATCGAATATATGCGTTACAGTTACAAGAATTATCATAAACACCCAAGGATGTTGAAGAACACAGAAACAAATTACACAGTAACTAGAATTGAAACGATTGACGTTTCTGATCACAAGAAAGGAAAATAATTAAATCTAGTTATTGAGAAAAACATTGCTATTAGATAACTCTTTCACACCTACGCATAAACATGAAGATTGTGATTCGACTAAGGCAACTAGTGCAACAAAGCGGAATACGAATACCTAGCCGTAAGCGGAAAGCTTGCATGCTTGCGATATTATGACCTATATTTGTGCTGGATAATCCGTAACCGATGTACCGGTACCACAACTGGAACAAATTGCAAGTGATCGTAACACACAAATACAAAGAGACACAATGAAAGCTTACATGCTTAAATTATTACGTCTGTTTCAGAATGAAAAAACCGTCGTAATATCGGTTATTGCAACTGAACCTGCTTGCGTTATTCGTGTAAAACAGGAATGACATGGGGACGTTTCGCGTGCTAATAAATGCACTCTTTGAAAACGTCAATGATGCTTTTTATGAGCAAACTTCGTTCATTGATGATACGTTGTGAACAGAAAACACTTCATATCGAGAACCTTCACTTCTTACGTGAAACATTTACAATGATGCAGCGTGTCGTAAATACGTCACCTAGTATCTACCCAATGATGACGTGAACGATGCAAATATTCAATACGATTTTCCGACATCAGTGGCTGCGCGGGGAGGGTGCACACACTTATCATCGTAGTAGCCTTGTTGCACGCATATTGAATTTGCCATAATATTATGTCTTTCTCATACAGTTGTACAAATTAGAACTCTTGTCAAAATTCAGTGGACAGACAAAGATTCCAAACGTCTTATATAAAAAAACTTCACTCAGAATGTCTTTATTGTTCTGATGGTATCACACAGTGGTCATTGAGAACATTTCTTGGTTGATACAAAGATATTTCTGAGATTCTCGAGAGTGAACGACTGGTAGGGTCCAGATACGATGGACCGCGCATATTTTAAGGATCATCAATATGGTTCAGGTTAATTTAATTTGTGATGTCTACATAATACTCACAAACATATCCGGATTTTGAAGAGACACTCGTGCGCGAGCGGTGACTCGATATGGCTATATCAATCCGGATGTGACTAGTCTTACCACCAAATCTTTTTTGACTGAGACTAGCATACGGATTGTTGCTAGCATCTACCTAAACAAGCCTATCTACTTTTTTAGATCGTGCTTATAAACCACAAGCATCTAAAGATGTTTTTTGAAGCCAAAAGGAGAAGTTATGACAATACTATCTTATATTACCTAAATCCATGGACTCAGGGACTCTGTGTCGATTGCCGTCAGTAAAACAACATCGATATGCACCCGAGATCAAAGGTTAGAAGGAACGACGATAAATTGAGCCTAGCCCTTGTCATACATGAAAACCAAATCGAACGGATTCAAAGTGAGCAGGTGAGCAATTAAATTATACCAAGGTTATGGATGGTAGCATATATTGCAATCAAACTATATTAAGTCGGTTATGGAAGTAAACGTTTTAATATTATATGTATCAAATATATGGATTCGCTATTGTTTCCTTTGAAACTGGAAGCTTGTACCGAAGAAACTGGCAAGCAATTGCCTGATAAATAAGTTTTCTATGTGAACGTATTTGTAGCAATTTCGTGACGGATATACCAGTGAAGAAAGATAAGTGCCTGTAAATGTGTGAGAATGGTGTGCAAGGTCGCATTTAGTAGGCATACGGTCTGCGTGGCTAGCTAAGATAATTCTTAATGAAGTTATTAAATTAGGAAATGTCGTGGACCCACACATTGACACTCAAAGACAACCGTGAGATACAATCGACAGGAAAACTGCTGTACTGGCGAAATATACGTTCGATTGTGTTTTCATAGATGGCGTATGGATGTAATTGCAGCTAGGGTAACATTTCATAAGTATGCCTTTAGGATGCACTGTCGGAGGGATATCGATAGCAGCTAGTGTGGATTTCGCTGATGGAAAAAATAATCTCCTTACGGCTGCATTGCCGAATAATGGGTATTCAGGAAAAAAACGGAGGTCGTATACGTTAATTGACATTTACGTATGGCCACCCAAGCCCTTTACTGCAGGAAGATTGGTAGCTGCACTAGGTTCCCCGGAGGTTGGCTACTGGGGGCATTCTTCCGGGAGTTGCACAACAGGTTACAGCACGTTTGCTGCTCACCGATAGCACCTCATTTATAGGAAAACAAGATCTGAAACTTATGTAATGCCAGAGCTAACATAGTTTATAAATGGATCCTTTGTATATGTTCAATGGAAACACACCGCTGCAAAAAGAGGTTCACTAGTATTATATCAATAAAAGCAGATAATTTAGCATCAGAACTAGAAAACAAAATATAAATATATATTTTTCATGAAGCTTGCCTGTTAATTGTTTCACAATTCTAAGGTTTTCTTAAGAAAACATACATCAAAATTCCAGTAGCCATCTCCCCTTCTCTCTCTCTCTCTCTCTCTCTCTCTCTCTCTCTCTCTCTCTCTCTTAGTTTTAAAGCAAACTGGTTGGTGACACAAGTTAAACTGCGGCACTAAATATATTTACAATCCAGTTACATAGTAGCTGAGAGAACTGCATTGATATGAGTTGAGACAATGATGATATAATTGTTACAGTTTATGTTTTTATGATCATGGTCAGAATTTCAAACAATTTTCGAGTATGTGAGAGAATTAGAAGGATGAATTAGGTGTATTACATGGATGAGTTTCTGTTTGTATATGTCAAGACGAAAATGATTGCACCACGGGTAGAAAGGGAGAGGCATATTTTGACTCCGTGGGTATGTGTTATACTTCAAACATTGTATTGTTGTTTGTTATAGGATCGCCTGAGCTGCCGGTAAGATGCCGTAATATTTTGATTGTCAGGTAGCTTTGGATCAGATCTCAATATAAACACGGCAATATATAATCAGAGCTCTGCTCAACTGAACACTAGTTATTAATATTTAATCAAAGATCATACTTGATTATACTTTGTTTTTTCCGTACGAACCACGGTGGCAGAGTGTGTATAGCCTGATATAATATCCACTGAAATAGTACGGGTTCAAATTATACCATACAATAAGGATGGATCACCTACCATGATTTATACATGGTCCAGGGATTTTACTACAGCAGCCTCAGTATTAAATAACACATGTGTGCTGCTGCGCCGTACACACCAAGACTACATCAATCTAATATCACGTGATATTATAGCAGTTTACATAGCGAAAGCGAACCATACATTTAACATCTTCGACAATACTCTCCTGAGTGTGAACAAAATGGAAGCAGATCGATCTTTAGGTAACGTACCCGTATATCAGACGTATATTGCGATGAAAACAAAGTGTGCATGCTAGCTCTGTATTAACTTATTGTCCTGTCCGTCGTGCAAGAACATATTTGTTTATTTTTTTCTCAGGAATTGGTAGACAGTATGAAATACGATAAGTTTCAAATATTGAGACTATATGCACTTGCATCGACTTCAGTATGTAAATATGCGTATGCTTTGTGATCAGGTCACCATATTGTACACACATTGTGTTTAGGACTTCCGATGTTGTGATCCATATTTGACACACAGTTGTCTTACTCATGTTCTTACTCTTTCAGCGAGAGACAGACAGACAGACAAAGAGACAGACAGAGAAAGAGACATACAGGGAGAAGAATGGCGTTACTGGGAGCTGCTATGAACATATCTGACAAAATCAAGGTATAATAGCTAGAGTATAATCATCTGTTAATCCTATGCACTGGGTGGGAGTGGGCAGGTTAATTGTTAATATAATATATATTTTATATTCTGATAAACATACTATTCCATTTAAAGCTTCCTTATCACTATTCACGAAAATGTGGGTTCATAGGTTTCATTTTGTTTTTTGTTTTGTTTGTCTTTAGTTTTATTTTATTTATTTTACTTTTAGAGAGGGGGAGAACGTCCATTAGAGAGTTCATGATTTATATTTACCATCCTCTCTGATTATCGAATCTATCCAAAGCAGTTATTGTTAAGTCTGTACTTGTGAACCGTAAAATTAATCATGTTCTCATTGAAAAATGATTGATGATTTTATGCTGTTTTTGCTGCAGTTCATATGTTAAACTACTACTAAGAAGCACTGAGATTTGGACTGGATATTTCAATCAGCAATACATACATTTAATTCAGGATCACATTACGTCATTTAAAATATGGCAAGGCTGCATGTATCGGGGTGGTGGACGAGTTCTTAGTATAATCATGTTGATATTCAATCACGGCTCTTTTCAATCAGAAGTTTATCATTCATTATGTAGATGAAAATGATGACGCAATACAATGATAAAAGCCTCCAACAGCATTGCATAGAAAAACGATGAGTGTTATTGTTAAATAGTAAACACATGAAGAAAAAAGTGTCAGAAGGAACGTTAGACACAGGGAACAAAATACAATAATAATGTCACCTTTCCAGTGATAAGAAAACAAAACAGCAGAAGGGAAACAAGAGAAAGAAAAGAAAATCAATCACACACCTATAGTTTGTTGTCATAAATATTGATACAAAAGCTGTCAATAGTACAACAAATCTAGCAGAATATAATATATTCACAGTTAACATTTTTTCCCCATTCTAGTTCAGTCGAGTCGTTGTTTTAAGCAATGTGTGCTTGTTGTTTTCGGTGTTCTGTCAAAAGCCGCGTGATTTTGACTCGAAACTTCAATCTCTAATAAACATCTTAAATTGCAGCTCACATATCATCTATGCAAGTAAGTTAAAGTTCAATATATTGACCGTGTGGTGAGGAGGTTGACATCAAATCTTGTTATATAACGATGATATATAATTTCAATTCTTATCAACCGAAAACGTCTCATCACTTTTTCAGATAAGAATCATACATCATTGTACTAAACGTTTCCTTTCAGAACCGAGTGCTTAGCGTCCCCGACTCTTGAATGAAAGTGTATGGATTCCAATTCTACCATTAAACAATGATGGATCACCTACCTTAGTTTGTCCCTGGGGAAGGCACTATAACACAAAACTAATCCAAACAAATATCGTTTAATGCATAGTACCTTTGCAATCAAAGCGAATAAAATGTATTTACTATCGTTGATAAAAATTTGCCCAGCTGTGGGAAGCATTGAAGCAGATCTGCCTTTATGTAATGTGTTTGTATATAATGGATCCATCATTACTATTCTAACTTATTATATACATATGTTTGAAATAGAGAGACGCATTGTAGATACATTTTTCATATTTTTCATTCCCATATATTCACGTGAAAAAATATATCCTTATTTTCGCATATAAAAATATGAGATATCCCATCATGCGATGTGACGCTTGCTTGTGCGAGCCTACAAAATCTGCACCTTCAATAATAACGAGTATTTTGTTAGATAGCTAAACAAATAAATATGCACAGACCTAAGACATGGACCTTAACCTTTGATGAATAAATTTGCTCAAACGCTAGTCACGTGTCTATCTTGTTATTTCCCTTTACTTACTAGACCTCAACGACAAACCCGCTTTTATATGCATTTATGAATCCGAGCTTTAATTTGTCAGATAGGACCAACTTGTTTACAAACTGACGAAAATGTAACTTACAACGACAGATTAGGTCAACCCTTTCCTATCGCTTTCTTAAGTCATGTTTGCTTATATAATCAAGCAATGAAAGTGAAGTAAATTTACGAATGGAATGGGGATGAGTATATGGTGCCGAAGGGGGCCGAAGGGTGGATTTATTATCCTATACTTAGATTCTGGACTAAGATTGGTATATAATAAAAGTAAAAATTTCTTTTCCTATCTTAATACCACATATGTTTTATATTGTACTACCAAACGCGATATAATATAGCTAGTTAGAAATCGTGTCTTTGATACCACGAAATGAAATATATCCGGTAATAATGCATATAAATTATATTATCCAATATCCACCTGCCTGTTAAATAAATACATATTTGTATATCTTTAATCAGGAGTGTCTTAATGGTATACAAGATTATGAGTATCTTTATTAAGCAAATATATTTGTTTACTTTCAGGCCGTTTTATACGACTGTCATACAAACAATATTTAATGTATGTGTTGCGATTCTGAAAGTATATTTGCTTACTCAATTACACATTCATTATGGGAGCAGGAAAAACAAAAGTGCAAACAACAAACAATTAGAACCGGAAAAATATAGAATACGCAAAATTAAAACAAATGTATAACCGAGCAATCATACCACACAAAATCAGTAAGGAAATGATAGCCAGAGACAGGCATTCGTTGCTGACAAGCAACCATTAATATTCTTGTGGACTTATCCTTCTTGAAAAGACACATAAGCTGAAAAATAAAATATTATAGGAAATTATCTAAATTACGCTTTCAGTTTAAATATGCAAAGAGAATCACCTTACTGTATATTATAATGTATGGAGAGAGTTGGAGAAATTAAAGACAAATATTTGGTAGGAAGAAGAAACAGGAACCGCATTTATACTTAGACTTTCAAAAGGTTATCTGTAAAAACGTCATAGTTCATTTCTACAGTGGATTTGAATGTTTGTCACCGCAGGAATCCTATGCAATAAGGCAGTACGTCGCTAAATCACTTTACGTATAGTTTGACCTACATTGGAGCGGTTAAATGTTTTGAGAGGCTAAAAAGTTAATTCTAACTTTAGATATGGCGAGACCTCTTCGGAGATTTGATGTAGACCGTGTTTCACATACCCATTAATATAAAATATCTTGGGAGATTTAAAGTGGACCGTGGTATTACATGCTCATTAATATAAAGTAATGTCAACTCGCACCTTAGCACAGTAGGACAATATATTAACTTTACCTCAGTACTAATCAACATGAACTGCATGGCATACCTAAAGGAATTGATTCTAGTGAGAAATAAAGTGTGATCATGTATTAAACATAATAATTGTTTTATATAATGCTCTTGTCTGTTCATTTGTAAATTACAAACGGCTCTTGTTAAATGTATTTGCTTGTAAAATGTGTGTAAAATAATGTACACAATGATGCACACAATATTTTTAAAGAATGAATATGCAGCTGCATACGATATCTGCTCTGTTTGTTATATAATTTGTCTCATTTATTTTGCTTTGATTGTAGTTTAAATCTTTCTTGGAAACATTTGTTAGCTTAGATTTTTTATGATGATATTTTAAACCACAGTATAGGTATTTATTTATTCGTAGTATTAAATCGATTGCCACTTTTCTCTCTTATGGAATATGGCATCAAAACATCCAGGAAATGCAGCTTAGATTAAGTTTAGAAAAAAACAAGAACAAACATTTTATACCTAGAATTGATCACAATATTAACTGCTAAGTCCCAGTAGAAAACAATATTTACCTCCGGTTCATATGACTTGCTTTGTCAGGTTGTTCATACAATATATACTTATTCTATTTTCTGTTCCATCTTCACTTTCTAACTGCTATTGGGATTTATGTACAATCATGTATAGTCCATCGACTTCATTTCTCCTTTTGTTTTTAGTTACATGTTACTGTCAATTTTTGCTATATTTTTATTTTCGATCTTTCCTATTCCTGCATGTACTGATGATACAGAGTGTCGACATTGTTTCAATTGGATAGCTTTTATTTACTAGTCCACTTTCAGCCATGTGTACACTACATGCATTCAGTTGCTCTGTTCTGTAAATCAAGTTCTGCATCATTCACGCTATAATAGAACTATACGGTAGCAAGCAGTGCTACATGAATGAAGTTTAATGATACGCATTAAATTACTTTTGTTGATATAGTAACATGACGGCATTGATTCTCCTGAAACCCATCATACAGTGATATTTATTGCTGATGATGTTTTACTACTTTGTTAAGATCAAACATTTGCAACAATATTACCCTATTGCCAAAGTAACAGTTCAGTACTATTGTTTTGATCTTCAAAACCATTAGTTCGTACTACATGTATTAATACAAGTCTAAACTTTACTGCTGTGTCATAATATCAATCATTAATGTAGCATTTATACATTCTTAATATCAAGATACTTTTTTAATAATTCACTGTTTCGAAGGAAAAATATAAGAAATTAAAATTTGATTTATCACCTGATATGGCACTGAAACAATGAACATCTCTTTTCACCCACCAACAAATCGTGGCACACCAAATTATTAAAACTTATTATTAACTATTTAATAATTCGAATATAATTCGAAATTGAAGTATATATGATATTTGATGAAACCCGGCTAATAAAACAATCAATATTTGATATAGAGGTTGTTAAACTGATGACACTGAAATTTCAATGCACATTTCTACTGGAAAGTCTTTCGAAAAAATTGTTAATGCGATCGCGCTTATATCGCGATGTTATTCGTTGGACCCGATCATCATGTTATAAAGGGTTTTATCTTGATGTGTTTCCTGTTACATTATTTTGAAGCCTTTATCAAGTCTGTTGAAAACGGCACTTTCAGACATATCAACCTTACTAACAAATACTCTAATTTGACATCACAAAAAAACACATGCCCTACGCTCACTGAAAAGCAGAACAGACAATTAAGCCTGCAGATAAGGGTTCCTCGTGGTCGTTATGAACAGGGAAGACTACATCAGTGAAGATAATAAACAACTAAATGACGCTAGGTTCTACCAAAAACTAGACCATGATTCAACACTGGAATAAGCAAGAACCATCACTAATATTATTGACGAGGGGTACTAAATTTGGTATATTGACCAGCAAATGAGAAACTATTTAAACCCAGAAAACGCAAGGGCAGGTATATTTTATCTTCTACCTAAAATTCACAAACGTGGAAACTCGGGAAGACCTATAATTTCCGGTAACAGGCATCATACAGAAAATATATCATAATCATGGATCATTCTATGAGACCACATATCCACAAATTACCATCATATATATAAGAGACAACAGATTACCTCATAAAAAGCAAACCATGCGAATCATTACTCCCAGATACATTAATTGGATTCTTAGACGTCACATCTTTGTATACTTACATACCGCACAACGAAGGGATACGGACATATAGAAAAGCATGGGAAACAATAGCCGTAGACAATCCACCCACACAATTCCTAGTCCAAATCTTGAAACTTGTCCTAAAACTCAATCTCTTTGAATTTAGTGAAGAAAACTACCTCCAAATCAATGGAACCGCAATGAGTATAAAAATGGCCCCTTCGTATGCTAATATGTTCATGGGAAAACTGGAGGGTCAACATTTAGCATCGGTTTAACTTACACCATACCAGTGGCTACGCTTTGTCGATGATATAGAAGTAAAGTGGCAACACAGAAGAGAAAGTCTGGATGAATTCATACCAAAGGCAAACAACTTCCATTCTTCAAACAAATTCAAAAAACCAACCGACACACGCTAGTATCTACTCACAGCCAGCTGTCATCCAAATCAATGCATTAGGGACATCTCACATAGCGAGGCACTAATGATACGCAGAATTTGCTCTGACGATATAACATTCCTAAAATGTTCTGAAGAGCTATTTAAACATTTAATTTATCAAGGCTACGACAAAAGACCTGATTGCGATGGCAACCCAAAGGGCTAAACAAACAAACCGCGATGACCTACTAAAATATGGAAAGAAGGAAAAGGCTGATATGAGACCATTTATCCTGACCTACCATCCAGACAACCCAAAAGTAGGCAAAATCATCAGGAAACACTGGTCCATCGTGGAATCGTTGGACGTATTAAAGTTAATACTCCTGAACAAACCTGTAGTATAGCATGAGACATAAAATCTCAAGGACATCCCAATCAGGGCAAAGCAGACGCCAGTCACTAATCAAGACCGCACTAGCCAATCTGGCCCCATGTGGCGAAAAAATATGCAAAACCTGTAAATATATGACAGAGACCATGACATTCTCTAACACAGTGACTAGAGAAAAAAACTTACATGCTCCAAACAAAACGTATATATATTATGAATTTGTTTTAAAATTAATTTTTTGCTTTTAAACATTATACTAATATAATGATTAGTATATATAATATTCTAAGCACTTCATGTAATGGGCTAAACCAGCTGAATTAGATGCAGGAATGATTCTTTTGAGTTTTGGGGGACAAATTTATAAACATTATGTTTTGTATATCTAATGTACAAAGCACTTCAAATACTGGGACAAACCAACTTAATTAGATGCACAAATCCATTTCGGGAAATTTTATTTTTACCCTAGTGGAGGGGAGGGGGTAATTGTTAGTATCATCACTGAAAAACAGGGACAATCACTCCACCGGAAACACATATTTATATTTATTGGCCTGGCGATAAAGAGCATCCTAAAGCCTTGTGATGAAGTGTATCCCAAAGTCATGTGACCTCAAACATGCCCTGACATCTCTGACGCCTTAGATTCAAACTTGCCTTCATTAACTGTCGATATCAATACTTCTATCTCATCCAGGATATTCTCATAATTTTTTTAAACTCCCATTCCAAAACCTCTGTTGAAGAACTGACACTTAACCCGAATGGTTTAAGGAACGACCTTGTTTCTACCTCTCATTCATTTAATGAATCTCAGAGATAGTTGTTATATCCCAGCATGTATCTCATTTGAATTATCATAATTATGATATTATCTTTATACCAGATTGACTCGGACAATACTTGAGATCAATGCATTTTTTGTCATTTTTAGGAATTTTATATCAAGCCATTAAAAATTTCGCAAAATGTTTTTTTTTAAATTTATTCTTGACAGGTCAATATTTTATATGTTCTATCCCAACTTGTATCTCATCCGAATGAAAACAGTCTTTTTAGCAATGTACAGTCTGCATATTGCCCTCACCATAGTACTCAAATTTCACCTCTGAGAGTAGTTAATGACCTTCTCTCTGCTCTGAATAGTGAAAAGATTACTGCGAGTCCTCATCCTCCTTGACTCATCTGCAGCGCAACAGACTATAATACATTACTTCACCGTCGCCAGTATACATTCGGTATTCACAATATAGCCTTACTATGGTTCAAGTCCTAATTGTATACCATAATCAGCAATTATGAGAGAAGGTGTAAGGAAGAGATTAGGTGATACAAGATAAGTCATTGCAGTAAACGACTTAGGGATTGTTAATGTTTAAGGAAAATTATACATTTATCCAACTTACTTTTTACCGTCCAGTTTTTAACACATAGTCCATTTATAAAAGACTAAAGAGTTTGCTAAGCAGATTATAAATTTATCCAACTTACTTTTTACCGTCCAGTTTTTAACACACAGTCCAGTTAGGCTTATGAAAGATTAAAGAGTTTGCAATTATAGCATTTGATAAATGTATATTTTTCAGTCAAGGAGATGATCATATTTCAGTGCTTAATTCTCATTTTAAATACAAAATATTGCACCACATTTTGTGTAACTTGTTACATGAACTTGATTAATGGGACCGTCACATCCGCCACATATAACGAAATGATACAAACAGATACAGTTTTGGATAATATGTGTCCTGATAACGTCTGCATTCATGTGCATATTTGGAAACTAATAGCATATTGTCGAATTGTGCATGTGTGTAGACTGAAAATAATTTATCAATATTTTCATAATTAAATATGTTTATTTTAAAATGTTGTGCTGTAGACTAAGAATATAATGGAATATTTCTATAATTTAAAACTTTATTTTCTCATTTGTTTTAGATCCAGAACTGACTCACATGACAATTTTAGTTATGGTCACAGATGTTCTACATACTCACTACATGTTTTTGCGTACCACAATCCAGATTGAAGACCACAATCCAAAGGTCATGACCTCTCGTGTGGATTGTAAAGGACCAATCAAATGATCTTTTCCAATGCAACTGGTTTATCCAAGTCTCGAGTTGACATTTTGTACAGCGTTGTATGCTGCAGATATGACCATTATTAGTTTCTGTCAACTTCAACAGAGCCCAGAAAACTACAATTGTTTTCTTATACTTCTATTAATAATTAGGCAGATAAAACTGTGTTTCACCATTATCATTGTTACAGAGATACGCATTGGCATTGTTAGTGTTAATGTTTTTATGCCTCTGCACTCTACAAAGTTTTGAACATGCAGATCATACGATTCCACACGCATTATTTTATTTTCAAAAGTGTCACGTATCGTCTGTTGTATTGATGATAGTGATCTACTTTCGCTCTCCAGTAACTTTTATATTTTTATATTGAGAGCTCATATTTATTCAATAGCCCACACAGCCTACACGCACCGTATCATCCAGGGAGGATGCATTTTGTGGATCTTATGTGATAAGTGTAATAATATGATGTGTTGTTCTTTATCATTCCAGTTAATAGTCTTAGATATACAGTATCGTCTTCTCTACCTTTGGAACATGAATGACAATTTCACCGATCATTCTTGAGGAAATGCCTGAGTTAACTGAAAATGAAAACTCCAAACCATTGAATGGATTGAATGGGAGTTTGGAGCTCATTATTTATGTCCATGTAATGATGAATGATGGAAAGAAATACACTACAGTCTATGTTATCCAAACGTGCTACGGTGCTAGGGATGACGGGAAGAAATACTGTACTATTTTCTTTACCGAAATGTTCAGTACAGCCTCCTTTATCCAAACTTGCTAGGGATGATGGAAAGGAATACAATACAGTCTCCTCTATCCAAACTTGCTAGAGATAAGGAAAGAAATACAGTACAGTCTCATTTATCCAAACTTGCAGGGATGATGGAAAGGAATACTGTACAGTCTCCTTATGCAAACTTCCTAGGAATAATGGAAAAAATATAATAGAATCTCTTTTATAAAAACTATTCATATTCAAAATTGTTTTGTGTTATTTATTTTATTGAATTTACGTTTTCATTGTGCATATATATACTCAAACAGCTCAAGCATTGATCAACTGATTAGGATATTTAGGGTCAGACATTGATCACCCTTCTTAAAATAGATGAGGAAAGAGCCATCGTGCTGCACACATTTACAAACACTTTCTACATGATTATAATGACAGGAAATATCAGGAAAAAATATTAATCGTACGCTTAATATTTCGATGAAAACACATTTAATTTGATAAAGGGAACATCTGGTTTAAAATCAAACATGGTTATCTCGATTTCATCGGGGGTGTAGCAAAATTTTCGACGTAACCGGGTCCCAAGACATCATGGTTTAGTTGACAAATCTACGGCTAAACAATGAATATGCATTTAAAGTATCAAACATTATGAGTTTTGTTTCTACGAATAAATGTCATGTATAATGCACAATAAAAATAATAATTCAGTCATACCAGGTTGCAGACAAAAGAAGACTGGAAGTCTTTTAAATGATATTAAGTAACAAGTGACACAATTTTACAACATTTAAGTTGCATAACAATGTCAATGGTTTAAAGTTGTTTTTCCCTGTGAATACCTGATCTCTTTCGTAGTCTCCACAAGACATAATTTTCCTCATGTTCTTTTGTTAGTGTTGTCTTGTGACTAGTAGCGAAATGTAGCTGACCAATCTTATGCATGAAAATTAGTCGCTTCCGTTTCACCATTATATGACAGTTTTTACCGATAACATTTGTCTCTGTACCGGAAATGGATGAGGCTATGATAGATTGCAAGGGTTTGATAATCGATTTAAGATAATAAAAGCGAAAACACCCCTCCTTCTGTTTCATAGACTGTACTCATATCAGTCACTTTCTGCTTCATACCTTTGCATCGAAGAATCTGTAATCATGGTTCAGTGGAAGTGTGCTCCGGTCCACAGTTTGGGCTGTCAAGAGTTCTGTATGTAATATGATCGACATCCATTCGTTTTAAACACTGCAGTGTCAGCTAAAGCTAAATTATGTTCATGTCTGATATTAGGGATGTAAAGTGTTTTGTTTGTGATATTAAGAACATTGAGTTTTCTAAAAAAATGCAGTGTAGTTGACTATATAGTGTACTCCAGTCTTCCGTTAGAGATGTTGAGTATTTTGTAGGTCATGTGACGGAAATTCGTTATGAACTGTATTGACAATGGCATCAAAATTAACCTGGTCTGCAACTCTGGCCATAAAGCTTTCCACATACAGTGTAGTGGACATGAAGCTTTGTATAAATTGCAATGTCAGTGAAAGCTAAATTGTACCCCAGTCTGTAGTTTAGGCTGTCAAGCATTTTATTTATAAATGTTAGATATGCAGTTCATTATACATTTCAATGTTATTGCAAGGTAACTTGTCCCTTGTCTGTAGTTTAGTCTGTCAGGCGTTTGGTATATAAATGCTTGATATATTATACATGGCGGTGTAAGTACAAGGTAACTTGTAATCTTGTCACTGATTTGGGCTGCCTGGCATTTTGGATGCAAAGGTTGAATAGGCAGTAAATTATACACTGCAGTGTCCATAAAATGTAAACTGTACTCTTGTTTTTTGCGAGGGCTCTGAAACGTTTTCCATTTAATGCGGCATACATGCAACTTTATGTACACTGCAGATAGCAATGGAAGATAAATTATACTCGTGTCCTTATTACGAAGGTCAAATATTTTGTATGTAATGCTATCACTTTGCATTAGATTTACCTAGTGTATGTAAATCCTATACCTGCAGCTCTCTATGCATTCTGTTGTCCATCCAAGGCAAATGCTAGACTGCAATTTGGGCTGTCGGAGACTTTCTGTAAAATATGCCATGAGTACAGTTCTCCATTCTCTGCATTTTTCGATGAATGGTAAATTATACTCCTGGCTTTATTTAGAGCTGTTTGGTATTTTATATGGAAAGTTTGGACCATCCATGCTATGATTAATTCTATTTTAACTGAATTTCATCGGAACAACTTGTACATTATATATATATATATATATATATATATATATATATATATATATATATATATATATATATATATATATATATATATATATATATATGTGTGTGTGTGTGTGTGTGTGTGTGTGTGTGTGTGTGTGTGTGTTAGTTAGTGGTGGTAAATGAAACAGTGAATTAAGTATTAAATATTGTGTGTAATCATTGGATAAGGATTACCAATACACTGAAAACTGTATTTATAGAATAAGAGATTTGTTACATACGAGGCTGTTGGATGAATTATGAATTATATAGATGCAGAATATCAGAGTTATGCATTCTCTACAAAAAAGGATCGGTAAGGTGTCACCAAGGTAGAAGTTATATTTCACATGATCTTACCTTGAAACTCCTTTTGATATATATGTTTTTATAACATTAATGTTTTTTTAAATAATCAGCTGATAAGTCGTCCAGATATGACGCCAATATGGTTTTTGAATCAGAGTGACATGCTATGATCATTCAGCTTGTGAGAAAAATTGTCATTGTTCTCTGTTTCATTTTGTATATATAAGGATATTATTATTTCATTTTTAAGCAGAACTTATATTGACGTGGCTGGTTTTAATTGTATATAGATCGAAAACAGCTATAACTTTCTTTCTCTATGCAAATAATGGTGCAAGGACTAAGCTAGCAACTTGTGTAGCTTATTTAAAGTTTGTTTTACATTAGTATGATATACATTTATTGTGAAACAGCACAGTGATATGATACAAAACAACAAGACTACTAAGTACTAGGGTGTAACCAGATCTTTTGGAAATAATACAAACATCAAAGATACAATAGAGGAAATAGGGTAGTGAGAAATGTTTGAAATGGGAATTCCAAATAACAGGTGGTGCTAAACAAAAGGTTTTTTTGAACGTTGGACAGACTTCCACCTCGATATGAATCAGAACGGGAAATAGTTCCCAGATTACTCAGCCTGTACAGAAGATATGTTTTGCTGCAAGATAGCAAAAATGCGATGAATAAAAGAGGCATTGGGCTAACACATAGTTTATCTCCCACTACCTCCTCCCCCACGACCACCAAGAGCAAAGGAATAATTGAAATGTTCACTACATAAAATAATTACTTTTTTAAATTGTATATTCCTTGTATTATCAAACGAATAGTTTTCTAATTGTGCCGCTACAACATCACTTTTGATTTAAGAAATATAACTTATTTATTGCAGTGAGGATATCGCTTAACGATTTGTCTCCCTTAACCTATTACGCTACTCATCATAAATACTAACTTCTGCATCAAGCTGTTATGTTGATGAATTGTTGGTTTCTTACTAATTGTAAACTCGGTTATTATAAAGTACTCTTGCAATGGTATGCAAAATCAATGTCATATATATTATTTATTTGCAATTTATTTCAGCTTATGTTTTTCGTCTCTTCTTTGTCCATTATATGTCTCTCTCCTATTGTGTACCAGAAAGGATTGATCCGTACAAACGAGAAAATTAATCATTTTCAGAAAGAAGAAACAAAAACGAATCTGTAATATTTAAATATGGATTAACAACAGCCACACAACTGCTTCTATTTGGTGTCAGATCAAACAATGGAGTGATAATGAGAAGTGTTAATGAACCGGTTGAAGAAGACTGAACAAAATTAATAATGGTCAATGTGGTTTAAATGAAAATCTTTATTTCTTAAGCTGTTTAATTAACCAGCAGCGTAGATTTTTCTTCCAAAGGCTTGTTTACTAAACGCTATTTGTAAGATGATACTATTACTACTACTATTATTATTATTATTATTATTATTATCATCATTTTAAATACATTTTCCCTCCTCTTAGTGAGAATGCATTTAATAACATTAGTAAACAATCATAGCTAAATAGTTCGGCGCTATGGTAATTAAAATGTACATCCACTGTATACCTATAAACATAATGATACCCATAATTATACACATGCGGTAAATAATTTTTTAATCGTCGCCGTTTCCCTTTCATTTTAACTTTTGGAAGACATGAACTTACTTACGTGTTGGAAGAGCCCATCAACCATTTTGTCGTAAACGTGGCCATTTAACTACTATTTTCGTCTAGATAGTTGACATGGTTTACACTGATGCTCATATTGATGTTTATGGATAGCTTCACTGTACAGCAGTGTTCAAATCAAAGTGTAAATAGTTGAAACTGGTGATATTATGGCATATACCTTTAACCCATGTATCATATTGTACCCTTGTAAAAGAAGCAATTATCGAGGTTCACACACACACACACACACACACACACACACACACACGCATATATGCATCGTAGATTAGACTTGAGATGGAGATTCTGTAAGATAATGACTAATGTTAGCTACTCGATTTGGAGGAACAGTTTAAATTATGTCTGTAATGACTGAACATAACATTATCTTGAAGAGCTTTATACCAATATTTTCTAATGGGGGGAATTTTGGAATGGAAATTATTTTGAACATATTGTTGAGACGTAACTTTTGTTTATGGTATAAAAAGTGCCTAAAATGAAACATTGAACACGTTTCGAAAATATGCCATCATATTAATATATACTATCTTAACACGAAACCAACAGTATGTGTTTGAACCAACAAAACTTAAAAATAATTCTGCCGCGAATTTTAAATAGTGTGAATGCTTGAAGAGTGTTTGTGAAAAATGTCGCTACTTTTACAACAACAGTATGATGCACCCTGGAAATATTAAATTTATTTATAGTTGGATGAAACAAAAAAAATGGAGAGGGCAAGTTTGTTTGCAGGGTCGGATCCGATCAAGTGTTGGGAAGTCCACAATTGTAAAGGGACCCTGACTTTTTTCGAAAGGACCCGAAGCAAAAGTCTTTTTTTACTCAAATGTGCATAATACCCACCAAAACATTTTTCAAGTGATAAGTACTGAACGTTTGTGTGTGCAGGTTGGTTGTTTTCGGGGGGGTGTATTGCCTATGTGGGTCTAGATCCCCAGACCCCTTCCCCCAATCTGGCCCTCAGCTTGTATGTATCATGCAACTACGATTTGGGTATCACAAATTTCCACCAACCATACAACATTGAGATGTTTTAGGACAATAATAATAATAATAATATATCAACCTTTAAACTTTCTACTGCTAGTAACATTTTCCCTGTTGAAGATGTTATCCCATTCTAGACTAAACGTACGATTGACATCGTATAGCAATAGCAACTCTTAATATACCATGCCAACACTCAGTACAGTCAATATAAAAATATTAATTTTGCTAACCAGTCAAGCTGGTTACCATAATTGTTGATAGTGGTGAGCAAAATTTTTATATTGTTCCTCTACCGTTAACCTATAATCCAACATGGACAATGTGTGACCCAGTTTATCAGATTACATGATGGAAGAATGGGCTTCTTCAAAACACTAATGTCCTGTGGGTCATTCATAAACATACAAATTAAATACGGCAATATTAATTAACTTATCCATGATATTAGTTAACTTACATATATCAGTTTTTACGAAACATCTATAGTTAAAATGCAGTTTATTTGATGTATAATAATAAGTCATATCTGAGTAAATATGTACAAAGGCGCGTATTGCGAAAAGTACACCCTCTATGGCGCCTCAATTAAATTCCAGGGATGCTGCACGCTGACCTACAGTGTACATGTAGAAGAGTACATTCAAACCCAATACACAGAGATTCGAGCGCGATCCACGTTTAGCAACGACTATAATAAGCTGCTTAGAAAGTCATTTAATATACTTATGCAACATGTTCGCTGTTGTATACTTCTATGACGACAAGATTGTGGACATTGTGAGCAAAAGTAAAATAAGATCAACCTCCAGTCATGTCCACGTGGATGCTGCTGTTCATGTCGAGTATGAAACATAAGATATTGATGAAAGTGGGAGGGATATCAGAAGACTCAAGGATTACGATGGACTGGTTCTCTGTCTTAAAAGAGGTAAATTAAGTTTACTCGTTTCTTTTTACTATTTTCGCATATGGAATACTCAATGTGGATAGCCAGAATAAATGATTTTATAAGCATAACTTCATTCAGTTGTATTAAAATGGTGCAAGGTTTTGCTCCAGTTAGGTTGCAAGATATAATTTAACCTTTTATTATTAACAGTGATAATTACGCCACTCGATGAGTGCGTCTTTTTACTCACATTCAAAAATACTCGAATACATCATTTGAAATATTAAAAGCATACGTATATTATGTTATTGGTGCATTTAAACAAACTTTAAGGTATTTGTGTGTGTGTATATATATATATATATATATATATATATATATATATATATATATATATATATATATATATATATATAACAAGCTGTATGTTTCATCGTTTTTCTGATCCTTTGACGATGGATGTACGTAGTTATCAAATTAAATATAGTTGAAGCAAGCAATTAAATCCTTGTGAACTGATTTCCTAGTTAATATATTTTTCAACATGTTAATAATTAATATATTCTTTATGTTTAGCAATATTAATTTCATTACACCCTGCCATTTCAATTTTATTTTTGTATGTGTGTATGCATGTTTATCAGCTACTTTCTTAAGCAAGTGTTTTAAACGATTGAACAATAAATGAGACCATATCAGAAATTAAAGTTCTCTGCCCATAACAAACTCGGAAAACCCAAATCGGCCTTGAACATGATAGCTCTTAACATAGTCGGCATATATATATTAATGCGAATGTATGAGACATAATTGTATCACTATATATATATATATATATATATATATATATATATATATATATATATATATATATATATAAACAACGTGCAATTGCGGCTACTTTTTGTTTCAAATCATTTTATTTATGTGGTGGATGGTGAAGTGCAGGGTCAGCAACGAAAAACATGGTGGGTTGGCTTATGGGAATCATATTTTTCTTTTGGCCTAACTTTGTTAAAGTGCAGATAATATTATCATGTCCATTACTTTGATATAAGAATGGTCAGTAATTCATATCATTTTAACAATTATATTTTACCTACGGAACATATACTAGTATTAGCAATTCCCATCTGCATATGGCACAAAAGCCATCATTTTTAGAACTAACCTGCGAAGTTTAATTTAAAGAAAAAGTGATAACACAATTTCCAGCAAGTTATTAAAGTTAATTAGCAAAGCTGCCATTAGCACAGAACTTTGCAATCAAGATTCATCTAACTGTTTCGCAGAGTTGTATCCTCAGGTAACTAAGTTAGTACATATAGAACTAGATCTACTTTGCTACTCTTTAATTACTCTGCAAAAGCAATTTGTATTGGATCACGTAAATGTTCCATTTTCCTATTTTGCATTTGTATGTTGTCTATTAAAGGATCATATTTAATGTTAAGATGAAACAATAGTTCACATAAAACAATCAATTTCTATAGGCAGAGAACAAGGGGACAATTGCAAGTACTGCAGAAACACTAGGTTCACTACTCACCACCATTCCAAGAGTCTTCACAATCCCAGAGCACCAAGAACACCAAGAATAAAATCCCCCATATCCTTATCATTACGTGAAAAACCGTCACCATTACAGATGCGGCAGAGGCGGACATCTCCAAGACATTTATCCAAGTCTGCAACATCTATGCAAACTGGTCTGACACAGAAAAGATCAACCAGAAAATCACTGGAAGTTGCCTTTAATATATATCCATCACAATTAAGCAGTTTTTCTTCCAATGATGGTATAAGCTTGGAGATGCCGAATGTTTCAATGCATGTGGGTATTATCTCATATGTACTTGTGTACATGTTTGTTTAGATAATGAAACTTTGATGAAATTCATTTTGAATAATGTGTTGGCAGAGAAAATGTTGGCTTTTTTCAAATAGACTCGTCTGTTGATTGTTAAAATAATTACCCATATTTTGAAGATTATATGTTTTGTTTTTCACCTACATGTTTTACTGTATATATCTTTTAACCATGTTTGATATATTTACTTTATAACTTCCATAATCTAAGGACTACATAATTAATTATAATGGATATTTCTTGCCATTTATTTCCAGAGCCATTTAATGTTATGGTAGTTAGGATAACCCAAATTATAACATATTAAGTGTATGTATGTATATATACTGAATTTTACATTTCAGTTTTACTTCACTGCTTTCAAAAATTTATTTTGAGCTCAGTTTATTATGGCTGCAATAACATTTCTGTGTAGAGACAATAAAACACCTTGTAAAACAAAATGAACGGCTATAGAAAACCAGTAATGCTTTGAAGGGTAAAGGTAATTGAAACACCATATGGCATTAAGATGTCCATGACCATATAATGAAATGGATGTATTCTTTTCAGTATTCCACAACACTCATGCAAGTATGTGTGTTCTTTCTATTGTTGGACCTGTACATATTATACCTCAAAACATACTTATCTAATTTGATTTGTTGTGCGTTCTCTTTGATTCCATTCATTCAAAATCTGTGTCAACTAAAGTCATTTTCCACCATCACTTTAGCTAGCAAGTAATTCCAGCCATGGTAACTTATATACCCGGTATGCAAATAAACATGCCTATCATTACAAAAACAAAAACACTTTAATTGAAATATTACTGAATCAGACCCTATTTTACAAAACATTGATGATCAACTTTTGTTTTTCTTATGCCCAGTAGGTAAACGATCATTATATACGGTTTCATTTTCAGATCAGGCACCATTGCTGGTCGGCCAGTTGATAACTTTAATAGATACATGATAGAGGGAACATCAGGCCGTAGACCAGTATCCATCTGCAAATAATAGTTCATGCCCAATTCCAGACACATTTCTGGCCAGTCAAGATTAACGTGTGCAGCAGACGTCCCAGTATTCATGGTCCCCGATGCAGGCTTGCCAGCAGTCATTACGTTCTTCTGTGTATTCATCCCAGCAGTTGCTGCCTTTAGTGCAGGCATACTGTAACTGTCTTCTATGCAGGCATCCCAGTGCTTAATGATTCCAGTTCATTCTCAAAACTTGAGTCACCCAATGTCATTGTCCCACTCCTTGTCTCCACTAAATGCCACCAACATGGGTAAAAATGTAGCCAAGAGAATGGATATGGAAGAATGTGATTTCTCACATTTCTTTCAAGAAGGAGAGGGAAACGTATATTTCAATGAATTTGTGGTTTAAGTAATAAAGGAGTAGTTTACGTATTAACATAAAAGACCATTGGTATATAATTGTATTCCTACAATTGCAAAAGCACATTCATATGATACAGCTGCTAAATCACATTCAGTATTTAACATCAGTCTGCAATAATTATTCTCATTGTTCTATTCATTTTCTTTAAAAGACACAAGTCAGATTTATCAGGATTCATTTATAAAACCTGCAAGATGGTTACCATTACACACTTGCCAGTTGCCACAAAGGCTGTTACGGGCATGTTACAGATTTCATAAACCATTGGTTTTTTTTCAAAGAATCGAGCTTACGGTAAAAACAACATACTGGAACACATTTCACTGATCATGTTATCTCATTTACGAAATGTTTATAGGCACACTTTTGACTTACAATCATACTCACAGACCAACACACAAATACACCATTTTATCAAAATAGTAGTATGTCTTTTCTAGATTTTTTCAGACAGGAAACTCTTTGGTGTCCACTCTACAGTCCACAAAGCATCTTTCTGGCTCCTGTGGCTGTTGTTTTTGTTGCTGCTGCTGTTGCTGCTGCTTCTGAAATTTGTACTTTTCTTAATAAGTGTTTTAGGCACTCTTTCATCAGTCAAAATGGCACCCATCAAATGCATTCTACACGGATAAAAATGAGTGGTTATACTAAACTCTGATGTTCTTTTTTACAGATTAAACTTGCTGAGCGCCGCAATTTATTTTATAAATGCAACAAAGTTGGCACTCATCAGGAAACAAATGCAAAAAGGTGACAGTAAGACTATGAAGGCACTGTTGGATTACTATTTCCCACCCGCTTTTCTTTCGCAGCATTCTGCCACAGGGGTGAAATCTATGGTAGCTCAATTGGTAGTGCATTCGACTCATAATTCGAGGGTTCATTTTCAGACATGGCCATTTACATCTGCAGGCTTGCTCACATGAGGAGGAAAGCTCACGTGAGCAAGATCGTGCTCACGTGAGTTTATATTAACAACTCCTGCTCACGTGATTTTCATATTTTTAAATCTATTTCTCGCGCACTTTCTACCTAATTTGCATGTTAAAATGCACATGACACTAACCTGAGTGAGATCTCACGTGTGAATATCATGTGAAGAAGGGTAGGCAGTTTTGGGGGGGACATAATTATTTAACTGTGACGTATGTCAACATGTTCATAGTGGAAGTCTGAATCAGCACATGAGATATATACTGTGAAAAACCATTTAAATATGAATTTAATAAAATATTTAGCTTGAGTGGAATATTTGAGGATACGTCCTGATACAAACTCATGTAAGTGCAAATTATGTCATCAAAGGTTTAGTCTCAGTGTAACATTCACTGAGCACATGATGAGACCTACTAGAAAAAACTATTAAAGTGTGAAGTGTGTGATAAAACGATTATCAACACTGCAGCTCTGGAGCAGCACATGAAGACACGTGCTGGAGAAAAATCATTTCAGTGTTAAGTACATGATGGAAAGGTTAGTAAAAGTAGAAACCGGAATCGGGAGATGAACCGTTTATGTGTGAAGCATTTAATAACAAGTTTTGTCAGAGTGGATATTTAATGATTCATATGAGGACACATACTGCTTGATTTGAATTTTAGGGAGAAGTGACTTCTTCTTTTAATAATAATAATAATAATAATAATGAAGACTTTGTATAGCGCCTAATCTTTAGAAGCGCTAGGCGCTTTACAACATTAGACAACACCTATAAGATTAAAAACATATATAATGAGATGATTACAAACACAAATACCATGAAATTAGAAAACATAGAGGAAAAAGAAAAGACAAACATGCTGAGAATATTTAAGGTAGGAAACATTATTAGGTCTTTAAGTTTGTTCTTGCAGTCGAAAATAAGTGCGTTTTGTGTCTAGGTTCAGTGGGCAATTCATTCTACGTTGTTGGGCCCTGGTATGCAAAAGAACGCTGTCCATATGACTTTGTTTTCAAAGAGGATCGTAAGTATCTTGCTGGTGTGTACACATGGGTGAGGTCGGATAGGTATGTTGGAAAGAAGTCCGTCAGTGAAACGTAAAACAGAGAACAAATTTTGTATTTGATTCTGGATCGAATGGACAGCCTGTATAGGGTACAGAGCAGCGGGGAGGTGTGCTCTGATTGTAGTACTCTAAGTATGAGCCGAGCAGCTGTGTTTTGAACTTTTTGAAGTTTTTCGAGTAGATATTGAGATGAACCAGACAGAATTTAGTACATTAGTCCAGTCTTGAAAGTACTAATGAACACACAAGTGTCTTAGTGGCATCAGCTGAAAGATATTTACGAATGGAGCTGATGCGTCTCAACTCAAGATATGCCGCCGTGCATATGTTCATGACATGTTGGTGCAATGTGAGAGTACTGTCCAGAGTAACACCTAGGTTTCGTACTGATTGTGTGAATGTAATGTTGGTATTGCTGCTATTTGTTGTTTGGGGCAAATGATGTGAATGAGAATGTATTTGTGTTGTAATCATAATGGCCTCAGTTTTATTATCATTCATCTGCAGCTTGTTACATGTCATCCATGATTTCACATCAGAAATACACCTCTCTACACCTATTAATGGTATCATTAACTTCAGTTGCGTGGCTAGATTTGTGTATTTGGGTGTCATCAGCGTACAATTGGTGAGACACTGGATGATGATCTATGACACTTGGGAGCGGCTGAATGTACATAATAAAGAGAACAGGTCCAAGAACAGACCCCTGTGGAACACCACAACATAGATGAACTAGGCTGGAGTGTATTCCATTTGCGGACACAATTTGTGTACTGTTGACCAAGTAGGACTTGAACCACAGTAAGGGTGTAACATGAATGCCAATTACATACTGGAGACGGTGAAGTAATACATCATGGTCTATTGTGTCAAATGCTGCAGACAAATCAAGGAGAATGAGGACTGTAATCTTTCCGCTATCCAAAGCAGAGAGAATGTCATTAATTACTTTTAGAAGAGTAGTTTCAGTACCGTGGAATTCAGATGCGATATAAGTTGGATAGAACAACCTTTTCTACGATTTTTGATATGAATGGGAGATTAGAAACTGGGCGGTAATTCTTTAAATCGTTATGGTCTAGTGTTGGCTTCTTTAGCAGAGGCTTTACAATGACAGTTTTGAAAAATGATGAGAATTCCCCTGATGAGAGAGAGGTATTAATAACATCAGTTAGTGAAGGTAATGCTGGATCTAAGCACTCAAGCAGTAGTGATGCTGGAATTGGATCAAGTTCACATGACTTGAGTCTGGTGGATAGCCAAAGCCTTTCAGCTTTACGGCGGTCTCTTTTAGCAGTGCAAAGTTGGTCACTAACACTGCTATACCATGGAGACAAGTGGGAACAAAGCAATAAACTATATATATATATATATATATATATATATATATATATATATATATATATATATATATATATATATATATGCTATCTTATTTTAATTTTATTTATGTCCTTTCTTTCTTGGTATGTATTTGACATTAGTTTTAATCAATACTTTATTTTAAAAGTGAATAATCGGTGTTATATGTTAATTAGAAACACATTTTGTACTTGTATGAACCTATTATATGTTCTTACCCATCGTATTCATACTTGTATTCATATATTTACGTTTAGATTGAGATATATGAGTGTATTTACCATAGGGCTTTAAAAGAGCACAGTAGAAATTTTACATTGTAATTTATATTAACTGATAGGAATAACAGGATTACTATTAAAGTCTTTTAACTGTAACTTAGTACAAATGCTTGATAAACACTCACTTAATTTTCTTTTTCCTTTTTTTCCTGAATGTTTCGTATAACTATGCAGTCAAAAATTTTGACTTTTGAAACAACACCTGAAACATGTATGCATCCACTAGGGGTGCACTTTCTGAAGCCACGTTGACTTTCTGGCAGCAGCCATGATCAAGGTGTTCTGTGAGTCTGTTCAGCAGTAGCCTGGTGAGGACTTTGCCCGCGATGCAGAGTAGAGAGATTCCTCTATGGCTGTCGTAACATTGGCGATTGCCTTTGCGTTTGTAAATGCGTTTCATCTTCCACATCCCAGGGAACATCTCCGTTAGTGTTTCCACTAGCTTAGGCCCGCCAGACTTGTAGATCTCGGCTGGGATGGAGTCCGCTCTTGGAGCTTTCCCACTAGACAGGAGCTCAATGACCCTATGGGTTTTCAGCAGCTTTGGAGGGTCAGCCAATCTATCGTTGATCTTCACCTGGGGTCTACGGATGATCGCTCCATCGTTGATGGAAAAGCGTCTTTTGAGGATACCGTCAAAGTGTTCCACCCAGCTATCCGGTATCTTCTCCTTCTCGGTTATGAGAGTGCTGACAGCGGAGCTCATAAGTGGAGCTGTGCTTGATGTTACTGGGCCATAAACATCACGAGGAGTACTATAGAAATTCTTCATGTCGTGTTTGTCGGCAAAGGACTGAACATCACCAGCCTTTCGGCTCAGCGATGTGTCCTACATTACCCTCAGTTTCTTCTGCACAGCTTGGCGGACTCTGCTGACTTCATCTTTCTTTGTAGACGACTTGGGGTCGATGTTATATGCACGATGGAGACGATGCTTCTCATCTAGCAGGGACTGTATTTCTTCACAGTTCTCGTCCAACCAGTCTTGGTGCTTTCGCGCAGTGACGCCAAGAGTTTCAGACGACGTTGAGTACACTAGATGTTTGAAGGCCACACAGCATTTTCCTACGTTATTAGTATTAGAGTCAGTGGTTTCTAGCTGGCTTGTCAGAGCTTTCGACAGAGTTTGCTCAGTTTTGCAAACTTGAAGCCTGGTTACGTTGAGTCGTTTTGGGACTTGAATTCCCTGTGGACCTCTGGTAGGTTGAATTCTAAGATTCATCTTGGAAATCAGTAGCCTGTGTTCTGTCCAGCAATCAGCACCACACATGGTCTTGGTCACACGGACATCCTGCCTGTCATTCCTACGGACTAAGATGTAGTAGATCTGGTACCAATGCTGAGATCTTGGGTGCATCCAAGTTGTTTTATTACGGTTAGGCAGACGGAAGACGGTGTTTGGCGACCAGGAGATCATATGCTGAGCACATCCTCAAGAGCAGATGCGAGTTTAACTCAGGGCTGCTATTTCTCTCTTGTAGCGAGCAAGCTCTATTGCAATCAGGGCGATTCTTCTTTCCGGTCTGTCAGCCTCTGCACGATCCAGTAGAATGCATATGTTCCATGCATTAAGAGTGAGTGGAACCTTTAGAGTTTTCTTTGAGTTTCTACCGCAAGAATGGGATTCCCTCCAGCTCCGGTTAGCTGGTTTGGGTAGGTGAATCATGTCATTTTTAGGGCACCTTTTCGAGCCACTAGCCAGGCTATAGAGGTAAGCAGCACCATCCTGAAGAGGTCTGCTTAGTCGCCGACATCCATTTCTGCTTCAGGTCAATGGAAGACTACCATATGGCCCGAGCCGCCGCATCGCAGCTCGCCCATCGCCGCAGGACTTGGGCACAAGTGATGACATAATTGTCATGCGCGTGAGTTGGATTACAGTGAGGAAGAGTTGCGCTGCGTCCGCCTCACTTTCTGGTCCAGGTTCCATTATTTTTATTTTTTATATCTTACAGGATGAATCTCTTTTAATATATTTTTACTTCAACCTGCTAAAACATTATTTTTTTATTGTTACAAGAAATCATTTTTCTATGGCTGATCAGTTATGTCTAACTGAAAAACTTTTGCAATTCCCATTTACAGTACAGAAGGATAGGCTTTTCTTGTTTCTCCTTATTTACTAACACTATAATCAAAGGATATTAGTTTAAACTAAAACAAATCACAAAACATTGTTTAAATGTATTATCTCAGCAATTTAACAGCAAAATCATGTAATCGTGATATATTTTTGAAAACTATAAAAGTTTGCGCCTGTGGAGTATTGTAGGGTTTTAAACTTGTAAGTAATGAGATGAATAATTAATTGAGATGGACTATAGAGGATAGGAAGTCCTATAGCTTACCGTTTACACAGGGTTTATACTAACCTTCACGTTTTGCTTGCAATTTAAGAGAAGAAGTAAAATAATGATTTGACATTACATACTGAAGTGCGTTTTTACCGAAAATGTTAAACAATAAAATGTATACTGTCGTTGATTTCAATCAAAATAGGTGCATAAGTTTGCATACTTCAATCTGCAGAGTTTTAATATGACCTTAGACATACAGTATATAATATTTTTTCATCATTGGTCTCATCTTTGCTTTGTAGAAAGCAAAGTCAGTCCAAATGCGAGAATGAACTTTTCCACCAGTATATGGGTATATTGCGGTTTCATATCTTGATCCATGCCATGTATGTATATCCAATCTAACAGTATTTTATTAAATAAAATAGAGAATCCTTGGTTTTCTTCTCCAAAACAGCAAGTGGAGGGAGCTAGTCTGCACGAAGTGCTTCCGAGTATTCTCCCTTCGTGCACAATCAAATATGGCATTTCATAATCAATTAATTATCTCCTAGGCTTGTTCAACGAAGTTATTTTCTATTATGATTGATAACACTGTTCTAAAGCCAAATTTCTTCCGAAAAAATGCTGTCAAGCTTTACTTATTCTGGGTCACTGAGATTGAAAATGATGCTTAAAATTGTTAATTGGCTCGAGTTGTAAAGATATATTGGGTCAGTATATACGACTCTTGACATGGGAATGGCGGAGGATAAGTGAGGATAAGTGAGTTATAAAGTGAAGGCATCTCAGTTTAAACCAGAAATGACTAAAATACAACTTTGCTGGATCTATGAATCAATTTATGACTGGGTTTGGACAGTACTTGCTTTTTAGGCAAAACAATGAATGATGTAATCAGAAGCTGGTATTGTATGATACATGATATGAATAGCATCATGGTATTCATAGAAGTCATGGATTATGCAATCATAACTAATCTCACACCACTCTGTTGAACACATTGCCCTATATCATCTCTAGAAATCATACAGTGTATTGCTCTCTTATTTGTCAATGTTTGATTTTGCAAAGGTATACATTTCTGCTTAGCCAAAGTGAGCAGAGATGGCTGGTATTTCTGTGAACAATGCAAGTTATGTTTGCCATGTTTGTGGTGAAGTGACTTTTGCATTACAAAAGTGCAGTATAACCACTATGGCTACAAAAGCCTATCACCTCTATCTGGCTGAAAAATTGGAGAACAGGACAAGAGGTGTGTCCCACATATGATGCAACACTTGTGCAACAAATCGTCGCCAGTGGTTGAACAGTAAATATGAATTAGATGCCTTTTGCAGTGCCAATGATTTGGTGAGAGCCAACGTATCATATCAACATTTATTACTGCTACATGGTGCCTCCAGATGGGAATGGTGTGAAAAAAGAAACACTGGAATGTGCATTATCCAAAAATGTAATCAGCAATACGCCCATTATCTCACACAGAAGGACTGTGGTTCCTGATGCATCAGACTCATAAGCTGAATCAGATTTGAAGGTTCTCGCTCTCTTGCTTTGCCTGCAGACTAAATACACAAAGTACTGCTGTTTTCTCAGTGAATGGGATAGTCGTGCGAGAGATTCCCAATACATCAAGAGAAATTGGCCACTCCGACAGTCAATGCAGCCTGGTAGGAAACGTATTCAGCATCCACTACTTGCTGAATCAAAGATATATATAGTTGTTACATATTATTCAGAATTCACTTGCATTTCAAACTTGCAACACTTCATAATCTAAACACGTGAACTTTTTAGATGCTGACACAATGGAAACTTGAAATTTCGGCAAAACATTCACTGGTTATTTTCCTCCCATTAAGCAGCAGATATAACCGTATACAACTGACCTCCAAGATATAGACAAAACTAGAAACGATAAAACAGATTAGCTATATGCATATACGAGTTTCTTGTTTTCACTTGCTGCTGTTTCCCGTTTAAAGTATACTTCTATGCATTGCTTGAATTTGAGAAATTTAACATGAGCTATGTTCTTTGTATCACAGAAACCACTGACTAAAGATAGACATAATGGTTTCTTTTCTGCACGTATGACTCGTGTAGTGTTTTTGGCATCTTTTCTGCAAAAGAGCCACATTGTTTAATGGCAACAGCAATCCAGGCCATGCATTACATGGCCTCCTGTCATCTTTATTTAAATCATTTTAGACACAACATAAAGCTGGTTTATTGAGAGAGTGATTAAGTTTTATGTCTGACTAATACGTCAGTGTTATGTATGCACCTGGACCAAGGTTACATAAATATAAGCATTGGTTTTAGAATTTAGCATTCAGCTAACTTGGCAAGTAAATAGAAAGTAGCTTACAGTCAATTATTGCACAATTCAATGCTTTATATGAAATAATAAATATAATCTGGTATATATTGTGACAATACAAGACTTAGTTTATAGCCTTTCAAATCGTATATACACTACAATATTTTCTGAGCTGATCAAAAAGACTAAAATGACAGTGAACGGGCATGCATGTTAATACAAAATTAATCCTTAACTTCTCATCAGAGGTATATGAACTTAGTACTAATTCTGAATGTTTATTGTAAGTTATCATCGGACTGAGCCTCCTCTCGTTGCTGCATATTTCCATGTTGCCATTATAATCAATACAATCATCAAATGTGACTGTCTGTTCATTATTAATTACGACCTTATGAGTGAATGCTTTACCTGAAAGAGGAAAATAAATGTACGTAACAATTTATGAGGTCTAAAGCATTGCCGCAAGAGAAAGCAAACAAATATAAAAAATTAAAAACTCCCTTGATCGTGCCAAAAATGTTTATAACTAAACTAATGATACATTTGAATAACAAGCAAACATCTCTTCTATAATAAAACCACATAGAAACTGAGTCTGGATAGAAGGAAGAGCGATCATAACTTAAATACAACAAAGTCTTCGAAATATGCTAACAGTCCTCTGACAGTGATTGGGGATGTTGGCTAAACGTATAGCAAATAAATGATAATTGTAACATTCACTTCATAGTCGTAAATTCCTATTGCACTCATATCTGTCTGTAACATTCAAGCTATTAAGAAAGTCATACTCTCATCTATCATATTGGATAGCAGTTAAAAGCAACTAAGTTTCCCTTTTTTGGACATCAAGAACGATCTCCATTGTGAACCAAAGCCCATTAACGAACATTTTAAAATTATTGAATTAATTTCCTTTTTATTAAATTGAAGGGCACATTTAAGTATGAAATTCAACCATATAAATGGATATAATCACATTTCGGTACGAGAACGCTTTCTTGCAAAAGCCATTTCGACGCGTTATGTTCTAATGGAGGTGCAATTGAAACTTGCGCTATATACTGATGGTGCATTTTGAAAGTACCCTGTATTGAAATTTTGAAACACGGTATTTGATTTGAGATTTTCTTAACTACGCTGATGCCGTCTGAGTAGAAACGGATTATACATTTGTAACATTTGCTTAAACCATATATGGCATATTACGATCAAAATGATTTCGTCTTTGACGTTGTGCTGGAACTTTTCAACAAAAATATGTGTAAATGCAGAATGGATTCGCTGCAGATTCAGCTGTCATTTACAATACTCAATTACTCGTAGTAGATAATACAACTTGGGGAAAACAAAAATTCCAGAGAGAGAGAGAGAGATAAACATATTACTAGGGAAATAATAGGAAAGATGGTGACAACAACAAAGATAGAGAGAGACCATGCCTTCGATTCTTTGAATAATTTGTACAGCGTTCTTCCTTCAAATCGTAGCGTATTTTGTTATCCGTCCGCTGTTCCGCCTTGTATCTTTAACATGACATCGTCCTTAAGTTTCAGTTTTCAATCAAGTATTTATTGTCAGTTTCTGGTCCAGTACTGCATAAACAAAGTAAACTCATCCTTCGAAACGTTTCAATAAATTATTCAAACATACAGTTATTGCGAGAGTCAGTATACGCAAATGTATACCGAACAGAACGGATGAAAGAACAGAACAGAATGTAGGATTTTTTTTATATATTTAAGATAACGCAGTAAGTGCAATACATAATGCTCGTATATACATTGATACATAAGTGACTGAAGAGACGAATGAATTATCACAATGCAAAGAATGTTTACATACACATCCTCAGAGAGAGAGAGAAAGAATGACAGACAGTGTATTAAATACATTTTCCTAAATTGTTGTACCGTTGTTTAATCCTCATTTAAAATAATTTGTAAGAATGAATGTACACTCAGTTTCTATTAAAATGATGAATATAATAAAACAATTTTCTGATTGAGAATTATATAGGACAGATTTCATATATTTGAATAACCGCAGATAAATGCGTTTATGATACATTTATATGTCTGCGATATATGTACCTGCATGAAAAAATAATGCGTCTAACAGGTCACTCATCAGATGTTCAAATAGATAAGCAAGTCTCGTCGCTTCATTTCTCTCCTTACCTTATATCCGGTACTTGATACGTGTTTTAAATTAAGGCAGATTTTCAGGTACGATGTTAACCAGCTCAGGTCAATCCATCACAGACTTGATAGACAATGGGCCCATGTTGAAGAGATAATCTGCATTTGCTATTCTATCACAATGTTGTATTAAGAACGGTAATGACTATGCCAGATTCACTTCCGATTATAGTTTTAATCCGGCTCAGCAATTCGTGCTTGATCGCAGTGATTTCACATGTGGCATCGGATATTCCGACAACATAATAAGGGGGAGTTTCGTCCGTTTTTGCATGAAAATTTCAGTAAATTCTGCTCACGAAGACATCGAAAAAGGAAAGAATGTTTGGCCAACTGTACAAAACACGTCATTAACCAAGTGCCAATTCTAACGTACGCGCTGGTCCAGCTATACTTGTATTAAGAAACACTAATTAAAACTAGGGCGGTGTTGTACTCGCAAACACCATCGTGGTTGTCATTTGGGTTGCATTGTCAATTACACGATCAAGTTTGGCAAGCATATCTTAAGTGATTTTTCTAGTCATTATTGTAGCACATTCTGTTCAATTTGACATAGTTGCTACATGTATACTGCTTTGGTTTTAATTTGCTTTCTGACTTGATCGAAATTGTCGTGTAGGCCATTAAAATACCAAATTTATCTGCTGTTAGTGGGGAATCATCAAGTCTGGATGAATATATTTTTGGATTCTTGTTAGACTGCTTTACTCCGCCAATGACACTACTGCGCGTTTGGTTATTCTGATGTAAAGTCGCGTTAATATTAAGTTTTCCAGCAGCACTTACCGACCATGATATGATCTACAGTGTACTAGTGACAATTCCAACGCGAACTGCAACCACGGTTGTAACTGACGCTTTGACACAGACAATATCACAATGATCCTTGTACATGTCAACACGTTTGACACTGACAATCACGGTTTTCTACAAAATTCATCGGCGGCCTTATTGAGTTCATGAAAAGTTTTGCGTACTCGGTTAGCAACTCCAAATTATACGTCGTATTCGGTTCTAACTGTGGTTGTTATACTATCAGCTGTGCTGTTTCAACAGCTAAAGATCAATCTTATTATTGACTAACAAATTCTTGTTTGTCAGTAAGTCTCATAAATTTAGTGGTTCAGTTGCTATTTGCACGAAACTGGGTCAAACTGGGTCCCTCTGCTTGAGGCCGTAATCTAAACGCACCAACTGAAACATAAACTGGGGTCTTGAAGGCCTAAGCAGGCAATGATGCCAGTTGCCAGTGATATGAGTGTAAGCATATCTATAGATCACATTATAACAACTTTCTTACGCACAGCAAATATATATAGAGAGAGACAGACAGAGACAGACAGACGTACAGACAGAGGGAGGGAGAGAGGAAGGAGATGGGTCTAGAGAGAGAACAAAAAATCTACACGAAACGAAACAGGAAGTCTTATCCATGGAATCTACAGGAGCAAGTCTGATAATACTGATATAATTGTTATACATACATACATACATACATACGTCTTTCCTTACCTACCTACATGCGTACACTCATACACATACATGACTTATTACATACATACATACCTACAAACACATATATACGCACATACCTGCCTACCTACCTTCCTACCTACCTACCTATATACCTCCCTACCTACATATATACGTACATATATACATACATAAAAACATACATACATACATATATACACACACACACACACACACACACACACACACACACACACACACACACACACATACATACACACATACATACATACATGGGACCCCGAGTGGCCGAGTGGTCTAAAGCGCTCTCCGTTACGGACCACTGCCATCTCACCTCTGTTTGCGTGGGTTCGAGTCCAGGATTCGGCAAATGTGGATATGTGAGAAAGCATGCCAGTAGCTTCTCGTGGGTCGGTTGTTCTTCCCGGGGTTTTCCCGGGTTCTTCCTCCACCATTAATACTGGCCGCCACGCATAGCCTATCGTGTGCTGAAAAATGGCGTTAAACCCTACAACAACAACAACATACATACATGCATACATACATACATGCCGAGTGGTCTAAAGCGTTCCCCGTTACGGATTCAGCCAATGTGGGTATGTGAGAAAGCTTGCCAGAGGCTTCTCGTGGGTCGGTGGTTCTTTCTGGAGTTTTCCCGGGTTCTTCCTCCACCATTAATACTGGCCGCCATGTATAGCCTATCGTGTGCTGAAAAATGGCCTTAAACCCTACAACAATAATAACAACAACAACAACAACAGCATACATACATACATACACGCGCACTTTTAATCAGACTATTTCTTCTCTTTTTTCACGTTTTATGATTTCTAATTAACTTTAGACATTTGTTCTCCACTTGGCTTAGGAATGTGGTCTTATCTACCACCCACACAAGTATTTGTTTAGTATGACAGGATTGTTGACACGATTCTGCCCTAACGAAGCCTATATAATGTGCCCGACGTGTTGTCGATCGTGATCACATCTGGACTGTCATCACAACGGTCGTGGTATCGAGGACTTCATCAGAGATTATATCCACACATTAGGTCATAAAGTTTATCCTTACATTTATAATACACTTACTTTGGCTTCCAATCAATTTGCGTTTGTATGTAGGATGTATTGCTTTCATTTTATACATGTATATTTTAGTTTCTGCTTTGCAACCAATGCACAGAATTTTGGAATTTTATAAGAAATAGTAAATGAGAATGACCGGAGTTCAGCAAATATAAACGAATATACCAATGCAAAAAAAAAAATATTTTGAAGCACTAGAGGAAATTCATGAAGGGATGTTTTCTCATCGAGAGTCGATATTCAAGAAATTGGAAGAATCAATGAAACGCATCGGGATGCTGGAAAACAAATTAAAGTCATATGATAAAGACTGCATGCGCATAAAACTACTGGAGGAAACGTTGTTAGTTGCGAAGGAAGTAACAAATAAACATTCTTACCGTATTAAAATCTTAGAGGAAAGGCTACACAAATCAGAGCATGCTCGTCTCATGCAATTTAAATGTTTTGCATCGAAGAACTTTTATCACACATGGACGATTATATATTTTATATATATATATATATATATATATATATATATATATATATATATATATATATATATATATATATATATATATATATATATATTGTTCTCAAGTGCTACATGAGTCATTTACCGCACTATTTAACCTTTTCTCTATGTCCTAAAACATATTATATACACGATAATTTTCATTTATTTTGCAGATACTGTAAAGGAACCATAGTGTTATTCTGCTGATAGTTCCATGATTAATTATTTTCATTGTTATTTTTATTATTAGTAGTAATAGTAGTTACTTAGTCAGTTAGTCATCTATCAATTTCTTTGTTTATTATTTATTTATTTATTTATTTAATTAGCGCTGTCCAGAATCAACACGGAGTGAGAGTACAATCAGGTCAGGTAATTAGATTTGATAAGGTCCGTTTCAACGATGATGGAGGTTTTGACATGTCATCAGGAATGTATCAGTGTCCTGTATCTGGGTTATATTCTTCACCGTTACTATTTCTTCTTTCACTTGGAACTGGATCCATGCGTTCCTTGTCTTGAATGGACTGTGGAAGATTTTGATCTACGCTGGCGTGAGAAATGACGATAATAGTCTCCATGATAGCATAGGAATCGGTAGCGCCATTTTTCTTTGTCATTCAGGTGATATGGTTTGGGCAAAAGTTAAGTCTGCAGAATATATATGTTCACAAATTTCTATTACAGGGATTTTTCTCTGGGAAGACAGTCAGTCTTCTTGACAAAATAACATCTGTGCTCTTTGTGTAAGGTTTTGATTCATCACAATAAAACATACATTGTTTCCGTGTCTATTTATGTTGTTATTAATGTTGGTTCTATGTCTTGTTGTATTCTTTAAATAACCAGTATTTAGTGACATTGTCAAAATTATAAACTATGTATGTATTCATTTCTGTATATATGTATGTTTGTATGTATGTATGTATGTATGTATGTATGTATGTATGTTGTTGTAGGGTTGTAGGGTTTAACGCCATTTTTCAGCACACGATAGGCTATACATGGCGGCCAGTATTAACGGTGGAGGAAGAACCCGAGAAATCCACGGAAAGAACCACCGACCCTCGAGAAGCTACTGGCAAGCTTTCTCACATACCCACATTGGCCGAATCCGAGACTCGAACCTACGCAGACAGAGGTGAGATGGCAGTGATCCGTAACGGACAGCGCTTTAGACCACTCGGCCACTCGGGGCCCCATGTATGTATGTATGTATGTATGTATGTATGTATGTATGTATGTATGTATGTATGTATGTATGTATGTATGTATGTATGTATTATGTATGTATGTATCTATGTATGTATGTATGTATCTATGTATCTATCTATCTATCTATCTATCTATCTATCTATCTAATGTATGTATTCGGTTCTTATGGACAAACACGAAATGTCGATTTCAAAGTGGCTTAATGTGAAATTAGCAATGATGACAATATCCATTTGTGTCTATATACTTATGGATTTATTTTTTGATAATGAGAAATGGAAAAAGACATAAATACAAAACCGACTTAAACATAATCATCCCCACAAACATGAACATAAATGTGCCTTGCCTCCCATGACCATATATTATTAGTATGATGGAACACTAGCAGTCCATTTTATTTTAAACGTAGCTTTCACAATTTTAAGTCATATCACTAAAATGTCTGCAGTATGGCACATTATACTGATGTCTAGCACTAGGGCATCATGTCGCAGACATGTAGCATCATGTCCAACCCAGTTACATTATCCTGACACTAGGTCGACCGGTCTTAACGCTAACCTCCTAATGATGGGCGCCAAGTTAGGCAGCTGCTAGTACCGTTTTTATAAGTATTTTGAATGACTAGGCCGGGGTTCCAACCCGCGACCTCCGGCATTCGAGGCGAACGCTCTGACCACTAGGCCACTGGAGCGGTACCATTAGCAGTGAACACAAACAGATAAGAAGGTTGATCGCCTGCTTTGCCTTTAAATGAATTTTAGAAACGTTTTGCAGTTTAAATTAATGCAAACCTTAACATTTACCAATCCTGTAATCTGTTCACTTCGTGCTTCTCTTTCGTTTACATGTTTCAAACCTAATATATGCTTTGGTACAAGTCTAACATATCGTTTCGTTTTCGAGAATTCACAAACTTCCATTTAATTTTCACACAGAAATGGAAGTCAACTCAGAGAAAACTGCAAGAGCGAACTGTCTCTAACTAGTTCCCAAACCTTCCTGCACCTTAGGCCCCAATTCTGACCGTCTAATCAAGCGTAAGCCCTTATCTAACTGTTTTACTTCCATGATAATATTTGTGAAATTGTTTACTATTTTTATTCGAATGACCTACTTTGTGAGAAAAATTTGGTCGAAAGTAAGTTGGTTAGCTAGATAAATATCGGTAAATAAAGCACTTTCATACAATGGTGCGTGTACAACACCATTAGAATGTTTGTGTCAGTCGTTGACTTCAGGCGGCATTTTTGCCCTGATGTGCATTTTATAATTATATTTTCTTCTGGGCAGCGCTCAGAGAAGATTTCTCTGAAAATGCACATTTTGTGCATATTCTTGAGTATATCTTAAAATAATGATAATGTGGACTTCTTACATCGCCTAATCTTTAGAAACTCTAAGCTCATTACAATATTAGATAATACATTAAACATACACTACGACTAGATTATAAAAGTAAACACCATGAAATTATGAAATAAAAACATGCTGACAATAATAAAGAAATACACATGCTTAAGTCTTTATGTCTCTTATTGTAGTCGAAATAGATGCGTTTAAAGAGCACTCTTGGATGAGTTGACAATGTCCTTGGGTCTAAGATTAATGGGCAATTCGTTCCAGGAGCTGGTACCTAGTACGGAAACAAACGTTGTCCGTATTACTAAGGTTTAACAGTGGGGATATTGAGAATACGTGTGCCGGAATGGGACGTTTCAAGATGGGGTGTACATCTGGTTGAGGTTAGAGAGGTATATTGGACTGGAGACAGTCAACAAAATATAGCATGGTGAACAGATTTGTGCATGGTTCTGGATCCAACAGGTACTATGTGAATGTTGCAGACCATGAGATGTGCCCAGTTCATTCATACTCTAAGGATGATCCGTGTAATCGTGTCTTGAACTTTGTGAAGTTTGTATAGTAGATACTGAGACCAACCAAATAGTAGTGGATTACATTCTTCATGAAAGTACTAAGAAATACGCAGGTGCTGTAGTGCCATCAACCGAAAGAGAATTGCGAATGGAGCTAGTGGATCTCAGCTCCCGATATTCAGTCTTGCATATGTACATGGCATGTTGATGTAAAAGAAAAGCGCTGTCGAGAGTGACACCTAGGTTTCACCCTAACTGTCTGAATTCAATGTTGCTATTGCTGATACTTATTGTTTGTGGTTAAGGATGTGAATGAGAAAGTGATCTGGATGGCTTCACTTTTATCATCATTCATCTGTAGCTTGTTAATGTCATCCATGACTTTAAATATGAAATGCAGATCCCCACGCCTTTGAAGGCAGCGTACAACAGGGTGTCGATCAATGACACTTGAGGGTGGCTGAGTGTATCTAGTGAAAGGAAAGGAACCACTAACGGAGCCTTGTGTAACACCAAAGCATAGATCAACTTGCCTGGAATATTTTCCACTTACGTACACAGTATGTGTCCGTTGACTACGTAATGCATTAACCATAGCAAGTCTGTATGACGAAAACCAAATAAATGCTGGCGACGTTGAAGTATGATATCATGGTATGTTGTGTCAAATACCGCATTCAAGTCAAGAAGGGTGGGGCTGTAACCTTTCCACTATCCAAAGCATAGTGGTAGGTACATACTCTTAGAATTGCAGTTTCGTTAATTGGCGAGGGTGATATGCAGCCTGTATATTTCTAAAATGACTGTTTTGAGATGAGACTGAGGTACGATAGAACAACTTTTAATAGGGTTTTTAACATCTATTGGAAGTTAGAAACAGGGCCGCTGTAGTTCTTCAAATCTTTATGATCAAGAGTTATTTATTTTCATGAGTCTTTACAGTGGCCGTTTTGAAACATGATGTCGATTCCCCGGATGAGAAAGATTTATTGATGTCATAGATGAGTGAGGCAATATGAAATTTAAGCACTTAAGAAGCAGTGATGTAAAGGCAAGCAATGTCTACTTGTACTGCTGTAGGAGGTGACGCAGTTGTTTATTTTGCTAAGATATCTTGCATTAGTTTCTTTTTGGTTTGTTTTTCAATTTCTTTATCTTTTAGGTGTTGTGCACTTGATCGGTTGGTCACTGGGTCGGAAAACACCATCCTAAGGCCACCTTACAAATAATCATTTCGTGTTATCAGATCAGCAAAGAACAATAAATATAATGCACAGAAATGCACAGAAATGCAAACACACACAAATTAAACTGACAAATATATACATCGTCCAGGTGACAGACATTGTTATTTCACAATAGTTGTTCCGAATTACTTTCTTTAAAAGGTTTGAAGTTCTTTCCTTTTAATTATCACCGTAAACAGTTGGCCACTTGATCGAGTAACTCCACCCTAGGGTAACCTTACAAATAAGCATTTATGTTTATCAGATAAGGTATAGAAAAAATTAAAATGCACTAAAAGTGAAAAGACACCCAAATTAGATAGACTTGACAAGTATATTTGGCATATACATCACGATGTTACAGTGTTTGATCCAGTTTACTAAATTGCATATCCATATGACTGAGGTATATTTATGAAGAACTTGTTCCTCTTTTTATTTAACTTAGCAGTATATATTTCAATGTTCCTATGCGCTCCAACTATTTGTAATGATCTTGCCTGTTGGATCTGCACGTGTAAATATAACATTTAGCCCTAAATAAGCAGGATATTTGAACAAAATGTCATGTTGTTCACTTCAAAAATATGTTTCTTGTATGGACAGATTTACAATACTGAGGGCAACAAGGTACACAAAGTTTAGCAAAACGGTAAAAAGACATTGAAGTAATATTGCAAGAATGGAACAGATGTTTTACCACTTTTATTCTCATTCTTACAGAAAGTGAAATTAACGTCGTCTTATATGTTGTATTGTTTTCACAACATTGTTAGTGACAATTACTCTGTGAATTAATTTAAAATGACCTAAGATCAACGTTGTATCCTTAATACATAATTTCACCCTGTTATAATCTCAGACCACTCCTCACTGCTTATATCGCTATTAAAATTGTTTCCACGTTTCGTGCTTAGCAGTGCGTTGCCCTTGCCTTTTCCACAAATCTATCAACAATCGTCAGTGAGTTTCGCTTTTGCAAGTTCATTATTGTGCCTAGTAAATGAAAAAATGTGTATCAGAGTTTATCGTCCGTAATTCACCTGGAGCATTAGTATATCACGTTTAATAATGTCTATGTAAATAAGTTACGATTTAGATCTGTTTGAATGTTTGAATATGGATTTCTAAGTGCAGAAAAAGATGAATGAATATGGGTAGAAAAAGAGTTTTACAACAATTATTTTTCCTACAACTTGAAATATGTCTTTGAGTCTAGTTTGCCAATATTCCTTTTGCATTCGTTAGACTCTCCCTATAATCAATTTCCACCATTTGTTTTAAGCCTGCAGAAGTGTTGATGACAGTGAGTGTAAAGTTAGACAAAAAACAATATCGTTCCATTTTCGTTCATTGACACATTTATTATTTCTAATCGAAATAGTCATTGTTTATGTTATGCTACATTTCAGCATGCATAAAATCCTTGCAAGACATTCATAGTTACTTTAAGGGAATGATGAGATCGAATAAAAGCGTCTTCGGCATACTGACCCAATTTATACTCAATGACATGATGAGTTCCCGTGCATCTATATTTGTCTTGAAATGTATTGCTAAAACGTCAAAAACCGGTCATGAATACCAAGGCGCAATATAATTATAGTTACTAATATATGTGTTCATTCTCTATTGTATCCATGAGTTCATATAATATCCTGGTATTTTTTAGTGCCATTACCTTTCATAAATCCTTTTTGCATATCACTCATTAGTGACGGAAAAACTTTTATTATCGTATTTGCAATAGCTCATATAATAATTATTTAGGAGTGATATATGTTTCCAATTGTTAACATATCGTCTTTCTTTGCGTTCATGCATTGGGTGGGTTATATTTATCATGCGGACAATTCCCTAAGTAGCATACAGTAAATTAAGGGTTTGGGACGGATAAGTTGAGATGGCATATAACAGAGAGATGATCTGATGCGAGTTCAGGGGACACCAGTGAAGCCTGTAGAATATGATTATTTCTATGCAGAATCTAGTCTAAAGTGGGATGGTTACCTGACAGTGTGGGGTTGAAATTCTAATCGTTTCCAGGGCAGTCAAAGTGGAAGTTGAAATCTCCAAGAATAATAAATTTGCCACTTATCAACTTTCCAAATTCAGGAGGTTATGCAACTCTCCCAAAAAGAGATTCAGTCATCTTGTTTTTCCGAGTAGGAGGAGGGTGATAGAGCATAAAAATGGACAGGTCTTTGTTACATTGTGAGTTTGCACCGGATTTTTGTTCGGAAAAACTGAAACTTGTAGTGTAATTACGATGGTGAATTATGGAGTTCTTAGCGATAAAACTAACAATTCGACCTCCACGGAAGTGATGAGGGAAATATTTGATGGAGTATCCAGATGATGTTAGATCCTGACCATTATTCATTACTAGGATTGACCGCCTTATGATCAGATTATTACAGGGTTTGAAGGCTTTATTATAAGATGTATAATAGGGCTTGAAGGCCTCATAACCAGATGTATTTCATTGATTGAAGGCCCTATGATCAGATGTAACCAGATATGTGACAGGGCGCGAAGGCCTTATTTTCAGACCATGACATGTATTGAAGGCAATATGATCCACATGTATTTCATTGATTGAAGGCCCTATGATCGGATGTAACCAAATATGTCGCAGGGCGCAAAGGCCTTATTTTCAGACTATGACATGTATTGAAGGCAATATGATCAGATGTATTACATGTATTGAATGCTTTATAACCAAATGCATGCAGACCTTGAAGGCCATATGATTAGATGTATTACATAGCTTGAAGACCTTATAATCAGATGTATGACATGACTTCAAGGCCTTATGATCAGAAATATTACATGGCTTGAAGACCTTAGAACAAGATGTATGACACAGCTTGAAGGCCTTATGATCAGACGTATTACAGAGCTTGAAGACCTTATACAAGATGTATGGAAGGGATTGAAGGCCTTAAACCATTATTCATTACTAGGCTTGAATGCTTTATTATCAAATGTATTCCATGGTTTTAGGGCTTTAAAACAAGATGTATTATAGAGCTTGAAGGCCTCATAACCATATATATTACATTACTTGAAGGCCTAATGATCAGATGTATTGCAGAGCTTGAATGCCTAATAACCAGATGTATGTCTGGGCTTGAAAGGTTTATAAATAGATGTATGACATGGCTTGAAAGCCTTATGATCAGATGTATTACAAGACTTGAAGGCTTTATAACCAGATGCATCACAGGGCGTGGAGGCCTTATTCCCAGATGTATGACATGGATTGAAGGTCTTATGATAAGATATATTACATAGATTGAAACCTCCTTGCATGTATATATATATATATATATATATATATATATATATATATATATATATATATATATATATATATATATATATATATATATATATATATATATAACACCCACATAGTATGACAGTATTGCTGATACGCAATAACCTTATTGAGTCTTATCTAATCTACAGGCCTTCTTATTACAGACCACTATCACATCTGGGTCGTTCTCTTCTAAATATCTATCCATATGATAAGTCGTAAATATGACCGTATCCATCTATTCAGAGAACCTCAAATATTTAAGTAAACAAAGACAAGGTACACGACTGCTTGTATTTGTTAATCACCATATCTCATAATATTCAAAGATGCATCGAACTTCCCATCGTTGTAACTGCTGAAATAGTGATAATTTAGATTTAACAGATCTAACTGCTCAACTAATTTTATATACTATGACATTATACAAGAGTAATACACACAAGAACATTTCCGATGCTAGTATATTTAAATATTTGGATTAGTTTTATTTAAACTGTAACTATATTTATGACAAGAAGAGTAGACATGCGCTGATACCATCACAATTCTAAGACAAGCACATTCGCTGAAGTGAGATATTCTAATATAAAGAAATATTTTTTAGATGCTGATGAGCCTACGCCGTATTCCCTACTGCCCTAGTGAGCAACAATTATCAGTGGTACCAGCTTATAGAGAAGTGAGTGCCAAAAAAGAGTTGACATAATTATGTTTGTTTATTTCTTCTGAATATAAATAATTGTCTTGCTTTCAGTTTGTGAATCAGCTGTGACAATACACAGACAGTATTTTTCGCAAAAGAATAAAAATTGTCCTCTGAATCTTCTGAATATGTACATACGTATTTATTCCTTCCTGACTGATTCATGATCGTTACATAATGTTGCACATAAAAGGACTCATGCAGAGAAAATAAAACACTGCGAGCGCGTGATTTGACGGACCATGAAAGCTTCTATTTCTAGGTATGCATATATGTTAAACACGCAAAGATAACAGTAATTATCTTCTAATCACCAAATCACCACATATCACGAAACGCTAATATGTTATAATTACCAAACATCAGACTGACTATATATATATTAGATAGATAGATACACTAGGCAATGAATTACTGAATTTTCTAATAAAATAATGTATTAATTCACTGGAACTGCTTTTTTGTTCAGAATATACATCCCTTTGAGCATTGACGAAATTTCAGTAGAACCACTACAGTCAGATGTAACAATTAATGGTGCAAGTGTACACAAACAAATTTTCATAATATCTAGATAACACATTTTTGCCAAAGTGAAATTGTAAGAGAGTGAATGATGATGTTGTTGATGTCTTAATGAAATATCAACTACTTGCAAGAAGAAATAAATGAAAGCGACTTGAAGACGTTCAGGACGTATTCCAGAGTGAAGGGAACCAAGATTCCCATAGTTCGTTTCTCGATCAGAGTTAAACAAACGCATTGCCCATTTCATCTTATATGTTAGGAACGATGAATTTGAACCATCATAACTATGAAGTATCGTTGTAGCAATCGATCGCTATCTACGCACAAGATATGGTGTTTCAATAATAAATGACATTCAGTTTGACAACTGTAGATCTTCACTAAAACATGAAGCTGACCTTACAAAGATACATGCCCTGCTTAGATGAAAGACTAGTTCCTCTCAATAAAAGTGGCAAATCCCAATCATGGACAGTTCTATAACAAAATACACCCTTAGGGACTAATACGTTTTATGGCATTATGAATGAAACGATGGTCATCCAATGATAAGGGTATAACTCTAATTACTTATTCGTCAAGTGTAAATTTCATAGCATTTATAATAGAAGCAATATCAGTGTTATAATCTGAATTCAAGTTTAGGTAATTGCTCCTAAGCTGAATTTCTACTCAGAAAACTAACACATTATATATTTTCAATAAGTTAAAAAGAAATCCCGTAATAACTCACCATACATAATACCTGCAAAGTAAAGAAAATGGAAACTACTGTACTGTAAGCTATATACATCTGCATGTACATATCACTGATATATATGAGTATCTAATATTTACCATGTATGTTTATAGTGATCGGAAACGCCTCATCCAGAAGTTAAATGGCGAAATCTCCAAAATCAAATATCAGGACATAAACAATCAAACTTATTAAATCACTGTTTCACATCAAACTTGAGCAAAATGTAAATATTTCAAAACGTTTGTTCAGCGCTCCTCAACGTTCATCTATCCTCCAAAAGAATGGCAATCAATTCCTGGCTATGAATTCTGTCTAGTTTTGTCACAATAGTGATCATTCGCAGCTACCATCGTCCACAAAGAGGATAAACTTAGTTGCTCTCTCAGCCAACTCAGCAGGAGTGTGTCTTCACCAAAGAATAGATAGACGCGTATTATTTCCAGTGACACCATGAGTGACTAAAATACACTAAGATCTACACTGGACCTTGTATACACGTTAAGAAGTTTCTTACATGTTCATATTTAATCTTGACAATTTTGCTTCGGTTGAAGACTTTGATATTTTCTTACGCACTAATAAGAAAATAATTTAAAATGGATAGATTACTTTATGTGCTTTTGTCATTAATAAACTCTACTATCCAAATTGTATGTGATGATTACGGTATTGATCGGTTCATTTATAGCAATCACTTGTAGAACTAACTTTGGGTTCAGATACACATAGCACAGCACAATCTTTACAGTAAATATCTGACATACCGGTACTAGTCTGCTTCACTAATGCGCTACAAATCAAAGGTTGGCGACACGTTTGACCACATCGATAACATATATTGAATCTCGTACGTGAAACCTCGTGTTGCCACTCCTGAAAATACAGAGTTAATATTTACATCAATCACGTAAGAATTACCCTCAACAAATTCATTTTTAAACACGCACTAAAAGGTTCGCAAGCAGAATCCACAGTCTCGAATTTTATAAAGAATCAATAAGACTTTAAATGATGACATATTTCGTCTTGCTTGTTATGATAACGTTATTCTTAACTTCTGTTCTGACATTATGAATCATCACATATACTGAGGAAATACTGTTTAAAAAGCTTGGTGAGTTTTGGCTGCGTTGCACCTTTCTTGTGTATCTTGTTTAGTGACTGCATTTAAGGTTAGAATAAGTCTGGTCTGAGTAACTTACCACTTTTATTTAACAAGTAGTTCCAACGGGCTCTTGCGTATTGCGCAAGATTATATCTCTTTCGTACCAAAGAATCAGTTCTACATGTAACTGAAGCTTAAGGTCTTTTTTATCAACGGTCTATTTTGTTGAGCTATACTCATTTGAACGTTTATATCAACAATCTCATTTCCATCTCTGAAAATTAAAATAAGGAAAGGACATGAAGTACAGTATATTATGGAATAATGTATGGATACATATATAAACTGATACAGATATAAATAATATTAAAAGTTCATATAACTAGGGTAACCCATTAATTTTACGGTCTTGAATTCTCAAACACACATATACTTTGATATCTTAATGAATGTCATTATAATATTTAAGATTTAATATAAATGTGCATTAGATGATTTTTGCTATTTGTTTATCCTGGATATAGCTAGTGAAGCAGCGCTTCTTGGTGTTGTTCTATAATTGTTTTTAATTAATTGATACATTCTCTTGATTTTATTCTATAAATCTTAAAACAAAGCATAAATGTTTCATTTAAAGTTTTTGTGCATCATTTGAGGCGATTTTCAATACACACGTACAAACAGACAAGTGACTACTGCAGTCTTGACCAGGCCCTCAAGCATATGTCTTAAGTGCACGATTAGTTGTTATTGTTGTTGTTACTGTTGTTGTTGTTGTAGGGTTTAACGCCATTTCTCAGCATACGATAGGCTATACATGGCGGCCAGTATTAATGGTGGAGGAAGAACCCAGGAAAGAACCACCGACCCACGAGAAGCTACTGGCAAGCTTTCTCACGTACCCACAATGGCCGAGTCTGAGATTCGAACCCACGCAGACAGAAGTGAGATGCCAGTGATCTGCAACGGTGAGTGTTTTAGACCACTCGGCCACTCGGGGCCTCTGTACGATTAGTAACCCAGCCATTAAGTAAGAAACATACATACATACATACATACATACATACATACATACATACATACATACATACATACATACATACATACATACATACATGCATGCATGCATGCATACATACATACATACATACAATTTTAGTCAAACAGTTTTCTTTTTAAAGTTATTTGATAACAACTTTTCCTTAGCCATTAGTTCTTCGCTTGACTTTTGAAAAGAAGGCTTACCTAAGACACACACAAATACACAAGTATTTATGTAGCAATAATATTTCTATTAACACGCTTCTGTCTTAGCGAGGCGTATCTAACAAACAGTCCGTATTATTGAGCATGATGACAGCTGTATCATTCTCAGCAGGCGAATTCGCGAGAAATGAATCGGAGATTATATCTACAAGTTAAATAAACAAATCTGAGTTTATATATATATATATATATATATATATATATATATATATATATATATATATATATATATATATATATATATATATATATATATTTGACTATATATATATATATATATATATATATATATATATATATATATATATATATATATATATATATATATATATATATATATAGTCAAATGTCAAAATATTAGGGTCAGATGTCTCAAAGTTTTGGAAGCTGATCAAACAAACACGTGCGCACAACGTATTCAGTCACGTCATCAATGATATGAGTACTTCAGGACTCACGGTACTAATTCGACTCCAATAGTAAACATATGGAAACACTATCATATTCAAAATTCAATAACTTAAACTTTCTGGGTGCTGATGATGAGACCTATAATTCTTCATGAACATCTAACCTTGGTGCAAGCTTATTTAAGCTTGTTTATCTACATGTGCATGAAACACGTTATTAATTCTGCACCAAACGAATCAGGTGCTACTTTCATTATTGAGTAGTCCTGAGTCAAGCCGTAAAAATACTAAAATTGCACCAGTATAAATTTGTCTATATTTTTAAAAAATTACATATAGGATAAGCTCTCAAAAGAATTTTTTACTAAAATTTTAATTTTCGTTATTAACCAATTATGGACCACCAAACCCGTAAACACTCTATTATTTGCTCACAAATTTCTAGACTGGTTCACAGTTCTTCCATATAATTAGTACCGTGTGTCTTTCAGATCGTTACTGTACCGTAGTGACTCCGAAATTGACCACTGTTTTAATTTAAATTTTAATTTAAAAACTGAAGCCTCTGGTGATATTTTTGAAACTATAATCCCCGAAACGGAAGTTTGCAAACGTATCCGATCCATACAATCATGAAATTCTGGTGGTCTGGATGGAATAGTGGCCGAAAGTATGAAAAGCACGACTCCAAATATATGTCGTTATTTAAACAAATTATTAAATGCAACGTTTGACACCTAGTTAATTTCAATACAAACAGCTTGCATAGGCACATATTAGTTTAGTACCATTAGTAAACTGTACTATGGAGGATAAAATAATTAGCGTGGCCAATTTCGAGACAGCTTCGGAGGAAATGGAAAATCACCGTCAACTCCTGGCACGAATACAGTTTATGAGTCACGCACCAATTAAATAACTAAGACATTAGTCTTCTTTCCTATGAAATATAATTGGATGAAGCCATACTTCTTATATTTTTGTGAAGGTGAGACAGGCGATATCAAAATTGCAATAAAATGTTTTACTGTGGTAGGACACATTTGTTTCGCTGCAAGTGCTATTCCTTTTCTACTTCACAAAACACCAGACAATGGCGGCAGTTACATGTACAATGGCTTAAATAATCTCTCAGATGCCAGTTGCTTATGTATATTGATTGGTCAAGTTCTAGAGTCATTCGTTCAAGCAGATACATCACAGCTCTGTCATTGACTTACCTATGTCAATACTGATAAGACGTTCTATTTAATTCTCATACCATGTCCTCATTAAGATGCAAAATGTATTCCATCCAGTTGATTCTCCTGTATAATATCTATACTTTTCAACTGGTTCACAGACGTATGACGGTTTGCAAGACAAATTTAACAAGAATGACTTGAACTCATCAGATTTAAACGAATATACACAAATAGGAAACAACATTGAGACAAAACAGGAAAATGTTAAAGGGCTAGATTCTAGTCAAGAGTCTATGGGCAAGACATTGGAAGAATCAATGAAACTCATCGTGATGCTGAAGGAAGAAATAAAAGCATATGAAAAAAATCGCATGCGTATACAACTTCTGGAAGATAAGCTCTTAGCTGCGAAGGAAGTAACAAATAAGCATTCTTACCGAATTGAAATGCATGAGAAAAGGCTCAAAAAATCAGAGCACAATCGTCTCGTACAGGTCCAGGGTTTACAAAGAATGCTAAAAGATTCAGAAATAAGACATGTACACGACAAAAAGTTCGAACATAGGCTTTGTGTAGCTGAGGAACGTTTGTCCCATCTGGATGATTTTGAAATAAGATTAAAACGGGGTGAACAGCAACTAACTGGGCTAATATTGGAGACCGGATGGTCAATAAGGACGGATCAACATATGACAAATACCGATTTTCTGAAAAATGAGAAACTGACTCAAGAGACCAAAGGTTTCGTCGATGTTGGAACCAATTCTTCTAATTACACAGAGATGAGAAAAGGTGGAAATCCTCGATCGCAAGAGAAAATTATCTATGATTACATTTCGACAGGTAAGATCGTATGAATTCACAAACTCAAAACAAAAGCCAACACACATATATAACTTTAGTCCATGATTTTCTTCTAATACCGAAATGCTTTATATCACCTGGATTATTCTAACAATTTGTGTGGACTTCAATGGCTTGATTTGACCTCATTGTTCACTAATATCAGTTATACCTGTGCCGTGTCCGCCTTTAGACAATACAATCCATGAACTTTGTATATAACGGAAATAAACACTAGCACAACATACGATAAAAATCAATTGCGTACATCAGTCTAATTGGTATCAATACTTAGAGGTTACAAAAGAAAGAATGTGGCATACACTACCACACATGCTTGGGTGCGGGGCAGGAATTTTTACAGGTTCTGGGAAACCTGCATAGTTTCATTGGATAGATAGCAAAGATAGGGAAAATATCTGGACAGTTAACAAAGACTTAAGTTAAACAGAATCGCTTTATTCAGGACTTCAACAATAGATCATTGGAATAAACTGTTATCATTCAACTCAGAAATTGCAAACTAACGCACTATGGCTGTAAGATTAAAATTAGCTTTAACATAATATACAGCAAACATCGATTAAAGTGTTCATATCCTTACTGACTACACCATGTTAATAAAAATTAAAATTATATTCTCGATGAATAGAGAAACATCCATTTAAAACGATGAATGTAAATAATATAAATAAAGTTACAACAACTCACTGGGACTAAGCATGGTAGCAGCGGACCTCAGGCTATAAAATGATTTCATTAAATCAACTGCACCTATAGCCTGGAGATCCCTCAAGACCAAAAAACCCACATCACGTCAATGGCACCTGGGAAGACGCAGCAGAAATCTGTGAAGAGAAGGACAGCCGGAACACCTTCCCTCCTTCTGAATAAAAACAAAAGCCCTTCTTAGGGCTACTAGCAAAGTGCCTCTTGTCTAATGGTACCTTTTTGGCTTGGTATCCCTATTCGATAAAAATACATTACTGACTTGATCCTTTCTCTATCATCGGTTCAAATATAACACATTTTACCTAATAGTGACCAAACCTTTTTCATGTCGCTTAGACATACTAGTGAATATAAATTGCTAGGGCATTTACAACGTACACGCTGTACTAGAATTATTTTGGAACGGATTTGACTCAATTACACAGGTGGCTAACACATCATTGGCACTTTTTTGTCCATTTAAATAACAGGACTAAATTTGGTTAAGTACGACCTGACATTTTGGGGAGTACACGACATCCATGGCCGGCTTGCCGAGTTCCTTGCCTCCTTACCTCACTCGGACATCGTACATAGACGGATATGTGGAACAATTTCCACCCGTCTAAAACCAGGTGTCCCGGTGTGACATCATCGCTGCGACCAATCGCAGCGGACGTTATATACTGATTGGGTCGACACCTGATGCAGTCGACAGCAGACTGAAACCCATTTCTATTTAACATGAGTGTTTGTTGAGTGCATTCTCACTCATGTACGCAATTTATTCAGGTCCTTAGGGGCATCTAGTCCCACGACATGATGGCTAAATTAGCAGCAATCTTTGAGTGCATAAACGCCTGAGAGATGTGGCTTTAATTCCTTCCCCCCAAGAACCGTTGGCATCATGCTGTGAAGGAATAAACCAGAGACACATGCACTCCTTGAGAACGCCTCTTTAATCCAATCAATTAATCAATCAATTCGCGCCATTCAACATTGAATAACCAAATAAAATGACCATCCAACATATAGACAATATGATAAAGTTTCCGGAAGTCGTGGATACCATGGGCATGGTTGACCTGTTGCTAGTGAATAGACAAGGGTACCTATAGTCCACACATTTTGAAAATGGAAATGAATAATTTAAAAGGCGAAGGAACAACTCAGAGAAATACTTAAAGAAGAAAAAGAAAAAAGTAAGATATTGAAGACAAAGAGAGGATGAGAGCATGAAATACTAAGATTGAAAAAGAAGAGGAGAATGAAAAGAGAAAAAAGAGGTAGTGGAGAAGGAAGAAGAGTAGGAGCATAAAAAGGAGAAGGGGAAAGAAAAGACAATAACATACCATCCAAACAAACGCAGCGAACGCATACAAACACTCACAAGGGAAGAGGAAAAAACAAACCGAAATATAATTTTAACACACGAGAACAGGAAAAACCAAACCCAAAATATACTATTCACACCACAAAGGGGTCGTCCATTAATTATGTCAACAAAATAGGGGGAGGGGGTTTGAAGAAGTTTGACAATTGTTGACATGGGGGAGGGGGGAATTCAAGATAAATTGACGTCAACAATGTTATTTTTTACAATAAATTTAATAAATCAAAAAATAGGAAATTAGTCGGTGCGTTGGTATGGCACACACTCGCTCGCCCGTCAACTGCCCACCAGTTTAATCCTAAACCGGTTGAGCTCTTGCCAAGGAAGTCATAGTCTTGCATCATCATATTTTGTTTTTATTCAATGTAGATTGTAGACTGTAGACAGATTTTTAAGGGAAGCTGTTACCAAATTCAAAGACTGCACTGAGCCATAGACATCTAAATAGTATAGCTATCCATGGACTTCTGTTAAATAGCATCTATGTTATATGTATAGATGCTATATATTTTGAAGTCCATGAGCTATCCCTCCAAGGATGGATAACTGAGCCTATGAAACTTGAGAGTTTGACTATTATACTGTCATCTTTAACATAATACATAAAATAAATTATGTAGTCTACACAAGCATACAACTTCTTCAACCAGATGCAGTAACCTTAATGATTTACAAATATTGTACACTTTGATATTAGGGGGGTCACTGAAAGTTTGACAGTAGTTGACAAGGGGGTAGGGGGTAAATAATTGCCTAAAAATTATTGACATAATTAATGGACGTCCCCAAAGGAAGAGCAAAAAACTAACCCAAATCTACTATCCACACACGTGAAGAGAAAAAGAAACAAACCCAAAACTACTATGCAAACACGAAAAGAGGAAAAGCCAAAACCAAATTCTACTATCCACACACGAGAGGAGGAACAAATAAACCGAAAACTACTATCCATACACGGGAAGAGGAAAACATTTTTTCCTCCTCTAGTGTGTGAATAGTAGATTTTGGGTTGTTGTTTTTTTTCTTCTTCTTCTTACTCCCGTGTGTGGATAGTAGATTCGGGTGTTTATCTTCTTCCTGTGTGCGGAGAGTAGATTTGGGGTTTGTTTGTTCCTCTTTCCGTGTTTTGATAGTAGAATTTTGGTTTGTTCTTTCCACTTCCCGTGTGATGTGGATAGTAGATTTGGGGTTTGTTTTCTCATCTTTCCGTGTTTGTATAGCTGATTTGGGTTTGCTTTTCCTCTTCTATTGTGTGGATAATAGTTTGGGGGTTTGTTTTTTCCTCTTCACGCGTGTGGATAGTAGACATGGGGTTTGTTTTTCCTCTTCACGTGTGTGATTAATAGATTTGGGATTGTTTTCTCCTTTCCATGTGTATGCATAATATATTTGTGGGGGTTTTTTCTCCTCTTCCCGTGTGTAGATAGTAGATTGTGGGGCTTATTGTATCCTCTTCCTGAGTGTGGATAGTAGATTTGGGTTTGTCTTTTACCTCTTCCCGTGTTTGGATAGAATAATTTGGTTTTTTATCATCTTCCAGTGTGATGTGGATAATATATTTTATGTTTGTTTTTGCTCTTCTCGTGTGTATATAGTATATTTGGGTTCTTATTTCTCTCCCCGTGTGTGGTCGGTATATTTGGGGCTTGTTTGTTCCTCTTACAGTGTGGTGTGGATATAATATTTTTGGGGTTTCTTTTTTCCTCTTCCCGTGCTTGATAGTAGATTTCGGTTTCTTTCTTCTCTCTTCCCGTTTGTGGATAGTACATATGGGGTTTGTTTTTTTCTCTTTACGTGTGTAGATAGAGAATGTTGGGGCTGCTTGTTTTTTTTTTCTCTTCCCGTGTCTGGATAGTATATTGTGGGTTTGTTTTTTATACTTCCTGTTTGTGGATAGTAGATATTGGCATTGGGTATTTTTTCCTTTTCCCTAGTGTAGAACGTAGAATTTGGGTTTGTTTTTTCCTCTTCCCGTGTAGAGTGGATAGTTGATTTTGGGTTTGTTTCTTCCTCTTACCGTGTATGGATAGTAGATTTTGGTTTTTTTTTTTCTCTTCCCGTGTGTGGATAGTAGATTTGGGGTTTGTGTTACTTCTTCCCGTGTGTAGATAGTAGATTCGGTTTTGTTGTTTGTTTGTTTTTTTCATTTTACCGTGTGTGAATGTAGATTTATGGTTTATTTTTTCATCTTCCCGTGTGGGGATAGTAGTTTGAGGTTTGATGTCTCTTCTTCCTGTGTGTTTATAGTATATTTTGGGTTTTATTTTTCCTCCTCCTTTGATGCGGGTAGTATAGAGTTTGTTTGTATGTGTTCGCCTACGGTTGTGTGGATGGTAGATATTATGGATTTTTTCCTTCCCTTCTGTGTGGATAGTAGATAATATTTAAAGTGAGTGTAAGGGATGTTTTGCTTCACGCCCGTCTTGAAGTATATAAACTTCATGGTTCATCATTCAACCTTGACAAACACTAACCAAACAACTCAAAGACAGTGGGGCACCCATTGATAGGGCATATAATTAAAAAAATTACAAAAGGGCAGGAGATCAATACAGCGGTCTCAGAATAAAAAAGCCACTTTATAACATGGTACGATTAGGCCCATATGTAATACGCCTTCGCCTGGAACCATACTTTAACAAACCCAGGTTCTGCAGCAACCGTCAGCATTGGGGGCAATACGCGTCCAAGTGCAAATTCAGCAAACTGTGCAAACAATGCGGGGGAACCTTAAGGGACAGTGCTGAAGGGCCTCACCAAAATGTACAAGCTGCAGGGATGGGCATATACCACAATCCCCCGAATGCCATCTGGGAGGGCAAACCTTTAGACATAATGAACACACAAATATTACCCTACTATGCCGCTAAAAACGTGACACTAGTAGGTGACCAAAACTTACAAACAGGCAGAAAACTAAATGAAACAAATAAAAAACACTAAACCTAGCAACAGCGCAAAACAAAGAAAAACCCGCAACTAAGGTGTTACCAACACCCAAACAGGACAAAGGCACACAAGCACCCCATTAACAGATAAGGTAAATCTAAAATTAAATAAGACAACCATAACAGAACCCCAATTGAACAGATAGTTAAAGAAATACTAACATATAGCATAAACTGCTTTCACTAGAGCCAAAACAATCTAGAGCAAATAATGGAAAAGATCCAACAAATGCTAGCCAAAATGACTATAAAACACCTTCAAGAAACAACTTAAATGACCACGTACCATAATGAATGACACAACCAAACTAACTTAATTATATGGCAATGGAACTCAAGAGGAATAACAACTAACATTAACGAACTAAAAATAAAACTACAAGATCAAGTTTCAATTGCACTGAAGAAAGCAAGATATCTGATAAAACTAGACAATTTCCAAAAATATCAGGTTATTACCCAGATTACTCTAAAAAACGCAATAAGGGACATGCAGGAGGCCTCGCCATTATTATTTTAGACAACCTGCTAAACATAATACCAGTTGATATAACACCAACACCAGGTAGCAATGAAGAATTTGAAATTCAGTCTTTAATAGTTCAAAAGGGTAAGGGGTAAGATTCAAATCGTTAATATATACTACCCTGGGGGGACACTAATGTATCCAATCTGGCCACCTAACACAAATTAGAAGATCATATTATCATCTGCGGAGATTTTAATGCTCACAACGAGCTGTGGGGGTAATAGGACATACAAAAGAGGCGGGTTGGTTGAGGCATATGCTGCCGAATCCAACCTGACCATCCTTAATGATCGGACAAAAGCACGTCTCAATCCGATGGATGGAACTCTGTCTGCCATCGACCTAACCATATGCTCACCAAATTTACCACAGATGATTGACTGGGGGTGGATCAAACTGACTCGCTTGGCAGTGACTACTTTCCAATCGTTATCACTCTGCAGATGACAGTCCAACATAACCCCATCAAAATCATCCACAATGGAGATATGACAGTGCTGATTGGGGAACATTTAGGGAACAACGAACAAAAAATTAAACACCAATAGCTTAGAAAATGAGGATATTAATACTTTCTATGAAAATATAATTAATACTATAAAAACAACAGCAACTACCAACATACCCAAACCTAGTGGCAAAAAAGACTAAACAAACAGTACCCTGGTGGAATCACAGTGCAAACAGGCTCATAAAAAAAAGATAGGCACTTAAAAACTTTAAACGTTCAGGCAATTCCATAGACTTTACAACTTATAAGGAAAAGGAAAGAAACTTTAAAAAGAAATTAAACAGTCTGAAGAAAATCTTGGCACAATTACTGCTCAACAATCAATATTAGGATCAGTTCTAAACAAGTTTGGGATAAGATCAAATCAGTTAGAGGAAACAGTTAATACCACTCCCAAAATAGCAGGTGTACTCACAAATAAGGAAAAGGCAGACCAAGTAGCCAAACATTTCTCAGCTATGAGTAACAATCTAAGCCACACCCAACATTGTTATAATCACAGGGATAAAGTGAAAAAACACATATACACCTTTTTAAAAATCAAGGCCCTAAAGAATCCAACTTATATATATATAACGACTTTCCTGAAAACATTACGTATACCATAATAAAGCTGCTTAACAAGATCTGATATGTAAGCAAACTACCTGATAAATGGAAATATGCAATAGTAATCCCAATCCGCAAACAAGTCTTTAAAAAAAATGACATAAATTCGTATAGACCCATCTTCCAGAGTAATAATATTTGCAAAATTATGGAAACAATAATAACTAATCGACTTAAGTACCACACTGAACGTAACAAATTAATATCCGAAAACCAATACTGATTTAGAAACAAAAGGTCCACTACGGATCAACTCATACGATTGGAATGAGCATTTAAACTAGCATTCAACACCAAACGAAAGATAGACAGAAACCTAATTGCAGTATTCAGAGACTTAGACAAATCATTCGACCTCGTTTGAACAAACGGCTTATTAGCTAAACTTAACCACTTCGGATTCACTGGACGATTATTGAACTTCATTGAGAACTTCTTAACTGACCGCACAATTATAACTGGAGTCGGAGACACTTACTCTGATATATACTCACTCAAGGATGGTACCCCACAAGGGAACATACTCAGCCCAACACTCTTTAACATTGTGATTAATAACTTGGATCAAAACATAACTTCAAGCCTATTCGAAATGTCACAGTTTGCGGATGAGAGTGGAATATGGACAGCAGGTAATCCTACAAGTCACAAGGTCATCAGTGAAATCCAAGATAGTTTAAACAATATAGGGAGATAGGCAGATAAATGGGGATTTAAACTATCACATGAGAAAAATATAGTGCAGTCCTCTTTACAACAAAATGTAGTTATACATTCATTTGACTTTTGAGATATCAATATGAGATTGTCTACACGATAATATTCATCTATTTGTAAATGTTATCCAAGAACCATTGAAGTTTTTCTACTTCTGAATTTATTAGTATTGTTGTTATTATTATTATTATTATTATTATTATTATTATTATTATTATAGCCAAACGTGACGTACAACAGTTGCGTGTAGGATTTATCGCTGTCCAGAATTATCATGGAGAAAGCGTACATGATGGTCAGGCAATCATATTTCATGATATCCTTTTCAACGTAAATGGAGCTTTTGACACGTCGACAGGAATGTATCGTTGTCCTGTATCTGGGGTCTATTTCTTCTCCTTTAGTGTTTGCTTTTACAGTGGACATAGGATTCATGCTTCACTTGTCTTGAATGGAAACTTGAAGTTTGAGGTCATCGGTGGCGTGGGATCTGAAACTGTGCATGATACTATAGGCACGGGTAGTGCCATTATTTAATGCCATACAGGTGATTTGGTTTGGGCAAAAGTTGTGACAGGAGATAAGATTGGAAGACACACATTTATTACAGGGTTTTTACTCTGGGAGGATAGTCAGTCCTCTTAATTCAATATGATTGTTCTCTTTTTATTAGGTTCATCCAATAAAACATACATGTGTTCCTTGTCTCGTTACGTTGTTTTTAATTTTCGTTGTATGTTTTGCTATATTCCGAAAGCTACCCAGTTCTTATGCAATTGTCAAAATTAGAATCTAAAATCAATCAATCAAGTAGTTGGCATTGACTCTCTGCTCCATGTAGGTATGTGGGGTCACTCATTTCCTCATCAAGATCGCAATAATGAACTTAGGCTAGCATTTATCTGACTGTGTTTGGCGAAAAACAACAGCCTCGTCGCCTCCCTTCTGATTTGTCGTTAATAGTGTGTAATGATGGTAATTGCTGATTGTCGATTCGAATTTGATTTAAATCCGGTACGTCTCTATGAGGCGCCGTACCGGACAAAAGCTGGTCAAATCAGAAGGATGCCGTTGAAATTTTAATGTCATATTCTAGAATTCCAACTTCACGTGTTGTATCAAAAATGTTTGTCATTAAAGTTCCATTTTCTACGTCGAGATTGTAGTTATTATCTGTCGAATTTAACAGTAATGGTTGAAAGTTATCTTTTCTATGCGGATGTTTTAAATTGTGTCGTTTGAATCATACTGCAGTGGTTGAAATGTCAATGTCATACGTCGATAATTCTTAATTTCTGTATTGGTTCAAAGAGTTTATGTTGAAAGTTCCATTTCATATTTCACAGCGGATGTTTAAATTGTAATGTCATATCTCGAGAATCTCAATTTAAAATTTTGAAACACATTGATTGTGCTGATGGTTACATTTCATATGTTCAGTATTTAGATTTTATCTGTTGAATTACACAGCGGTGGTTGGACATTTTATTGTGCTTATCAGAATTGTTATTTTTATATGGTGAAATGATATGTTGGTGTTAAAAATAACATAACACAATGTTCACTTTAGCAATTCAAAATAATATCTAATATTAATATACATCATTCGTGTATTCAATTATGAGGCGCCTATACATGGAATATATTTACATTTTGAAAATTACCATAGGCCGAGAATTAATATGAATATCTTCGCTGGAGGTTGCTCTGGTGAATGGACCGCGTTATTTTTAAACAAGGAGGCTGCTTTTCGTTGCTGTGAAATTCAAAAGATGAAATCTAAATACACGCCATATGAAATGCAACTTTCATCACAAACAATTACATTCAAGATGTGAATTAGGGATTCGCGACATATGATATTAAAACTCCAACCAACGCTGTGTAATTCAAAATATACACTGTAACACGTCTATATAGGAAATATCACTTCAAACCACTACTGTATAATTCAACATATAAAATAAAATGTCTCGATCTAGAAAATGGAAATTAAGGACATGCAATTTGATCCAACACATGATATTGGATTTCTCTACATGCGACATCGAAATTTTTCAATGCAACTTTATCATTGGACCAGCATTTGTATCCTACGGTCCCTCATGCTTCTCACTATATAGAACTCCACTCTCTACCTATGTTTATGATAATGTCTTACCAATTTGCCAGTTCGAAATTGTTTAAGGGAAGACAAAATTTGAATTGATACGATTAATAATAAGTCACAATTTGTCCTACTGACAACTATATAAAATTCTATTGGATCTCTGCCGTTTTCCGGTACACACGTTCTTGCAAGTTTGCGGTACGTGACTTCGTCAGTGTGATTCCAACTTGCTTACTATGTATGCACTGGAAATGTAATCGTAGAAAACCTGTTTCTAAATTCTAAATTAAATTCCATGACACACCATTAAATTCCATAACACACCATTAAAATAAAGAGATCCTACTGATTACACACTGGTCGACACAATCACACCTAAGGTATTTTGAATCACCCATCGATATAGACGTGATTTCACACTGCCCCTGAAGTCCTCCCATTTATCATTTATGGACAGAGATGTTGTGACTAATGACAGTTATGTTAACTGAGTGATGAAACATACCAGAAGGTGTTTTTTGATGTAACATTTTGTGCGGACCTTTTATGTATTCTTTGGAAAATAGATATATTAAAATGTGCAGACAAAATATTTAATTTGTCGATTTTTTAGCAACAAAAATGGTTCATTTTACTAAGGAAGTAATTTTGTTTTGTCTGTATTTTCACTTTGACCTTGGCATTCCAACTTAAATAGAATCATTCTATATACACTGTTACCTCAGCAATAAATTCACAAAGTGTATTCTTTGACTGACTGGGGTGGATCCATCAACGAAATTATTCCCTGTCTGTTACTTTCCGCCTGATAATCAAAGTATCTCTTAGAATTCTATCTATCTCTCTATTTGATGTGTAACGTATCTATCTATTTATATTTATCACTCCATATCTCAGTCTCACTGTTTCACAAATACACACAAAAATTGACATACAGACGAGCTCCTTTCATCTTCATCGAGAATGTTTTTAACTTAAATCATAATTTTGTCTGTTCTTTTATTAAATTACCTCTCCAGAATGTATCGTAGTTGTAGTGATTACTTGCAATAGAACCCTCTGTGACTTTACTTAGCACTTTTAAATAGACTTGCATCAGCACGCTCCAAACAGGCCTATCGTTATAAAAACCAATAATCTCAAATATGTTCCAGTGCAAGAATTATTTGTGTACGAGCCATCCTATTCTGTATCTGTTGTAGTAAATTTAGACCAAAACACAAATTTGGAAGAAAGGAACTAAAGTAAAACTAATATTAATTTCTCCTTGTCCTATAATAGCGAAATATATTTTTTTTTAATTCAGGCTCTGTGTTAATTATAATGCCTCTATCTCTCTCTCTCTCTCTCTCTCTCTCTCTCTCTCTCTCTCTCTCTGATACACATTTATATCGTGCGTCAGATTGATCTCGCCGCTCACAGACATCCTTAAACATGATTATGTTAGTAGTAGTAGTAGTAGTAGTTGTAGTAGTAGTACAGTTCCTTCTTAAGGCTGCAACTTTTACGCGTGTAAACTGCTTAGTTGAATGTAACTGCATGAAAACGTTTAGGAATTCGGTAAACTTATAAACGAACATCCCCTGGGCATTCAGTGCAGCAGAAAATATCCTTCCAGTTCATGATATATTTATCTGTCTCTGATTAAGAGTACTGTATAGTAATATCTTTTATTTTATCTTTAATCTTACAGCATATATGATATTCAAAATCCAATGAGGCATCGCTAGGAAATAGTTTACGAAAATTGCTTTTACCGCAGGTTACATAAGATTAGCACATTGCACGTCCTGATGATTTTCTGATCTTTTTGACGATTGATGGAGTAAAACTACATTATTTACTTCTGAAAAATGTGTTCCCCAACACAACCTTTCATGACTACTATGTTTGTAAAAGGAAACATATTTTCACGTTTGCAAACCAATGCAGTGTTTGAGTCATATTAAATTCTGCAAAGTCACTGCGTAAGCATGATCAGGCATTACAGTCGTTTGCATTATCAGTTGTTTCACCTTATACATGTATGTAGCAGCACGAAACAAAATCACGAGGAAAATATGAATGTTTTACAAAACTTTCAGGCACATTAAGCAAAGAAGATACATATATAAACCACACCAAAAAAGAGACACTAAAAAGAGGCAAACGCACTGAAAAAGAAATAATTGCGAGTTGAGCTAAGGCGTGCGCATTATCGACTATTTGCAACATAAACAGATCAAAGGAAAGATTGGGGTTAGGATCGGTCAATTTAAACGACATCAATGTATTTCGTTAAAAAATGTTAGTAAACGTTGCAATTTTAACCTGAAGCTGAATTGTAGGTAACGTCTCTCTCTCTCTCTCTCTCTCTCTCTCTCTCTCTCTCTCTCTCTCTGATATATTTTCTGTTTAGTAACATTTGATAAAGTGAAACTAAGTGTCGTGTGCAACGCTATTGATGATATACAGAAACAGTAATGTGATCCGCAGTTGATAATTTAAAACACTTTTTAAAAAATCAAATAGGATCTGTTGCATTGTTATCAATGCATCGGGGTAAATTTCCTTAATGTTACGCCAATATCCCCGATATTTCTGTGATAAAACATCGACATGAAAAAGCAGTACAGTAATTAGACGGTACGTTTAGTTGTAATTGTATCTCTGTGACCCATCCTCAGGTAGGTCTGAAAATTTAAATGTTTTGTTTCCCACCTGTTTGCAGTCGAGTCGTTTCATGAATCAGCACGAATGGTAACTTGTCTCACGCGGTTGACTGAGACAACAATACAGACCATACTGCAATATTTCTTTACAAAAGAAATGAATGATTATTTCATCTGACAAATATTATCTTTGAAACGTGAAAAGAAACATGCATCGATAAAATGTATCAAAGATCTTGTCTGGCGGAAACTTTGTACTGGAAATCGTGTCGAAAGAGTGGGTTTCCAAAACTGTCTATTCTGGTGTTATCTCCTCATTTTGCGCATTCCATGTTGTCCATTGGTATTTCCAGGAAAAAATAAAAATGGTGCTATTCTTAATGCGGAAGGATAAATATTGATCAAAATATGACAGGAAAGAACAAGAAATTAAATGTGATAAATTCTATATGAAAGAAGTAAGCGATTCAAACACACCTTAAGTAGTTATCTTGCTGGATTGGGATTTTATCTGACCTGTTCAACATGACTGCAATATATAAAATTCATTTTTCAACAGGTACGTGGATATTCAATGATTTCTCAGTATGTTTTTCATCCATTGTCTCTCTTTATGATGGTAACGTTTACAAAAAAGATACATGATCTGAGTATCCCAATATGTAAAACCCATATTGATCAGATTGTCAAAAACTATGCATTACTTATAACCGTCTAAGCTCAGATTTACTTTGCAAAACGAAACGAAGCACCAATTCTTTTTCTTATTCTTACATCAACAATGTCTTGTTTGACTGCACTGGTGGCCGAGTGTTTAGATATTTCGCCTCAGATGCGGAAGGTCGCGCTGCGAACAGCAAAACACCTGGTACGGTATGTCATTGATTGCAAGAGTACATGCAGGGATATATAAGTGATGCCGCATTTACGTATTATTAATGAGTACACTGAAGATAGTTTTCAACTTGAAAACCTTTCCTTGTTTAACAAATGATAGATACCTCTCAGCTGTCTACAGCTCAATCTATACTACCATTTCATTGCTTTTTCATCCTATTTGGACCAACACGTCTTCAATCGAGAAAGCCATGAAAGGGTTTTAATGTTATTGCATATCGTGTGCATTTTTCGCACAGACAGAAACAGTACAAAAACATTCACTAAAAGCTTTACATTTGTGACAAAACATTTAAATCATCCGACTGGTAAATCATTAAGATCACTGGTTTTCACGTCTGTAGAAATTAACAGTGTTTGACACTCTCATGACTTATGCTACACAAGCAAATCACACTAATACAATTATCTTGGCTTGTTTCGATTAATATATATTTTGTTTAATGTATTATTTACAAACCGTGCAAAAATACTGATACACGATTAAACGTTTGGTATTTGTGAGATAAGACTGATTTTAAATGATAAGACTGATTTTAAATTAGCTTTTACCGGTAATGTAGAGGTTACGTATTTCCAGTACTTTAGAAAACAAGATTATTGAAAGATTAGCCGTTCTCTATTATAAACTACAACCCTTTGCAATATAAACATATATATTCATTAAACCTTTGTTTTATATATTTATGAAGAATTAGTTCATGACAGAGAATTCAAGAGCAGAACATATTAAAACATCATGGCGAAATATTATGTCAGGATATATAAGTTGCATTTAAAATGTTTGTATCAGCTGTGACCTGTTTTAGTGTCCATGAGATCGTTTGTATGTTTTGTCTTTATTTTTATTTTATTTATTATTGTGGTTTATTTTGTCTTTTCTACTTTTCTTCTTTATTTTTTTTTTATTTTTTATTTTTTTTTTGGTTATTGTTTCCTCATTTTATATTTCGGTGATGAGTGCAATAATCGGGGAAGGAGCTTGATTATTATACACTTCAAAATGTTGCAAAGCCAGTATGAAAGCCAAATTCTCCTTCTTGATTGTTCTATATTTGTGGTGCTTGTTCATTTTTTTAGAACAATGGCACACAAAGGATACAGAATATGTTGCCTTCATGAATCAATCAACCACCTTCTACATCACCTGCATCAACATACATTTTAATGACAGAATAAACTCTGGAGTTGAAAGAACAAGTGCAACCATAATTATGAACCTTATTTTATAAAAGCCTCCTGCCAATTGTCGAATCAATGAAACTTGAATTTCTGCTTCTACAGAATGGTCGGGGGGTTAAGCAATTATGGAAAACTTTGTACAACATTTCCGGTCATCACATCCATCAATACTCAAATATCCCACCAGTTTTTTTGTTTGCAAACACAGAATTCAGACATAGACTTAACCTTAATTTATAGAAGGTAATTTAACCATGTCTCACAATTTCTTCTAAAATTGTAGCACAAGGACAGCAAAACCAACTGTTACCTAAATTAACTGTCAAATTTGCATCACTGAATCAATTAAATATTCCATAATGGTTTCCAAGTCATTTTTATTGGTGTCAAATTGCCATAATCCTTTCAAATAGTCAAATCTTGGTATCTTTATTTGAAAGTCCTTTCTGTTTTAATGACTTCAGTAGTTTGAGGACGGTGCATGCAAAACCGAGTTCAAAAGGACTAACACTTAATTATTCTTAAACTGATTCCATAATAGCAGACATCATTAAATGAACACACTCATCCCAATATTTCCAGTTTCAAAACAATATGACGATAACTATATATATCAAAGTTTAATTAAATCTTTTTAGATCCCCTTGATTGTCAGGATAAATGGTAGAAGTTTTAACTTCTTGAATGTCAAAATCATGCATAACTTCTTAGAACATTATTGAGATTAAATTTGATCCTTGGTTAGATCTAATATATTTGGGAAGGTAATAATATGTAAAAACAAGCTTTGAAAAGTATTTTACTAGCAATTTTAGTTTTAATATTCCTCGAAGAAATAGCATGTAATCTTGTGCATGCACACAGTATGGTCAGAAAGTTTTGGTCTTCCTACCATTGACAAATGTGACAGAGTTAGAGTATTTCGACAAGAGTATCAGAAACATCACTTTTATTCTCGACTAATTAAAATGATTCAACACATCTTAAGAAATTCTCTTTACACCAAAATGATCACCCGTGATAATTTCATGTTCTAGATTAATAATTTCTTGTCGATATGGCTTTAGAAAGAAAATAAGAAAGGTCACTGACCATCACTCCTCATCAGGTATACCCCGCGTAATCTCTATTTTCTCTTAAGAACTACACTTTACAAAAAATAACAAATTGATGCGTATGTGAAATTAGAGCCATTCCTCTGAAACAAACACATAATTTCAGGATATTGTTCCTGTTCAACACAAAGTAAAAGTGTTTTCCCTCCCTGATTTAAAAAGTGAGAATTAGAATAGGCACTAAACAAATTACTGTGATAAATATCTAATGTGACCTCATCAGTACTCTGGCCTCAGATATGTAAAACAAATATACGATTAACTAGAAACTTTCAATACAAAGTTAACATAAATTTCAAAAGCAATTACAATTTGTCTTAAATATTTTACAAAAGAGCATATCCTGGACGAGCTTCGATTTATTGTATTGTCATAGATTAAGTAACAGAGAATGCAAAACCAAACGCCAAATTCAATAAATACTTCATTTCCATAACAACAAATTTAAGAACCCTAATATAGTTTGAATTAATACAAATAATACTAAAATATATCACATATCCAAATGAATAGTGTTCCACGTTCCAGCATTGCATGTGCTGATATTCCTACAGACTTGGATAATCCGAAATGACAGAAGCTTTGATTTATCACAATAATATAATTCAGAATGTCCTTAAAATGAATTTATAATAAGTACAAAATAATGATTGGCTTCTAAAGTCAATGGCCACTCTTTATTTATAATGAACAATTTAAATAAAATCAAATTAAGACTGAACATAAGATAGGAATAATTAACCGTATCGATCTGAACCATATGTTCATCTCGACCTATGGTGCAATAACCTTTGCTAAAAACATTCACTCATCTTTATGAAAATTCCACAAAAGCTGTAAAACAATTCGTTTCTTAGAATCTTCTAAGGTCATAAGCAAGGTTGGGACATGATTCTAAATCAGCGAGGTCAACTTATGGATAGGTTACTAACAAAATGAAAATCTGGTACGAAAAACAAATTATATCATCGATTAGGCACAAATGTGAAGCACACAAAGTAAATTAAATATTCATAACAACGGACACACTGACAGATCTTTCATGTCTATTGCCTTCCTTTGTTGGTGTTGTTTCGAACATTTTCCTTTGAGAAAAATGAGAAATTGACGTCTCTAAAAGGACTACGTTCTATAAAATATGTCATCATTCTGTACTGCACTGAATGCCTTCACATTATGTAGAATGTCATATGAACTTTTAATTGATTTGCAGCAAAATATCAACCCCCTCCGTTATAAAAAGACATACAATAACACCCCTTAAGTGGTCTGTAAATACATGTTGTAACTGCGAGATGAACTCTTCCATTCAATAAAAAACGAATAAATCTCGTAAACATTATTACTTTAAATGTTATTTGAAGAAGGGAAATTATGAAGATGTTTCTTTAGTTATTCATGCAGAACCCATTGTTCCACTTTCACGTTTGAAATGTAAACAACGGTTACACATTTATAATGGCTGAGATAAGTTTCGAAGGCGCAGATGTGATTTTATATAAATCGTCACTAATGGTAATTACTTGATTGTTGAGTTTATATAAAATGTTGTGCGATAATAATTCTCTGGGTCGTTATTACATAATTAAATGATCATAGCTGTGTAACTATTGATCTGTAAATTCTAACTTATCACTCACAAAGTAAATCAAGTTCGAAGGACTTCCTGTTAACTTTGTGAGTGATTATGTAAAATTTACACATACATCGATAAATACATAACCATGATCATTTAATCCTTATACTTCTAATATTCGTTCTTTCTATTGGCAAATAAACGTATTATATCAACAACACATTTTGTATAAAAGATCGTTCCTGCCATGTCAGATTGCTCCAGGAAAACATTTACAGATTTCACTCGACACGTGCTTTCGCCAGTTGCATACATTCCTTTCTTTATTCGAGTTTCTCGTGGAATTTGTTACATTGTCCATGAGTTAGAGTAATGTACTAAACGAAAGATTCATCACTTCAAAATTTCAGGGTAGTTGTGGTAATTCGAAGGGCAATAAAATCAAAGTTTTGAAGATACCCGCTGATTTTCCATAGTTCTTTAGTGATCTTACCTGACTTTAACAGCGAATTAGCAATTGTTAATTTTTGTCTTTATCAATATTGATCTCTTTTCCAATGTTCTTCATATACATGTTTATGGCTGCGATAAGCTTTACCAAGGAATTTCTGTGCTATTCGTGGGCCTGATGAGCTGTCATTGTTATGACCATGGCTAATAAAAATTATGTTGGGCCTCAGCGAAGGACCTTTTTAAATGGTCCCTCAGCTAATCTGATATGACTGTGTCCAATAATGTAAATGCACCAAGCGTTAAGTAAATAGAATAATATTCATAGCAATACAGATCTTACACCTTGCAAGATAATGTTGAAATACACATAAAGGGGACATTTTCTACATTTTACATACAATTTTTGTATTTATTATTGGGTTTTATGTGTGTAATATGGAAATATTAAACAGTTGTATCTTTTAACATTTCAAATTTTTCAAATTTATTAAAAACATTTATTACTTGAGAAGAAGGGTAACGGTAAACGAGTAATGTTATTGCTTTCTATTGAAATGAATGGCAATACATCGGAATAAAAAGTTAACATAACAAAAGAACCAGATGTATGGATTATGGTGAGGAATTGCATTGGTGCAGATGATATCATAGCATTGTCAATTCAACAAATTATGTTAGATGTTTAAAGTCTATCCATCAAAGATTTTTCATGTGCATAATCTGATCACCATTTTCTTCTTCGAGTTTTACTATTTACAACCTTGACTCAATCTTTCAGTAATTGTCTCCTAAATGTGTGCTATTATTTTGTGAAAGTGGATAGACAATACACAAGCAGACAAATACACAACAATAAACAATAAAAACAATTTACGATAGAAAAATGAAGTGCCTCATTTTGTGTTTGTTTAGTGGCCCCTGAGTATTGATTTTTTTCAATAACGTGTAAATGCTGTTCAGATACTTTTTATTTGTATGCATTCTTTATTATCCCAGCAATAGCTTGACTGTGCGGTCGGGGAATTCCATCCCAACGTCAGCTTACAACTAAAAACATTTCTGGTTATCAATTAATTTGGGAACAATAAATAATACATAAAAATGAAAAAACACGCACGTACAAATGGATGTACTAACTCATAGTGCAAGCAATCTCATTTAACATGAATTATATAGTCTGACACAAGTAACGATGTATAGGTGACATAGACCTAGCAATATTACATTAATATTTCCCTTTTCAGCATTGGGCAACTTACAAGTTCATGGCTGAGGCGCATTTTTGAAAAATTGTGTTTAACTTAGCATAATATTTTTTAATCTTCTTATGCGCTTCAACTATTTGCTTAAAAACATAAATGAAAGGATTTGGAATAATAAGTATGCAAGTGTAAATATAATATTTAGCCAAAATAAGCAAATGATTATTTAAAATTTCCAATTGTTCACTTCCTAAAAATATTTCTTTTTTGGACAAATGGACAATATTTGGACAAGAAGGTGCAAACTGTTTCGTTAAAGAGTACAAAAAATACTTTTAAGTAATATTGCAGTCATAGAATAGATGTTCAATACATTCGTTCTCACTCTTATAGAAAGTGCACTTTTCATCATCTCATATGCTAATTCTTTTTTAAAAAATTATAAGTGACAATTTTTCTATAAATTAATTTATAATTAAAAGAGATCCGCTTTGTATCTTTAGCAGAAAGTTTCTCCCGCCTATAAATATTAGACCACTTTTCACTATTTAAATTTTTATTTAATAATTGCATCCACATTTTCGCTTAGCAGTGTGTTGCCTCCTTCCCTCTTTTTAAAACATCTTTGTAGATAAACTTCAATGAGTTTCGTTTGTGCAAGTTCATTATTTTATCCTCATCCTTATCAAACATGTTGTGAGCCAAATGGTTTTTGACTTCATCTGTCCAAGATTTTTGGAATTTTGAATATTAATGCTTTTTCATAAAATTGTCAAGTCTAGTTTTTCGTTTTATCATTTCTTAAGGCATTACATTACCGTGATCATCAAATAAATTATTCAGAAACTCAATGACGGCAGTTTCCAGGATTTATATTGATGGAACTATTTACAAAACTCAGGGATAAATACTCATTTTGGATTTTGCGGATCCTCTATCCAATTCAATACTGCCAAACATACATCCCTCCAACAGCTGTTTTAATGAACTTAACAAATTTCCTCCAATTTTCTCCTCCCTAAATTCCAAATATCCTATTTTTCTAAATATAGTTGTATTGACTGCCACACACCATGCAGTTTTCTAGTATTATTTTAACCCGTCTTATCTTAATGTACCTAATCGATGAATAAATATGTATCATATTTAATCCTCCCTCATTCTGCGAGTATATCACCTTTGCTTGTTTCTTCTTTTCCACCCCACCCAATCTTAAATAAGGTACGATTTAGTTCTGCTTCAATGTTTTGCTGACAAATTTAGAAGTGCTGAAGTAAGATGTATGAATATGGGCAAAACAAGAGTTTTTACGAAAATTACTTTACCTACTAATTAATGATGTCTTGACTGAGACTTCCCAGAATTCTTTTTGCCTTTATTAGTTTCTTCCTATAATTAATTTCCAAATGTGTTGTAAGTCTATAGAAAATTCGATACTAAAAAATGTACAGTTGCAAGAAGACCAGTTTGTTCGGGACATATTCTCTCATTAAAAAATGTCTTGCTTCCAATCCAAATAGTATATCTTTTTGTACAATAACATCTATGCTTAGGCAATAGATAAATGTCTTGCAAGATACTCATAGTTGCTTTGAGAGAATGATAAGATTCACCTAGAAGAATAAAAGCGTCGTCAACATAATGACCTAATTTATACTCACTGGTATGAAAGACGAGACCCCTTACATTAGCATTTTGCTTTAAATTTATAGCTAAAATCTGACCACTGATCATAAACAAATAAAGCGCAATAGGATCCTCTTAACGACATCCTCGTCGAAGACAAAAAAAATGATGACATATTTCCATTATATATAACACACATTTTAGAGTTATTGCAAAACAGCTTAAACCACTTGCAAACATAATCACCAAAGTTAAAAGATTGAACGGCTTTTTTCACAAAGTGCCTGTTATTTGAATTTAAGGCTTTTTTTAATAATAATAAATCATATATATTTTCATTATCTAATTGATCCTTAATATCATATAATAGCCTATTATTTCATCCAATGAATATACCTTTCATAAATCCCTTCTGAGAATCACTGGTTATTGATGGAAGAACTTTTCAAACCTAGTTGCAATAGCTCCCGAGGCTATCTGATAGTTAATATTTAGGAGTTATATATATCTCAAATTTTTTAAATGTCTTATGCCTTTTCTGGAATCATCTGATGACACCTTGAGTCTGAAAATCTGAAAGTTGTCCTATAGTATATCCATAATGTGTAGATCTTCATAGAACTCCCCCTATAGTGCCACAAGAAGATTTATAGAAATCTACTATCGTTAATCCTTCTGAGCCTGGACTTCTCCCATTTGTCATCCATTTGAGAGGTATTCGGTATTTATACAATGTAGGTAGACCCTCTAATGATTCTTGTTCCTCTTCACTAGGTTTAATAGTGTGATTAAAACATATAATTTGAGTTTCTTGAATGTCATTAGCATCAAGCTGATCAGTATTGCTTTTGTATAATTCCAAGTAGAACAGTTTTGTCCTTAATAAAGCACCTTGTATGTATTTTGTCCTAGATTCATCTATTTTCTTTGTTTTCTAACTTTTCCAGAGCTTCCCCATATATGTAATCCAACAACAACAATCCCTTTTTAATTTCTAATATTTCCTGTTCAATTGTCAACATTTTATACCGTTTCTCCTTTGTGTTCATAATATTATAATATTTAGTTTCGGATCTTATTTTGATTTTCAGAATTTCAAACAATATTTGATCATTACAGGAAAGAAAGACATGAAAAGATTCATCTTTATTTACCCGTATTTAATATTCATTTACAATTTCAGTTATACAACGTTTTACCAAGTCAAATTAATTAGTATCCCTCAACAATTAAGCATTACATTTCCAATATCCCTGTCCGCGTGGAATTTGAAAAGCCACACTTAAAATAATAGCTGAATGATCAGTCCCATAAACTGGTAAGATAAGTTTATCAGTTGAATTCATATATAAATATCATCAGATACAAGAAAGCAATCTAATATAATTTGCTTCATAGTATTAATTCCAATTCGTTTTTCAGGTCTTGGATTGCTGCTCGTGACCGTTGATGTTTGTCATGTAAAATATTAAAAGTATCCAAATCTAGGTCTTAAACAGCATTTCATTATAAATGATGAGTTCTCGATTACTAAAATGTCTTCCTAGATAATTAAAAACTAAGCTAGGGTTATCATCGCTATATCAGTACAAATTTACCAGGGCCATTTTATTGCCATGTATTGTAACATCTAACATAATAAATCTCCTTTGACTGTCAAATCTTTCTCTATGGATCGCAAGTTCCAAATTATATCTAACGCATATTGAAACACCAGCATTATTAATAGCACATTGGCTAAAAATACATTTGTATACCCATTCAGCAGCCCAATAGTTGTATCAGGTTTTGTGCTATGAGTTTCTTGCATGTTTGATTAAGATATTGACAAGTTCAGTGATCATCATAGGCACGTCCTCCCTCAGTCTAGTTTTTTTTTATATTGCTTGAAATCCTCCCTCTTTCTGATAATTGTGATTTTATCTAATATCACGTGAACATTAATGTCCCATTATATTGCATAAATTCCATTTCATTCCTAATAATTGGAATTATTCGGATGTAAAATGTATAAATGTTTTCATTAGGACTCGTATTCATACGTAAGAAAAATAGAAAATAGACTGATATGATAAAGGTTTAAAAATGTAATGGTCTGATAAAGGAAGAATCTGATGGTTGGTTCCCATGTTATGTTATATGCCTATTATAATTACAAATTGTTTCCCATTTACTATTATATAGTTCGATGATACGCAAATGCATGAATTCTACCTTCTGGAGGTGGGCACGGTGCATGTACGGTCAGTGTTAGGGGAACGATGTGGTCAAATCAAACCAATGATGTCTTCATAATCAATCCATAACATCTGATAAAAACAATTGTACTATTTTTAATAAATTTACTCCTACAATATGCTTAGTTTACGCTTGAAGATAAACATATCTCAATAGTTTCATATGTACTAAATTTACTCCATTTGCAAACATCCCAAGACTGCTAGATGAAACAATACTGGCGAATAAGGTAGGTCTGTATTTTGTTCCCCTGCAGGGATCGGCATAAGACAGAAAGTATGAATCCATTAAACAGAGCGAAACTCTGGACATAAATAGTATTTGCTATGATTTGTAGACGCCAATTGTGGTCATATTTGACTCCGTAACAAATATATGACCCAGACGTTTGTCAAGAAAACCAGCAAGAAAAAAATTAAGGTCTCCACAGTACTCACTTTTCTCAACACAATCTGCAAGGAAACGTTTCATCGAATAAGGATGCGTTTGTTTGAGTGCATTTATTTTGATAAAGACATATACCGTGTTTTGTGAAATACCAACATGGAGACTTTTTCAACTCATACTTGAACAATCTGTGTTCTGTGCCAAATGTAAGTTGGAAAAAGAATATTGAAACAAGATTTCATTGATTCTAAGATAGAGTATGGGGATCACAAATGGAATTGAGACACAGACTTTTACATTATTCATGTGTCTATAATAACCTTCGATCGTACTTGGCTTGGAAACTTAGAACGTGTTTCAAGGAACAGTTCGAGTTTTTTACAAACATTTGCATATTTACCTATGTATTCAGTTTTCTCTGAGGAAGAGTATAATTGTAACACTGTGCAAATTCATAGTTGAAAACTAAGTTAAGCATATGCTTATATGATACAAAAACCTAAACCATGGGCACAAATATATGTTTTAAACAAATAATAGAGTCAGTCGATCTTAAGACATACTGGCTTCATTGTCAGTACAATGTCCTTCTAGTTCACAACGCGGCTCACAGACATTCAGTGAGTACAGATATATGCATGTTATATATATATATATATATATATATATATATATATATATATATATATATATATATATATATATATATATATATATATATATATATATATATATATATATATACATTTGTTCATATAATACTTTCGTGTTTGATATACATTATTAGTTTATAACAATTACATGTCACCTGACACATATATGTTACTCTGCATATATTAATTGCATGGTGTGAAGCATACTAATGTGGCCTTCTAAACAAAGCCTCATTTAGAAGATTAGACATAATATTACTGTATATTTTTTCGTTTTCATTCTGAATATGATAAATAATGATAATCATTCTACTACTCTAAATATCTTTATATATTTAGTATGATTTGTATTTATTATGTCAATTTAGCGTCCAAAATACTATTAGGGGTACTATTGAAAAATAATTACATGATTCTTATAATGAAGACATAAAGAAAATACATACACATATAAATACGTACATGCGTTATTCAATCTCAAATACTAGGTAGTTTGAAGACACAGTAAGACATACAACCAAATTGAAAAATAATGTAACTAGACAGGAAACAAATGAATGTTTTATTTGATGAATTGAAACCTAATGCAAATAGCACAATGCTATTTTCTCAAGAGGACTGACTGTCTTCCCATAGCAAAAACCCTGTAATAAAGGCAAGTCTTTCTATAGATTCTCCTTCATAAATTCGTGCCCAAACCAAATCACCTGCATGACATTGTAAAATGACAGTACCTGTGCCTAAACTGTCATGGAGCAAATTGTTATCATTTCCCACGCCAGCGAAGACATCAAACTTCCCCTGTCCATTCAAAACAAGGGACGCGGCAACCCTGTTCCCACTGGAAGAACAAACAGCTAAGGTGAAGAAATAAGCTCCAGATACAGGACATCTATACATTCCTGTTGACCTGTCAAAAGCTCCATCTTCGTTGAAAAGGACATTATGGAAAATGATTGCCTGGCCTAAATGTACTCTCTCTCTGTGTTGATTTTGTTCAACGCTAAGTCCGATTCTCAAGTGTTGTGCGTATCTCTTGTCTCTCCTAGCTTTAATAATAATAATAATAATAATAATGGAATCTTAAACGGGAATACAGCAATGTTTCCTGTATAACATCTCAAATTTGATGAATATTATGATTAGACAGTCTGTTTTAGGAACGGCTTCACTTTTCAAGAAAACACGTAAATGTCTCTAGCATCAAATACGAATAGTTGCAACTAAAAGTACTAAACTCCTAAACTTCACTACTTGTAGTACAAGTCCGTTTACGGAATTCTTGCATAAACAGCGATCGGTGTAAATTTATGAAGCTAAAGCCAATGATGCTATACAGACATTCATTGTAGAAGTGACTGTTCATACAAACAAACAACAAATATCCCACCAATAAAAATTCTTAAAAGCAGTTATGAAAGTAATTTGCATTCAAGCACAGAGCGACCTCGAAGTATTTTCTAGAAGGCGATCACTGTTATTGTTTACGGAAGTAAAATACCACTGGTCTCAATTCTTTGTCAATCAAATCAGTTAAATCTTGTTTGACGAATATTCGGCAGTCAGCTGATGCTCATGAAAATAGTTTTTCCAGTGCTTATGTTTTACGCGACCCTCTCTCTCCCTCTCTCTCAACAATGTTCCTGTTAAGACAGGATAGATGCCATATGTTCGTGGTGCATCATGACTCATAGAGTGTAAAAGTCAGATACATAGTTTAGTATTACAGTCAGATACATTGATTAGCAGCATAGTCAGAGATAGATCTTTTTTAATTACACTGTAGATTTTTACAGACTCTTAGCTCTTATGCGCTAAATATTTGCACAAACACAAGATGTTTTTAACGGAAAATTTTCTACTTACAACATTTACACTGGATGATGTAACCGGCAATCTGTGATTGCAAGAGAAAACTAAGGATCAAAACTAGCCAGCAATGGTGTTACGTGGTAGTATTGCTATAAATTTAGTCAGAATAATAAATGAAACTAGACTGATTATATTCAAACGTATACTTTAAATAATTTAGGTAGTTTTATAGACAACTTTTTATTAGCAGTTCTCTTAAAATGTTTCTTGATTGTATGACAATTGCCAATAGCGTAATTTGTGCGTGATAGAAATAGCTATGTGTGCACATGCACAAGTATTTTTATGGCACGTTACAGGTAACCCTTAAATGTTCACTTCATAGCATTGATAATTAGACTATTTAAGTTTTAGAAAGCATCTTGGGGTTTTTCGTTCAATTACATAGTTTATGGCCATATAATTTTAACATTTCCAATCAAACAAGACAGAAACAATGAGCAAAATCTCATCTTGACGACGACACTTTATAATGTCAACGGAAAGTATGGATAGTTCGGTAAAGTATGCAACCATTGAAAACCATGACAATACATGACATCATTACATTTTGTGTTAATAGTTTTATTACTGCAGAATGGAACTTTCAAACACAAGAACATGTGCAAATATTGGTTGAGGAAATGATTTTGCAGGAATTTAAGATGACAGGAGATAGTAAGATTGCTTTAATAAATAAGAGGAGTTTACACTCTTATGAACCGAATGCAAATAATCACCCAAAAGTTATATTCAAGTCCAAGCAAATCAACTCTTCCAAATAAATTTCAGATCATGGAACGTACTGGACCAACTAAGATTATACACGTGTCAAAATGACGTCAACTTAAACTCCTTTGCATAATTCATAGAGTAATAGTGTTGTCTTATATATTGATTGAGATAAATAGGGCATGAAGAACACAATCAGTTATCCTTTCAATTTTTCTGCTTCTGATACAAACTCTCTGGAAGCATTATAGAAAAGGGTCATTTTAAATCCTAATTTTGAGATAAATGCTTAGACATTTAGTGAAACGATGATCTAGATGAATGTGGATTTCATAGTACTGTTTTCTAGCTTAACAATAAATTGAAATATTTCTATATGTATATTTTGCATACATGTTTAGTTCTGTGTTAAGACTAAGATTCCATTTATGTAAACGTACATCCCCGTTGCAGCTTTTTATTTTAAAATATATCTGTCCTAATGAAAAACCATACTAAATGACGGGCATTCAACATTCCTTTTACAGTATAAATTGGATGTGCATCCAAGCACTTAGCATCTGCATTTTAGCTATCATAATAAGTATCATATGATCAAAGTCAAGGTCATGGCCATTCTAATTTGTAGGATTCTTTGTATTGTTAGAGCTGTTTGAGATACTAGACTAAAGTTCGGTAAACTTGTACATAATCGCTAGAAGGTATGATGTGTATGCCTAGATAATCCCATTTTCAAGGTGAAGGTAACAGATTAGTAATTTAAACATTCTGTTTTATTTTCAACGCGTGCCACTTTTGATTTTATGAATGAAACCAGGTATATTTACACATTATTATTAGCGAAATATTTTAGAGAGACAATGTCCTGATGGCATTTGAATTTCATACTTTTTCTTCCCTGGTGTGTTATGCTTTTATATGAAGTTGATTATTAATCCAGTAATAATATTAAAGGTTCAACGCAAAGTGAATTGATCTTTGATTAGGTACAAGTAGTCTTTTTTCATTTCTTGCAATTTATGTGCAGACATCTTTCTAACATTATGTACATCATAATATGTATTCCCAATATAGTACTTTGGATCGTTTTTCTCTATACAATGAATTGAATTCGAAAAATGTATTCAGCAAAATGGTAAATGTTCCAATCAAATACATGCGACATATTTACGTCATTATCTATTTTTCTTTTCTTATAATTCACTTTCTGAGTTTAACCACTGTTTATTTTAAAGTAACATAAAATCTTCATTTTTAGTATCTTGCATGATTATTACACTTTTACGGATACTTTCCTTACATTTAGCAGGATTGCATTTTTGAAGTTCACATGGATGATTTATAGTAGATCCCACTGTATAACAATTGATCGTCTTTATTTTAAAAATTAAATTAGAATTTGTACTTTCTCTCACTAGGTATATGTATATATTTATTTTAATAGGCCATGATCCGTCTATCATTATCATAATGTCGCTTATGAATGATTTATATATAATACATTAAACGTCATTTTAACTTTGTGTTCCATTTCATATTTGTCCATTATATTTTTAGCTAATTATATTACTCGGTATTAGTATCATTAAATATGTTATCTTGTCCCAATGCCAGTTAATTTATAAACCTTGTTTAATTCTAACTGGACTTAATACTGTATTTTCCCTGCTTTTTTCATGTGAGTCAATCAACGTTGTAAACAGATATCAGGGTTAATTTGATTATCTCATGCTTCAAATCCATACTCGTTTTAACATCATTTCCCTCATCATAAACGATACTATCTACTACTAGATGATTATAATTTAATTTTAGTTGTAGTTTATTGTTTCCCGCTGTTTTTTGTTTTTTATGTTTTTTTTCTTTTTGCATGCCTTTATGATGTATGTTATGAACTACATA
>CM068832.1:47095019-47143796 GCA_028554795.2 Sinohyriopsis cumingii
AAGACAAGCCTTGGGCTCCGCATATATGCTGTGCTACATGTACAACACAGCTTTCACAGTGGTTGAATTGCAAAAGGTCATCAATGCCGTTTGCAGTCCCAATGGTGTGGAGAGAGCCAAGCAACCACCTAAATGACTGTTACTTCTGCTTGGTTCCTCCTCTTTCCGGCGGAATAACGAAGCGAAAGAAGTCGAGAATAGTCTACCCAAACATTCCGTCTGCATTGAGACCAGTTCCACATGGTGAGGGACTTCCTATTCCAGAACCTCCAGCAGAATATTCTCTTAATTCATCTGACGAAGACAAAGGTGAGTCGACCTGTTCTTCTCCTGGTCCATCAGCATGCAGTGATCCAGATTTTCACTGTGGTGCATCATCAACCCCACACAGAATAACACAGGAAGAACTAAATGACCTGATTCGTAATTTGGACTTATCAAAGAACAAGGCAGAATTGCTAGGATCAAGACTCCAACAATGGAATCTTCTAGAAGAAGATGTCACAATTACTGCATATCGAAAGCGCCACCAGCAATTGGAGCCTTTCTTCAGAAAGGAAAGTAATCTGATATTCTGTTCCGATATTGAGGGCCTCATGAATGCTTTAAAAATCACTCATGACCCACAAGAATGGAGACTATTTGTGGACTCTTCGAAACTGAGTCTCAAGGCTGTGCTTTTGCACAATGGAAACATTCTTCCATCTATTCCAGTAGCGTATGCTGTCCACATGAAAGAGACATACGATAACTTAAGGCAGCTACTGAATTCCATTGAGTATAACAAGTACAGCTGGCACCTCTGTGGTGATTTGAAGGTAGTTGCCCTTTTAATGGGACTGCAGCAAGGATATACAAAATACATGTGTTTCTTATGCGAGTGGGATAGCCGAGCAAGGGAAATGCACTACATGAGGAAGGAATGGACTCACAGGCAGAATGTAGCCATTGGAGAGAAGACTATCCAACACCCAGCTCTGGTTGAGGCTCAGAAACTCTTGCTACCACCCCTTCACATCAAACTAGGTTTGATGAAGAACTTCGTGAAAGCCATTGACCGGACTTTGCCAGCATTCCGATACCTGCATGAAAAATTCCCTCGACTCAGCGAAGCAAAGATTAAAGAGGGAGTTTTTGTGGGTCCTCAGATTCGAGAGCTTTTCAAAGATGACCGGTTCAACAACTTGCTGGAAGGTGACGCGAAACAAGCATGGAATGCTTTTCGCCTAGTTTCTACAAACTTCCTCGGAAATGTTAGGGCAGAAAACTATAAGGAACTAGTAGAAGACATGTTGATGAAGTATAAGAAACTTGGCTGCAATATGTCTCTAAAGATTCACTTCCTTCATTCCCATTTGGATTTCTTTCCTAGCAACTGTGGTATTGTTAGTGATGAACACGGCGAACGTTTTCATCAAGATATCGCAACAATGGAACAAAGATACCAGGGAAAATGGTCCACTACAATGCTGGCTGACTACTGCTGGACACTCCTCAGAGATGCTCCCGAACAGCTGTACAAGAGACAGGCGAAGAAATCTAAGATGTAGTCAATGACTTGATTTTTTATAGGTAGGCTATTACAGTTGACCTTTTACTATTGGAATGCATTTCGTTATGTAAACATTAATTTCTTGCAGATTACAAAAAAACTAGAGCCAATTTTGCAATTTGACTGTCATATTCGTGTTCAGCACATAAAAATTGATAAGAATTGACTAATTTTATTTCAGTAACATGACTTTTGTAAAAATTTGTTGTCCAGTGTAATCAGTAAATAATTTGGTACATTCATTGGTATAGTATATTTGTTATGCTCAGTAGTGCATACACATGTTTCGATAATGCAAACCTTTAAATAACTCATATTACTAAAAAAAACTGTTTGTGCTCTTTTTTAAAATTGGAAAAGTAATTTTGTAATTTCCCTTATTGTGTTATCGTACACTAAAAACAACCATATTCCTTAGTTCCGTGCAGAAAATTATACAAAGGTAAATAAATTCAGATGAATCGCAGTAGAAATGATAATCCATGGATATTTAACATTACTACCTGTTCAACTTCCAATTAATTTTAAACCTGAAAATTTAGTGTACCGGATAATGAGATCCAGTACTTCTTTTGAGGATTTTTCGGAGACATCAAGAAACAAAATGTCTATCCTGACTTTCCTAATATGGTTTGCTTTATCACTTGGTATACCTCTTTGTACCAAAATTTCTCTCACCAAATGTCTATCAAACTTCTCTCTCTCTCTCTCTCTCTCTCTCTCTCTCTCTCTCTCTCTCTCTTCATTTATAAACGTATCAAGAACCACTTCGCTCTCTCCATTTTCCCATCATTTTAGTCTCACAACTTCCATTTTCAGGCACATAATATCATGTCCCACCCCGCCATATAACCCTGACACCCGGCCGGCCAGTCCTGACACTAACATCTTAATGCTGAGCGCCTAGCCAGGCAGCTGCTATTATCATTATATATGTTTTTGATATAACACGCGACCTTCGCATTCGAGGCTGACGTTGTAACCAGTTAGGTCACTAGAGCGATCCGGCAAAAATTGCTTCAGAATCTTGTAGAATTCGTTAAAAATTTGATGTTTGATTATAGCAAATATGTTTGCTTTTGCAGTGATGAATGGTCATCAACAAGTAGCATGTAAACTGAATCAATTGATAATAAGTTATTGAATTTTCAAAAAGGTTTTCGTTTGTCATTTTGTCAAGGGAATGGTCAACTCATTAGCCAGGTTGCATGAAACTTTCTTCCACAATATTGTAACAAATTCCCACAGAAGAAAAGTTATAGCCTGGCTTGTTAAATTGGATTGCATTATCTACATGTGATCTCTTTGTCCACCAAATTATGTTTGGCACATATATCAAGAACTACACCTCTTGTCCTGTGATTATGTTTAGAATTATAATCACGGATATCAAATTCTAGATCCAATCGTAAGACACATTTCGCATCTATTTTGTCTCATCATGTGGCCTAGTCCAACCAAATGGTAAGTCAAAACATTATCAGACACTGCGAAATTAAGCCGCATGTGCCATTTAAATCAAAACGTAAACATATATTCATAGCTCCTGTGCAGTTACTACTCCCTTAACATACTCGTACTTACTAAAGATATTCTGCATACATGACATCCATAAATACAACTTAAATAACATCATGTACCAAGAGGTACAAAAGATTAAAATATGCATAATAGTATGTTGTTAATTACTATTTAGTAGAATAGACAATCCCTTTCCATTTTGATAAAAATGAATATATATATATATATATATATATATATATATATATATATATATATATATATATATATATATATATATATATATATATATATATATGTGTGTGTGTGTGTGTGTGTGTGTGTGTTATAGAGGTATTTGAATGTTGATTTTAATGTTGAAGGGAATATGGGAAAAGATAAGGGGAAAAACAAGATTTAAACAATAGATGGTAAAAGAAAGGAAGATAGTTGCTAAACAAAAGTTATGACAATAACAACTGCATTTGCTTCTCCTATTGCTCTTTCTGTGACTGCAATTGATTTCCTCTTTCTGCAAATGGATTTGTCTCTTCTTTCTATTTCTCTAATTTCTTCTTCTTCAAATCAGGACCATATGTAACCTTAATAACCAAACCCAAATTTATTTAGTCCAAAAGCAAATCTTTTCCACCAAGTAATGAGCCAAAATATATTTTATTTCTTGCTTCACTAAAGGAGTCTTCGACTCTGAAAGAACATATGTCTATCAATCTTGAGTGATTTATCCTTTTTCAAGGACTCTAACCGTGTTTTGGGTAGGTTTTGAAATTAAGTTCTAAACATTAGATGACATTGTAAAAGCAATTTTGGTTTCACTAAAACAATTAAATATATGAAATAATACATGGGACTTCAAAAATTCAAAACCAAAGTTAATTTAAATTTCTAAAAACAAAGTTTTGGAAATATTTTAGAGGAATTTTTACTCCAAGGACGAGCCTCCACTTCTCTGTCACTATGGTCTTAAACAAAATAATTGAAAAGAGCAAAAGCCAACAAGCTTTTGTAAAATTCAACAAATGATGTATTTCCCTAGAAGTTAAAATTTGAAAAGAACATGCGACATTGTGAAATAAATCCAAATAGTTTAAAAGATATATCACCTTTCGTAATGAATCAATTTCTAATTAAATTCCTGTAGTGCTCGAAATGAGATCTAACGCTGCAGGTCTTGATGTGTATGTAGCATTTATTGTACTAATGTACCAGTGGGCTATAGTCTGATGCTGTGAAATCGGACTTTTGTTACATCACAAAATTATAATCCAAGATGACCTTTTCTGAATTAACTATAACGCCTAGTTAATGTTTCTGCCCATTTATATATTGTTGAATACTTTGTAATTACAGTAATATAATAATATGAATAAATCCAAATCAAAACTGAACACGATAATACAAATGATTTTGCCTCAGCTGACATAGCTATAATGGGTCATTTTTCAAGTAAAGAATATTATGTAAAAAAAGGACACAATAATAGAGCCAGGATGAGGGTTAAACTGTCATTTCTAGAAACGTTTAAATTGTAAGCAGATAAAACCTGTTAATAACATTATAAGGAACATCATAAATATCATATTTAACCTACACTAACACAAATGATAGTCCATTTTTATGTTGCTTAAGTAATAACTGTTCTATGTCAGGTACACAATGAACTTGATTTTGGACAATGTCAGCTACAAATCAAAATAACACAAAACGGATATGAATAAAGAAAAACATAACAAACTGTACAAATTAAATATTCGTAGCAAGCATTCACTCAACAACGTTTATTGCTATACATAATACAATTTTTTAACCGAACACCTGTCTTTAATTTCATTTTAAGTTACTCAATGTGGCAGGCAGAATGAGAGCTAGATTTTGTAGATTTCCAATTTAAATAGCGTGAAATGGCCAATCCTTATGACCTTAATTAGGTGGAATCCACACACGTCCTCGTATTTCCTACAAATTGAGAACTCATTGAACGACTTACACGTGTTTATTCATGTGAGCCACGATTAGGGACAGAAATAAGATAAGTGTAAAGCAAAGATCTAAGCAAACAAAGCATTATCTACTCGAAGCTAAGAAAAATAGAATGAACAGTACAAGTTCGAGATATGTTATCCAAAAAAGAACCAAGAAGTTATATGCATAACTATTTGTAATGAGAGTTCTGGAAAAAATATGCTCTGTTCTCAGGGAATCTTTTCTTCATTGCTGTGTAAACTTATAAAATGGTCCTTTAAATCATGGATTGCAAAAAAATTGAAGTGTCAGCACAAAGGATTGAATTATTTTATATGAATTTTACGCTTATAAAGTTACATATCACAATCAGTCCACTTCTAACAGGTCTCAGGTAAGCTCTACTTAAAATCTGAGAACTCTCGAAACGTGTTTTAGATTTCCAGTAAATGATTATTTTATTAAAGAGTTGGATTAATACGCAAGGTCCAATATAGTATCACTCTGGTAATGTAGCTAACTCTATGGAGAAATGAATGCAACTCTTTCAACAGGGGAAGGTGGTTTTGACTTTAAACGTTAATTGTATTAATGATTTCATAAGGGATGTCACGGAATTGTATAAATCCTTTTACTTATTAAATACATGTACTCGGGTTTAGTTTATTTGTGTACAACGATACGAGAGGATGATTTATGTATATTGTACAAGGATTTCGAAATTGTGAGTTCGGTTCATCCTATGCCACACTTGTGAAGTGCTTTCGATGGGAAGAACCGAATACTTCCAGCGCATAGCAGATGTATTGCGGCATAGTCTAAATATAAATCATTATATTACAGAACGTCTTGTCAGTGAGCGGTCTACTTTAAGGACATGTACATCTTGAGCTGTAGAGGTATGTGAGATATTTATTAATTCCATAACACATCCAAATCACAGGCACACCAGCTTGTTAGCTATTATCCCCTCAGGCACTTTACAACACAAAGTTAAAACAAAGAGGCATACAAAATTTATTTACCGACGGACCACATATGAAACCATGAAAATGTCTCAAAATAAAAAATCTAAATTGCACTAAATGTATTTGATTTTGTTAATTTTCCTTATCACACTGTGCTCTGAATTGAGTCGTTATTCTGAAACTTAAATATGAACTTGTCAAAAATGTTTAATGGCCAATGCACTAAGAAACTGAATTAGTTTGCTTTGTTATCTTTAATACTATGAGTTAGACAATGTATTACATTAAATTGTACAGCAGGACAAATGTATGGTGTTGCTCCAATCAGTTTTGTCCAATATTTAGTATATCGTCAAAGGCATTAGAAGTTCAATCTGATACTTTAGAAACAGCAGCCGTTCCTTTAGGACATGTGTCCTACAATCTTGGCACAATAAAAATCCCATGTTCACTCGCTTCTTTTGGGTCTGCAAAGACAATATAGTGTCTACTTCTAACCATGTTAAATTGTACATGATAGACGTTTTGCAGAGGAAAATTGCAGAGTTAGTTAATTGTGTATTGTACATGCCTTATATATATAAAAAGTTTGTGAGGAGTCTAAATGTCCCATGATTGCATCAACATTTTGTGATTTAAATATGTTTTATTTGTTCAGACCTGACCTTAAGCTTTTAAATAGATTACATGTCTTTACGTTTATTTCACCTGTTATTTCTCTGAGCATGCATTTCATCTTTCCCTTAATTTGTTATCAAGGCACGATCTAATCTAAAGCATATTTTATGGCTTCTTGCGCTAATCCACTTTCTTATGACATATATACCGCACTCTAAAAATGTGTTTTATTTAAAAACCTCAAAATGCTCTTTTCCTTTAATTACTTAAAATATATATAGTTCATCCGTCAATACGTTTACTAGTACGGTGTTTGTTCCCAGCTCTTACACAATATAACGAATATTTCCATTTGACGAATAAATACATTTTACATGATCGTTCCATTTGGTGTTATTGTTTGTATACGGTTCGATTATTATCCTGAATAATTAAAAACATTGCCTAAATGGAATTAGAAAGATAGACCTTTTCGAAAACTGTTTTGAATTTACACCTTAAAATGTCTGATAACAAAGCAGATCGATCATAATTTTCTTTCTTGCTTGATTTAATCTAAATCACGGACATTGTAAGTGTTGTTGCATAAGTCAATTCAATTTGTTCAAACGTCAACCCATTCTCCACTTTTATTCTCAATAGAACACTACCACCTTCAAGACTACCGTGGTCTGTTAAATCACAAATATTTATATTGTCTCAAAAGGTCTAAAATTACCTCTCACTGTGTATCTCTTGCAAGCTCTTAACTCTCTGCTATAAATCTAGTTTTCTTCATCAAAGTACTTTTGTTCAAACATTTTCTTCTGAAATATTTCTTTAAACCATTGTGCATGCTATGTTTATGCCTTTATTCAGTTTGCTTGTCAGCCAAGCGTTTATTAAGGGATTTAACTGTCAAATGTAACTTTATCTTTAATTGCATTTTTCTGTTTATTTGGATATCAATTATGTCTGCTGCTTGTTATCCACGTGATTAAAGCAGGTTTAGATAAGCGAAGTGTTTGTTCTCGTTTGCTTGTACGATGTGAAAATATAATGCTCAGTTAGATATTCTTCCCATTCGGTGTATTTTAGTTTGTTTTGTCTCGTATAATGTCTTCTCGCAATTTATTATTTTTGTACTCAACTGGATTTTCCCGAAAATATAAAGATGATTTAAAAACCAATGCTTGTCAGTCACTTAAAACCTCATGAAACAGTCCGAGAATATATTTATCTGCATTTATTTTCTTAGAATGTTACGAGGAGTATGATACTCCACTTCAAATGTTACATTATCGATAAGCAGTTTAAACTAGAGAACGTTTTGAAAAGTGAGAATAATTTCATGGTTTGGGAGAAATTTTGCCATTACAATATACGTTTAACAAATGAGTACATTACATTTTACGACATCTTGTTCTGCTACAGATTGGATTTTGTTTCTGATAAATGCTATATCCGTTTTTGTAGGTTCATGGACGTTTTTCCATGTTAAGTTTACTAGACCTTCACTTTGTCCTGTAAATTATTATTAGTGCAAGTATATGCATTTATCAACAACAAACACATAATTTTTCCTTATTTTGCGATGTACTATTTCAGTAGTTCACCTTTCATGAATTGAAAGTAAACTGTACACAATTCCTATAAATATTGAACTTATATATCATTTTATATTTTGTATCAATAAATAAACACGTGTATTATTCATGGCAAATAGTTTAACCAGACTTTCAACCATGTTCATAATTCAGGGCAAGTTGTAATAATGCTGATATTATGTTTGCTTGTATCCAACAATGGTGAAATATTTCAATCAGATCTATTAAATATGTTGATTTCAACATATTGACAAATAGACGTTTTCGTTTCTTGTCTCTAGTGTCTGACCGGGCTAGAGCTATTCTCGTCTTGTTATCAAGCATTTAGTGTTCTTGTATCTCCGCTCCGGAAGCCTAAGTGGTTTGATTATCCGCTTCAAATGTTGGAGGTACCGGATTCGAACTTATCAGCCTGCAGTGGTTTAACACACATTCATTCATAGAACTCTCCGGTGGCCCAGTGTTTAGAACATCCGCCTCGGATGAGGGAGGTCTCGGGTTGGAACCTAGGCTGAGTTATGCCAATGACTTATAAACATGATACTGACAGATGCCTTGCAGGATGCTCAGCATTAGGAGAGTAGTGCTAGGACTGGTCGGCCTAGTGTCAGGATAATGTGGCTGGATGTGACATCATGCTAAATGTATGTGGCATGATGCCCCAGGGATAGACGTCACTATAAATTGCCACAATGCATACATTATGGCGAAATGACGGAACATTTGTTGAAGCTACGTTAAAAATCCAAATCACATGCACATTCACATTCATTAATTGCTCTTTCTTTCTGGTGTTCGGAACGTCGCATTAAAACATTTTATTTTTTAAATAACTTCCAAATATAGAAATATTTAATATATATTTCAACAATATTTATAATGACATTGTTTATGACATAATTGTTTCTTTCATCGAATTATCGGTCTCAATTTTGCTAATATTACTGGAATGATGACTTTCACCTTATATAAAATTATATGGCAAAGATTTGAGAATATATGACATGCATGGTACAACACTATTTATATTGTTATGTACATTTTATTTTATTTTATTGTCTGTTTGTAAGTTTTAAAAATTTTCATGTCAATGTAGTGTAATTTTATTTACTAGGGATTTTATATTTTTCAGAAAATTCAGTTTGACTTGAATCTTTCATAAATTCCTAATAATAGAAACACTGTTTCTGTCTTTGACTTGCTGTTGTTCTTGGGTTTAACGCTATTTTTCAGCACAAGATAGGCTATACATGGCGGCCAGTATAACTGGTGGAGAAAGAACCCTGGAAAACCCCGGGAAGAACCACCGACCCACGAGACGCTACTGGCAGGCTTTCTCACGTACCCATGCTAGCCGAGACTTGGACTCGAACCCACGCAGACAGAGGTGAGATGGCAGTGATCCGGAACGGTGAGCGCTTTAAACTACTCGGCCACTCGGGGCCCCGTATCTTTGACTTAGTTTCCGACCTAAATTCAGAAATCACTGAGACAAGTAAACAACTATTTATTTTTATTTTATTCTCGTAGTAAAATGATTGGTTTCTATCAATGTCATACTAGGAGTACGCGATTTGTTCATATGTGAACAGCCTCTATTGCGCAGTTCTGGGTTCTCCTAAATTGTCAGGTTTTACCGATATCTATAGAAATATTTCTCAGTTGGGCTTTTTATTCTTTAATTGGAAAGTGTCTGTTGTGTGATTTTGGAGTTATATGCTTATTTGTATTCAAATTGTTTGGATTCTAACGGATAATTCTTTTTCCTGCAAATATTGGAGTGCTGATACAGAATTCTTGGAAAAAGACATATATTTAACTTTTATTCCTACATTCAAACACCGGAATATTATTTTCTGTGGTTCACAAAGGACTGTAAACATCAGCACTATACTGACTACAGCATACTTCATCGCCTTCCATTTTGGATTTCTCGTCGGGACTCAAACTTGAATTTATTAGAACATTTCATTACAAGATCTAAAATTTAGATTATTTGTGGCTTATTTTTGGATTTGATTCTTAAAACCGTAAGTTCTCTTTTATCATATTTACAGTGTTTTTTCCAGGGAAATAAATTATTTGTTAAATTTTTCAAAGCTTGTTCTTTTCACTTTTTCTTTTGTCACTGTTTATTGGAGCCTAAACACGTAACATAAGAGTATCACTATGGAGCGTCTTGTATGTGTGCCAAAGCTGTACAATATCAGTCAATATGTAAAAATGTTGTATAGAGAACAACAGCAAAGTACCGCAAAAAAGTTGATGACATTTATATATCCTAGGAAAGGTTTACTATGACATATGAAATGAGAGAAATAGAAGCTAACTCTGACAGGATTCAAACGTAATTGATCGAACTGTTTCCATTCTCTTTATTTTGTAAGCTAATTATGCGTACATCGTACAGTGTAGAAAATGTTATAACTCATCATAAGCGAATTTTAAATTGAAGCAGAATATGTTTTGAAGCTACTTTGACATGTAGAACTATAAATCTCATTGCAAAAACAACACTTTTCAAAAAGTCATTTATGTGATGCTCCTTTCAAGTGAAATGTACCTTCTCTCCTTTTTGCCATTTTGTGCTGATTCTGATATAAAAGACGCAAACATACGAACAACCTAAGTAACTCTATATTCCCTTTGTCTGGATTATATAATTATATGTTGTTAAGTACACCCTCGACATGTCAAAGCTTGTAAATATTTATATAAGCATTTAGAAATAAGCATATCGAATTCATGAAATTGCTTTAACACGACTTGTCAGTAACAAAAACAAAAAACCTTCGTTAAAAATATCACATCATCCAATTCTCAAGTTGTGCTACTTTTCCAATTTCCCACTTGGACGAGTGTGGCATGCTGCTTATTAGACCTGTAAAATACAAAGACCGATTTAACTTTGTCATTTAGATTTCTCGAATCAACTGGGCGAATATTTCTTTCATAAATGTTAAATAATCAAGTGCATTGAATAATTATCTTCACCATCCTCATCGCCATCATCATATAAGTATTTTTGTAGAGATGTGAAATTTTAATTTTAATATCTCTGATAAATAACTGAATTATTCATTTTAAATTTATTAATAAATAAATACGAACCGATGAATTTTTACAATCTGTATGTTGTCTTACAATCAAGAGATGCACATCGTGCAGAGACAGTTAAAGTTATGTGTCTTCCAAAGGAGTACACCGTGGATACCGACCCATTGGAATGTCAGCTGGATTGAAACCTGCATCATTCTGATTGCTAGTCTGTCAGGTTAATTATTACACCGTTATCGTTACCAGCTTTGTGTGTGTAATTAATATGGATGTACATACCTATCATGAATCTTTTGGAACGCACAATCCTTCTTTGCACCACTGAAAAATATATTATGATTTATGTATATTTCAATGGATTAGAAGCAAAAATGCTAACGTTTCAGCTGCAGGTTATTATGTTTTTATTAGTATTTGTAGTCTACTGTATGTAGCGATATAAATGATTCCATTTAAATGTTCTTATGTATATCTATAATTTCTATAAAAAAATAACTTATTTACTTGAACCTGTAGAAATCAATTTTATTTGCAATTTTGTATGGGCATAGGTTTTATGTTATGACGTTAAGAACGTAACATAACATAGGCTCTACCAATAGATGCGTACAGTTACTAATAATACAATTATTAACATATATGTTGAAAAGCTTGAATAAATTTTCCACTGGACAGGTCGGTCAGGTGGTTCTTAAGAGAATTATATGTTTCCCATTGGAAGGGTTAGACCATGCGACGTTTTAACGCGTTGGAGATTTGCCATTTACCAAGTAACAAGTAGTGGTAAAATGCGTGTTTTACCTTTGCGCCTCTACATATGTACCTCTCGTGTCACAATTTTCTAGTTCAAATTTTGTGTGTTCTTGTTGAAACACCGAGTCTGCAGACCCATCTAATGTTTTATTTACATATGATGAAAAATGTATTGGCATTATTCAGCGGAAACAGAAAGTGCACATTTACTATAATTTTACTCTGAGACAATTACAAAATATTCAAAGGACTTCTGGTCAACGCCACTTTGACATGTAAGGACTGTTAGTGAACTAGTATATTCAAAGATCTGAAATTTATATGGAACATTTCTTTCTTTTGGACATTAATGAGTTTTTTCAGGATTGTTTTGGATTCAATTTATAAACCCGTAATTCTTCTTAAATCTTCATTTTTTTAACTTTCACACTTAAATTATTTGCTGTTTTACAAACGTGTTGGTTTTCTCTCTTTCTGTTACTTAGCTTATGACCATCAAGTCTTTACACTCTGAATTGCTGCAAAGGAAACGGAATGATAACATTACACCAAATCAATATTGACTACCAATCGTTATAAATGATATTACTTTTGCCGTTGATTTGTGTTACAAAATACCATCTGATAAACGGGCGTGTTCCAACCCTGAAAACAAATTATATTTCCTTACGCAGTGAGAGACAGAGAGCGACATAGTGTGAAAGAGAGACAGAGAGATTACATTGTTTCCTCCACAATTGGTTCCGGTAGCTGCACTTAAGTATTTCTCAATGCAAATGCCTGTTTCTGGATTCGTACAGTACATGAACTTGCAAATCATTCCAGGCACCCTCTTTAACAAAAAGAAGATCAATAATTATTAGTGATTCGAGGTTTTTGAGCTTATTTAACTAAATTTTAATCTCGTGGCATTAGTTACTGCGAGCTGACCAATGCTGATATTTTCAGACAGCAACCTGCATAGTAATGATTATTTTTCAGATACATTTGATTCCCTTAATCAAACCTTAAATTACTGTGGTGATCTGAAAAAGAAAATATTGATGAGATAGTAACATTATCGTCAGTATAGGCCATATTGCATTATCTGAAAACAGTTTAGGGTTGAATGAAAAGTCTCGAAATTTTAGCGTAAGTGACATTTCTAAAAAAAAAACAAATATCAGGCCTAACAGTGTAGCATTTGCCGGTGATGTTTCTCTAAGGGTGACGATTGTTTCAATCTGTTTTAATTGTTACAGACATCCCAAAACATTATTAGATTCATAACATCAAAACACAAGCGAAGAGAACTGGCTGGATAACTATTAAGCTAAGCTTAAAATTCAAAATAGAAATGATAACCTGAGAAAAATTAAAAGAATTCAATGATACAAATTAATAAATTCCAACTCCCCAGCCACCGCAAATTCTATGTTAATATGATTGAATGTCCAACATTTGCTATTACGCATAAAGCTAGATTAAATTCCTCTTGCTCTCGAGTTAAACGCAAACATTTAATCTGAACGATTAATTCATTAAAATATTAAATTCAGTGCACGACGTCTTGGTACAAAACTACAGATGTATTTATTCATTGACTTTATCAAATCAAACTTTAAAAAGCTAAAATACAAACAGCACACAAGTTAGTATAAAGCTATATGCATACAGGATATCATGCCTGCGTAGAAGTGAAGTAACCGCAAATAAAACTTAAATTAAGGCTCTAGAATCTCAAATACAGATCAGACTTGCCATTTTGTGTTTCATGAGTTTGGTTGTAATACATACATTTATAGATTCTGATGATTTTCAGATGACCAGTTGCTTAATATTACTCGCAATGAGTTGTAATACCCGCTAAAATGCGACGCCTAGCAACAAGTTTCATGCTTTTTTGATGACGTTATGTGTAGATAAGGTAAAATTCTTAGTTAGTCCAGAACTAAAGGCAACGTCTAACCAAAGCAAGTAAAATATGAAATATAATTAAGGGTTTCCTTCTCGTTTTGTAATAGCATGGTACTAACATTCATGTTGATTGATGTTCCGAACTTAAACAGAGAAATCAATTTAGAAGAATATTTCATAGCACAGTCATGCTCTGCGCCTTAAACGTTGCAATAGTTCATCTAAAATCATCATCACCATAAGTATGTATCTAACTATAATTCTTTAAACGTTGTTAACGTATGCAGTATTTTCTTTCATTGAATCTTTATTCAGAACAAAATAAAGCACGAACCTGTCCAGTAATCTTACGGCGTTTGTATCTAATGAGGATAATACATTTTAAGCATTCTTTAGAATTTAATCCACGCAGAATATGCTTTGATTTTGTGTTGTCTACGACATCTTTTATACATGTTAGTGTGTGTGTGTGTGTGTGTGTGTTTCGTCTGTGACGATTGATAGCTTTTGAATCTGACACATGTTTGTTCTCTCTCTCTCTCTCTCTCTTATTATTAATAGTATTATCCTTATGATTATTTGACATGTATTATTATTATTATTATTATCATTATTATTATTATTATGTTAGAAACATACATTTATTTAGGTTACTTATGAAGGAAAAGAAACAAAAACAAAATTTGATAAAAGAAATTCCACATAAGAATACATTTTCCGCACACTTGTTTGGACTTTATTTTGTATTTTACTTGTCAATGACAAGAGGCGTTTTGTTTCTTTTCTGTAGAGAATCAGCAGTGCATGCATTTGTTAGGACCCAACTCTGCTTGTCATATAATGTATAGACTTTTTCTTATATATTGTTTAATGACTCTACTTGTCATATAATATCTAATGAACCTATTTGTCATATAATGTCTAATGACTGTCCTTGTCATATAATGTTTAATGCCTCTACTTTTATATAATGTCTGGTAACTGTTTGTCGTATAATGTCTAATGACTGTGCTTGTCCTATAATATATAATGACTCATCTTGTCACTGCTTGTTATGTAATCTATAATGACTGATCGTCACATAAGGTCTAATGACTGTATTTGTCATATGTCTAATGACTCTGCTTGTCATATAATTTCTAATGACCATGTTTGTCATATAATGTCTAATGACTGTAATATAACGTATAATGACTCTGCTTGTCATATAATGTCTAATGGCTCTGCTTGTCATATAATGTCTAATGGGTTTGTCATATAACATATAATGAAACATGTTTGTCATATAATGTCGAATGATTCTGCTTGTCATATCAATTCTAATGACTGCTTGTCATTTAACATATAATGACTCTTCTTTTCATATAAAGTCTAATGACTCTGCTTCTCATATAATTTTTAATGACTCTGCTTGTCATATAATGCCTAATGACTCTGCTTCTCAAATAATTTCAAATGACTGCTTATCATATAATGTCAAATGACTCTGCTTGTCATATAATGTATAATGAAGCCTATATGGTCATTTAAATACACCTCTATCAAAATATGAAAAACACACCTGAGTTAGAATCAACTGCATACTAATAAGATGTTTCACATCCTGATGATGCAACAACCATATTGCCTATCTGAACTGATTTTGCAGAATTTTCTGCCCCACTATATTCTGTATATCTTTATTCAATCATCATTGTAAAGGTTTAAAAGATAATTGTCTGAAATGTTAAATGGACTCTACATAACAAATTTGTAGCATATCAAGTATACCATTTCTTGATAAACTCGAGCATCCAAATAAACTATTTGACACGGATGGGTAGCAAAACATGCTAGGATGCATTTTAAATATAAAGCCTATCACTTGTTCAGTATAGGAGTTTTAACTAGTAAGTATTCCAATTAGTTCCTATTATGTGCATCATCTTCTACTGAAAGACAATGCTATGATTAGATGATTTACAGAAGATGTATTATAAGTATATGTTTGATTTCATTACTTTTATGTATAAGCAGAGGGTTTCGGTTAATTTGATTTGTGGCACAAAAAACACGGCTTAAGTGCTTTAGTTAGATGAGGTGGGGAGTAGGTTTGTTAAAGAATGTTTTTGCATCGTATGTTTGGTTGCTTGTTTAACGTTAAAGGCTGTTTAAGGTCTGTTATAGTTCAAATGACATTAATAATGCTACAGTACGATGGCCTTATTAAAAAACAAAAATTTCATAATACAAATCACAATGTATAAAAGTTCAAAAGGCTTATATTTACTAACCTTTTGGGACTTATAAAATAGAAGTATGCTTAGTGACAATTGGTCATCGCCGACTCATTGTCAGTGCATCAGGCAGACAAAAGATCGGCTAAGTGACAAATTCATACACCAATAACATATACACATGAAAGCATCCTAGCTATTGGTATAACAAGAATATCTATGATTAATAAAGTATGCAAACTTGTTGATAATAATATTAGTTCAATATGAGTAGACCGACAATATACATGTATACTCTTCAAACCAAAACGCAACATGTTTTAATATTCTGCTCATCCATTAGTACACACACCCTTTGTGCATACAACACAGAAGGTGGACTCACGTCTACTAATTCAAACTTAATTTGTACTTAACCCACAGTACATGAATCCACGTTCATTAGTACGCACTTTGTACATACACGATTGTAGTTGCATCCGCATCCATTACAACAAAACACAAACACTATGCACATACCACACACTATATGGATCCTCGTCCAGTGTTACACACACACACTATGTACATACCCCACAGTACGTGGATCCAGGTCCATTAACGATATGACACTGTTCATTAAGATTAAAAAGCTCTCCTGGTTGATTCGACTGAATTCTGTGCCATTCATGTATATCATCCTGGCTGTACACACCCTTACTTTTCAAACACGTCCTGAAATACGAAATGAACCGTTTACATTGATATATGTACAGACTGATGGGCATTCAGATATATAGATGGATAGACAGACATACCGACACTTAGATAAACAAACAGACATGAAAAGTTCCTAATTACTTATCTACCACACAGGTTCTGATTCAATTACCTACCTATCATCACGAGTACCTTCCTAACAATCTATATAAATAGCAGATTGAGTGATTGGACACAGACAAAAATGTAGAAACGCGGGCACACATGTATATGTTGCATACAATGGGTATATAAACATGTTGGCATTAGTACCATATCATATCACCGGAAGGAGGTAAATTTTCTATTCATTATTTGATTATTGCGTTTGAATTGCTGAGGTCTCGAACTAGCCAATATTCCCTAAATTGAAATGTTAAATTCTGTTCCTCCCAAGAAATCTGGTCTCATCATATCGGAAACAAAAGAGATATAAATGCAAATTTATAATGCTGTACTTCTCGTTACACATTGCACATACTTCATGTGTAGTGTCTTTACGAAAGCTTTCACAGAGCACTTAGAGAAAAGCCAAGGGTTCCTGGAGTGGGGCTTGGTTGGTTCAAATACCGGTACTTGGGGAGTCATAATATAGTCATCCTTTGCGCTGCAAGAAGTGGCGCCATGACTGCCGTCATGCTCTGCTCCAAGACTGAAAATATAAAACATGCAGATAATGAACCATGTACATTGTAATTTTTAGAAACAGATGTTTTGACTACTACCGTCATTAATACAGTATTACCTTCTCTAATGTATATAACAGAACATAAATGAGTGTTAGTAAACTATTTTCTTGTATAATGTCATGAACAGAATAGAGACAAGTATAAGTGACCTATTGCTTTATACAATGTCCAGAATAGAACATAGACGAACGGTAATACACTCTTACCTTATATAATGTTCCAAACATACTAGAGACGAATGTTGGTGCACTATTGCCTCATATAATGACCAGAATAGAAGAGGACGTGAGTTTGTGAACTTTTACATTCCATAACGTTCATAATATAATTGAGTTTCAGTACCCTGTTGCTTTCTGTGACGTCCAAAATAGAACAGAGATGAGTGTAAGTACAAAGTTGCCTTAAATAACGTCCAAAATAGAATAAACATGATTGTTGGTACCCTTTTGTCTTGCGAATGCTAGTACACTAATGACTATTTTAATTTCTACAATAGACTAGATTTCGCAACCCAGTGCCTTATATAATGTCCATAACAGACGATTGTCAGTACAATAGTGCAGTATAGATCGCCTTGAATAAAATATAACAAAATATGTTTTTTTCGTTTTCTTTTTAGGTCCCTTTCAAATATGCAACATATAAGACAAATTAATTCAATTGTGTAGAGTGGAAGGAAAACAACAATACATTCTATATAGTTAATTCATTTCCAGGACAAGATAATTATCGATTATAATTACATGTATCTTATTTCTTAGTATATAGTTATACTTATTACAGAATGCTTTTCCTAAATTTTAACTACTCCCTAAAAGCAAGAGTTTAATTGCAATCATATATATATGAGAGAGAGAGAGAGAGAGAGATACATGCATACATGCATGCATACATACATACATACATACATACATACATACAATTTCGTTACCGAAATAAGTCATTGCATTAAAAACAAATAATTAAATAACGTACAGTGACCCTTTCTTATCATTGACCTGTATCCGTTTAAGAACAGTAAGAGATGACCTTAACGTTACACAAAATAGATTGAAAATAAAGCATTTGCAAAAGGACATTTCCTGTGTGCTTGTTATGTAGTAGTCAAAGTTTGCATTTAATGACAATACGTGTTATTTGTGAAAGCTTCGATTCTTGATTTAAATTTTTATGAAAAATTATTTTTGATAATCTTTATTGAGTCGCCAGGTTTAAAATTTCTTATCACTTTGAACAACACATCTTTCAAAAATGTGTGAGAAAATTCCATGTGTTACATGTTCTTATTTAAACATGTAATTAAGTGTAGTTGTATTGTTCGAATTGTGTTGATTAAGGAAATCCGGGATTAAAGCTAATGTCGCACAAACTCCAAATATAGTTAATGCAAGCATAATTGATATTTGTATCACACCATACAGTGTATAAGGAATTACGTCTCTGTCTTCCAACATATGTCAAAACTGTTTCTGAGTTTGTTAATTTCGTGAAAACTTATAACAACTGCACATTTACTTAAACCAATTGCGTTCAATACTAGTCTTCGAAGTCATAAAGCCATATTTTTGCTACATGTCATCTAGCTGCTTTATGAAATGCTATTGTTGCTGCATTGGGTGCTGAAGTTGATTTGTTACCAATATCTCACTATCAGCATTTAATCTCAGTGAAAATGTAACCAGGCCTGAATGTATAATATCGTGATTCATCCGCTACCTAACCAGTGGGAATGAACTGAGTGATATTTTGACAGTTGAAATACATGTGGCTGATAATCTCAAGCATAATTTAAAACCATGATTTGTTTTGACAGCCCTATCGTTTACAATATCATTAGCATTCATGTAAAATAACTATTCTGAACCAGCTGCATTGACATATGGTTTTGACAGTTCAGGCAATTGTTAGAGACGTAAATCTTTTTAAATTATAATGAAGTCTTATGGACAGTGAAATGTTTTCTTTTATTTCATTTTTGTTCATGCGATCTCACATAGTAACACTATCATTTATACAACATACAAAACGCACTGTATAACGTTTATAATCATATTTCTTAATTCGTTTTTAATTTAACGATTGATTAAAGATCAGAATTGTTTTCATTTCTAGGAACATATATATCCTGTTTTCTTTGGCCCTTTTATTAATTCTAAAGAACTAACAAACTCAGGCTGATTAATATACCTATTGAACTCTCAACTTTAATTTTCGTGCTTCATTTTATATTATTGTCATATCTAGCCATCATACTAACAGTTTGGTTTCTATTTGTTGGGGGTGTGGCGGTTCTTTCTAATTTATGTTTACTTTCATAAGTCCCTTCTGTGTCTGCGGCGTTTGAAACGTCCCAATGTGCAAAACAGAGAATGTAATTTATCTCATTGCATGTAAGATCTGTAGCCTTCAATATGTCGGGGAAACTGAAAAGCTAAACAATTGGATCAATCAACCTCCACAGGTATGACTAGATGACAAAGACGATTTATAGAAGTCTTGTTGCAGAACACTTCTCCTCCAGTGGTCACACTTTTATATAACACTTATTGCAGTTGATCACAACCCCGAAAGAGTTCCAAACCAGGACAGATAAAGGAATCTTAATGGATATGCCGCGTCAGAACATTGAAACCAAGCGGTTTAAACCAAGAAGTCTGGAAATACACATACAAATACAAATCATCCTATTGCAAACAGCACATTTTCATTTAAATAATCCGTTAACTCTGCTTTTTTCATTAGTAACCCAATAGCCAATATTTACTACCATATCAATGAAATATGTAATTTGCGCTGACACAAATTTTCATAACAGATGACGATATGGCTCATCGATTTATAGGTCCATACAAACTATTTTTCAGCATCCGCAGCAAATTGAAGAAAACTAATTAAAACAAATTTTCAAACTTTATTCCCATCGAAATAGCCATGTAATATTTTTTAACCTCAACAATTTTGTCTTGTGTTTTGTTTGTATTTTTTCTGTCTTGTGTTTGCCTTTGAAAAAGACTGGTTTAGAGATGCAGGCGCTCAAGGTAGATAGAAACTAATTTTGTATTGGTCGTTGTTAGTTTATTGCATTAACCTTAATCAGTCCAAGATCTATGTGATCCCATGATTGTATTAGGTTCAGGTTCATTCCATCCAATTTATTCAGCGGATCTCATTTCGGTGCCACCTCTTCGTCGAAATTAATTATGTCGATAACTTTTGGATCGATGGCAGTTTTATCGACTTTGCTTCAAATATTTGCTTTATTGCCTGCCACAACTACTCTTGGCTTTATTGCCTGCCACAATTACTCTTGGGATTACAGTGCGTCAATAATCGCGCATGGTTGAGCACTCGTCTAGGGCTTGTTATCCGCATTTTGAATTTTTATCATTGCTGAATAACGAAAACATTGGTTTTGATTAATGAGTAGCCACAAATGAAATAGTAATCAAATGACTGGCTCTTAAATGATCCAATCATGCATTGTTGAAGATACATTCGATGGAACCTTATTATACAAACCAATCAATATTTTTCGAAAAGTAATGCCATGTTCTTCTACTTTTTATGAGAGTGGGGAAACTTGCTTTTGATAAGAGCAGTAGAGGTATATTTATAAAGAACAAAACTATCTTGGAGGAAACAAATATTGGCATTGCGTTTTGCGGGCGCGTGATTCACGTCTACACAGCCCAGGAGATGTCGTGTGAGTCAACCATCTGAACATTGACTGCATGTTCATTTATCTGAGCCTGTATATGTATGTGTATGTGCTTCTGAAGTACAGGTTACAGGAATGATCTGATAAATCAATTTATATATGATCTGAATCCTGATAGAGAAATGAAGCCCAAGTGAAATACGAAATGGCAGCCTTTAAACAAAATGCAAATGATACAGTCCATGGCAAATCAAAGCAAATAAAGACGCATTCAGGAATCAGGTCTTCAGTTGATTAGGCGACGAAATAAGTTTGGACAAATTAAATTCTATAATATGATGATTGTTCCAACAAATGATCGGTCACCCATTATCCTATGTATAATGTACACTATAAGTGTGTATGGTTGAGTGTGTAAGTCTATAATGTCTATGAGTTCATACGCAAATTAATAATACAAACAATTATTGATACATACTGACAGCCTTAATTACAAACAAACGTGTGTTGATGCTATGTTGTACAAAATCAGAAAGAGCTGCAACACTTTGATCACCAACTGCCTTAAAGATATATGAATCAAACTAGGAATAACGAACTAATTATTTGTACAACAATGCTCTGGTAAACTTCTGCACTTCTTAAATATATTGCTCGATTTTAAAATGCCTGCTAATCATCACAATTAAAACTCCAAAAATTCAAACGTGATTTGTAGAACGTTAATCAACAGATAAAAAAAAATTGCTTTTAACAGTGCAAATAACGTTTGGGCACAACCAGTTTTGAATATTAGGACTTTGCTAAAAGTTTGAGGAATGCACGATACAACTGACGCATAATATACCTCTGTTCAAATTACTAATAGAATAGAAGGAACCTGCATAAACTCTTATGTTGATAATATAACGTATTCTGTTTTCATTCCAATCGTTTAACTAATGTCATTGCAAGCTCAATATATGTTAATCGTACAACATTGATGACTGAAACAAATATTTTGCATAAATTTTCAACATCTGGGTAAAGTATGTCCATGCATCTTGTACATTTATCAAGAGCATGTTCGCGCGATTTTCAAGCAGTCAATGAGTAGTGTGTAACTAGTACTGAAATTCGATGCACATTCAAGATATTCATTTTGTTTTTGTTTAATAGCTTTGTTCAATCAATTTATCCTTCATAATTTAATGCAATCTGCGAGTTTACCATCCACAAACCTCCAGTATTATAACCTTGATAAATTATCCATCTTTTATCACTCACTGGACATGAATTCCGAATAACGCCTTAACACCGTTTTGAGTTTATGCTAAGAACGTATAATGAATCAAGCAAATATTGAAATTCGTGTTTATGTTTAGATGAACTCCATAGAATAACAATTTAAATTGTAATCGTCTTTTATAAAGTAAATGTAATAATAATATAATATTACATCTTGGACACAACTAAGGCAACACTGAGATCTTTCGTCAACGTCTAATAATATTTAAGAATAAACACTATATTTACTTAATTTGTTTCATTATTATCAATAATATTAGTTTCTTCCTTATTCTTATCTTTTTTAAAGATCTTCAACACACAACGTGAATAAATATGGAAATGTTAAAATTGTTTGCCATTGATACTGAATCCTAAAGTTGACAATCTAAACGTTTTATCTAAATAGTTCTATAAACCGTAATATGACTTTATAATCTGGGTCAAAAATTAGAAAATGGCTATCTTGCTTTTCTTACAAATAAATTATCACATATGATATCAATATTTATATACAATGAATTTCCTGGAAATAAATCATTGTGGTAATTGTGAATTAAATCGTTCAGAATGATATTTCCTTTTTTATGTCTGTGTGTAAAATTTCGTTGTTCTTTTAATTGTAATAAACATATTTTCTCTAGTTCTGAGTAAAGACCTAAAATGGTCTTACGCTCTACATGGTTGCAATCGCTCTCAAGCAATTTTTAAAAAGGTATCACATCTAATTTCCTAGTTATATATAAATCATCATCTATTTAAACTAAGAAAACAAAATAATCGTGTGTATGTGTGCATGATTTGGATTTTTAACGTAGCTTTAAAATATTTTCAGTCATATCGCCACGATGTCGGCAATGTGGCAGTTTATAGTGATGTTTAGCACTGGGGCATCATGCTGTAGACATGTAGCATGATACCCCACCTATTCGCATCATCCTGACATCAGGACAACCATTAATAACGATAACCTCATGATGCTGAGCGCAAGTCTTTGGTATGACTCGGCCGGGGTTTGAACTCGCCACCTGCCAGACCCTAGGCGAAAGCTCTAACCACTAAGCAACCAGAGCGGTACAAAGTGATAGAGAAGAAATAACCGTAATAAAAGTTCTCGTAACAAGTTTTCTGAAACTCTAAATGTCAGCTAATTATTTAAATAAATATATTTTGTGTCGATTGAGTTGCACAACAAACAATCTCTCTGGACTGCATTATGCCAAGCCAATGGTACATAAAATATAGAAACACTACAACCCGGAGACAGATATAAACCTAGAATGGGTGGTGAATAAAATGTGCATACGTTGATACCAGCAACATAAAGTACTAAGCAGATGAACGCAAATGCGGGATACAAATCGAGCGCCATGATTCTACTTACGCGTGTCCAAGTTCGTGTGCTGCAGTGGTCACCGTCTCAAAAAAGTCACCTACACGGCAAATCTGAACTCTTTTACCAATCTCACATATACCTCCTGTCACAGAATTACCTAAATGGAAATGAAGGAAAACAGTGTATATCCTGATGACATGTGTGAAGTATAATATTAAAACATAATTTTGATGTGAATAGGCGAGATATACCCTTGTTAACAAAAACTGCGATAGCGAAAATGAAAATCTCAATAATTTCAAATACTAAGGCACAAACTGCAGTCTCACACAATATACTGCTTCATTGTTCGCATTAGTATATCAAGTGTCGACGCGCGGTATAACCTGGAAATTTATCACAATATGTGTTTTGCAATTAAAAAAGCAGGAACGGCAAGACCATCAGAATAATAGCGTCCAGACTTGAAGTATTTTCCAAGCGTGCACCTGAGATACGATGCGCACTATATAAGAATAGATGGACAAACAATAAAATGTCAAAGAAGCATATTTTTAAAGACCTGTTTACTTCTTGCAAGCTATAGCCACTATTCGATATGGCACCCATGTCTGATGTAGTAAGTGGTTTAAAATTTCGCTCCAATAACCACACGTATTACAAAAAAGACCGACCGTGACAACAAATGCTAACATGGGTTGGGATGTAATTACTAGAATGTAATTTTCTTTGTAACCTCACTCATCGACTTTTCCACTACACACACCGTAGTATATGCACCGCAGAAACTTGGTCGTGTTGAAGAAATGTCTTAATGCAGGCAAATATTAAATCCGTGCTGATCAGGAACAGTCATGTCTGAAAGTATAGAGATCGCTACCAACCATCCCTTGGGGTGCAGTTGATCTAACAAGTAAACTTTACAGCATGCTTTTATTTACAATTCACGATGATAGTGTCATTGTGGTGTGGAGTATTTCAAATAAACCAGTAGAACTACTAGTATGAAGCATTGTCTGAAAATGGCATTAAATGGCTGTTAAGTGACTAGAAGGTTTGCAGATAAGTTGTAGAATTGTCATTTTCATGGCTATGCGTTATACTTATCTATTTCTTTTATATAATTTCATGCTGTTTTATTGTCCTTTACATACCGTTATTGGGTGTGTTTATGCGTTGTGTGGGTTGGATTCCTGCTTCACTAAATTAACGACTGTATTTATACCTGGGCAGAATTGCGAGTTGGATCTCTACTCGAATGAAATACCTCTTATATCATTTCGCGGGGTTTAAATGTAAACTATGACTCAAACATATACAAACGTTGGCATTATAATATATATTGCCAGTTTAAGACCTTGGCCAAACATAGTCTGCCATATGGAACCTGTGCTATTCCAACGGTGCAAAAAATTCATTGTTGTGCTATCTGTGTTATTTGCTCTGCCCTTGGCTTCGCCGTGTATCACGTTTTCTAATTTGTATTAAGCATTTACAGTATACTGTTAATCCGAACTGCTCCAATTAAATGCTTTTTTGTTAATTTCAAATTCTGCAAGTTTTATTAAGCATCTGGACCATGGTGTCTTACATCCCCTACATAAATGCAATAGCAATAACCAAAGAATATCATAGAAAAAATAATTTTTAAAAACAAATGGATTCTTGACCATACATGAACTATTGTACTACAAAATGTGACCGCTGAACCAAAAAGTATATAGTGTGCATTAAATTTTGACGTTGACCACAATGAACTGCTGTACTATAAAATGGGATTTAACCAAAATGACCTGTACAATTAAATGGATTGTTGCATAAAATTATCTACTGTGTAATAAAATCGACTGCTGAACAAATGTGGCCTTCTGTAAGATTGAAAACGTTATTGACCAGAATGCACCATCAAAAAGAATATTGATCAAACTAACATAATGTACGATAAAAGGGACCGTTTACTGACAGGACATATTGTAGCATTAAAACAATGTCTTAGCAATTATCAAAACGCAGTTGAATATAGCAAATAACGTTACTTTTAACTAAATGTAATAAACACCTAATCTATAAAACCAACATAAAATATTTATACATAAATTTATTACGGTTTCTTCATAGAGTATTCGATTGCACATCGTGGTACATAATCATAAAGATTCTATATTGCGTTCACATGAAATAAGCTGTCTCGCAAACTGAGGTTGATTCGATACTTTTAATAAACTGAGCAATCGGAAATCATATATATTCCATTACGCAAGGCCAGGGTATGGGTATATCATATCGAGGTTGCTTAAAGCCTTTGATAGCATGTAGATATTGAAAGCATTCCGTTATGTGTGTAGTGCTAGATCTGGATAAAGATCCGCCATACCCAGTATAATAAAACCCATGTAAATAAATATGTAGAGTATATTGTATGGTACATTGCCGAAGTTAGTAACATGCTTCCAGATAGAAATGATATAATTTGCTTGTGACAATTCAGACCAATAGATATATTAATTCCGAGTTTCGTTCTTTCATAATTACTAGTGTTCAGTAGAACTTTCTGTAGAAGGATTCGCGTACTTGTAAATCAGTACACCGCTTCGAAATCATACAGATAAAAATGGTATGAGATTGATTGCAAGACTCAGATTCACTACAAATAAATTAATAGCAGCTTGAATAAGGTAGCACTTTTACTGTACACGGACTCCAGACTAAGATATTTGCCCTGGCTTGTCCTCAACCTTTTAGGAGACCTTTGTCTCTGATGGGGCATGTAACAGAGAAAGAAATTATTTACCGTTAAGGATATTCCTTCTACCGGCACCACCACCATACAGCATATATCTAAAATTTAATTTGAAGAAATAGTTGATTAATGCATTTGTACAATGTGTTATTTCAAAGACAGGCCAAATTATTTAATCTTCTGGCATTCATAATGATGTATTAGAGAAACGTATTGCAGAACCAGGGTGTAAAATCGACGAATTGATATTAAAAGAGAAAACAAAAACGCTATGAAGTCTGAAAAAGGCACGAATGAATTAAACGATTCTAGCACATTAAAAATTATTCCATTATCATAAAATCACCAAATTATTTCACACAGAAATTAAGTCCTTCGCATTTAACAGTTCAAATAATTGCATTGAATCAATTACTTATTACACGAATAATGCAGGAGGCTCATACAATCTTCACCTTCCTAGACAAAACAAATTCACCATATAAAAAGTGTGTGTGTGTGTGTGTGTGTGTGTGTGTGTGTGTGTGTGTGTGTGAATCATTCGTGACATGTATGTTGTGGCTTAACAATACACTTCCCTAGAATTTTAAGGATATCCAGATAAAATGAGTAATCACTCCACAAAATGGAACAGAATGAGATTGGAACGAATGAAAACAGCGAAGGCTAAAATGACTTAACGAACATAGCAAATTACAAAAATTAATTTACAAATGAATCGTACATTATCTGCACCAATACACTCGATAGACAAAGAGGTGTATCCAATGACCACTTAAAATAATAAAGAAATACAATACCTCGAATGTGGAAATTTCCAGGCGATGACACAGCTAGTTGCCTGAGATTAGGTTATGCGAATTGTATGAATCGATTTCGTGGACAATGTTTACAATGTGTTCACTTACAGTGTGTCAATATTACTACTAAGCATTCCGTATTTATGGTATTTATGTGAGGGAATGATTACTTGGTGCAGAAATCACAGATGCTCTGGCTGAATATTTACATTTGTTCATTTGGAACAGGAGAAATAGAGACAAAAAATATTTTGAATCGAAATTTCAAAAGACAATAAGAAACATTAGCTTGTTCGGTCTATTTTATCTCTTAAATATATCACCTATCAGTCAGGATACCGTCATATGTGCATATGCTTCTCTAACCTGAGGTGAGAATATTTACTTACATGCATTAACATTTAAACTACGTTTGTCATAGAGTGCTATCAGTGTTACAGGTCTTCAAGCTCTCTTTTCATTGGCCGAAGCTTTTAGTCTTATTTGTAATGATCCCCCTGTCTGGTAAATTTGTTATATTCCGACGGACGTAACATTCTTCCCGATGCCCTTTCTACAATCGATTCGATAAATATCAGCCTAAATGTTGATAGTAATAAAACAGAGTTATAAAAGGAGGGATAAGCAAACATCCCAATGTCACAGCAAATTCGTAACAGAATACTGCGCAAGAATTCAGTGGACCAATTATAATCTCTTAATATAATCTGCTAACATGTTGTAATCTCAAAAATATTCAACTGCGCGCACTAAATGTAAAGTGTACAAACTATGTGATAATTAATATTATGGACCATTTTGAAAACATTTGCTCGCTATATAACATTTCATTGCTTTTGACTTCATCAGCCTCTTGAATAAGTAAGTATGGAATAAATAATGATATTTGAATATGCAAACGTTTAAGATTGGTCTCAAAATATGTACAATATAGTACGTTAAAAAAATCGTGATTTCAATATAATGTATGGAAAATGAACTTTGCCCTCCAATTTCTAACTTCATGTTTGATAGGTGATATCAATCTTGAGAATACATATCAAACCCCGGGATACGTGTGATTCTCTCACAAAAGAGAACACCAACTGCACAAATGGTCAAGCACAGAGACGGCTTTGCACTATATAGCTGGTATTGGTTCAATGTTTAATCCAGTTTCTTGTCTAATATTCAACATCAACCAAAGAGTCGGCAAATCACTATATCATATCTTTATATGGTTCATTGGTTGTTTTTCAAGGGCTCTTTATGTAGTGTAATGGGCTACATCATGCCGAGGAAATACGAGGTAAGTGTCTGTCGCAAGGATACACTAAGGCATCCACACTGGAATGGCCTTGAATATTAAATAAATCGAAGCATTATGTTCCTTGATTCCCTCACCCCGTATTCTTGTGACGATGAGCATGATGATGACGATGATGATAATGATGATGACATTATTATTTTAATTATTGTTGTTGTTGCCGTTGTTGTTGTTTCAAAGAGAATACATACATAAAGTCTAACTGCATGAAAATTTATATTATATGATTGTTTCTGTGCTTTGCCTCGAATGCGTATCATGCCACCCATAACTATAATGTTTGCTAAAGTTTATTCAATTGTATTGTGTAATGTTAATTTAGAATGTACTTTGTAGACTTTATTGATGTTGGCATCCGGATGTGTGAATTGCCCTATAGTTTATTAACGTGATGGACGTTCACATGCAGACCTGTGAATTACACTAATCTTTCTTAGTGTGCTTGAGACATATTTCATGCCAGGAAAGTATATTTGATAAAGCTTTTATCGATTTTGGAAAAAGTCAAGCCTCTGTAATATTCCGCTCACTACTACGCTTTTAAACAATATTAATCCTTAATGATAAAATAGTATATATTATCTTTGCTGATCATTTAGTATGATGCTGAATCAAAACGTTAGGTGCGTCATCACTGCATTCCTTACATGTACTGATACAACGTATGTAATTACACTTACTTCGTAAAGAGAATTACTTGGTCGTAGGCTGGTATTCCGCTTTTTTGAATTCTGATGTCCCCTTGTTTAAGATCATTGAGATAATTGTCAGCCTGAATCAACTTTATTCCGGCAAGTTCCTCCACTGAAGACACCTCGTGTTTAAACTCCTGCGTCGTCTTTGAACAAAAGGGGAATCATGCAAACGAAAAGGATATTGGATCTGAAGAAAGTCAATTTCTCTATTAAATTAAAACAGAAAGAACTGAAAACGATCTAGAAATTATTTTGGCTCATTACTTAAATTAGTACTAACTGCGAATGCGTTTGAAAAGCAATACATATTAATCGTAACAATTAGCCTATTATGTTTTGGGTGTTGTATGGGCTATATTTTTGCACAGACGGGTAGCAGTAGGCCTGCAGGAACAATTGTGGCTACCTTCTAATTGGTTAAGTGAATATTATGATTCGTGCAAATATAAATACGACAGAAAGATATAATGTACACTGATATACAAAGAGGAGGAACATATCGGGCGAGAAAGAAGGTGAAATAGTAAGCCACTTATCATTATGTTCAAAATCTGATGACATTTCAGAATCGAATCTTTCATTATATAAGTGCTACCCATAAGCTTAAACTATATATTCAACTCATAATATTCACACATTATAGAAATAGACATTCTTACGGCACTATGGTCTTAACAGAAAAGAACATAAAAAGTCAAGTTTTGTAGCATTCAACACATCATTTATTTCTCTAGAATACAAAGTGAACATTTAAAAGAAACTTACAGTATTGAGAATTAAATGCCACATAGTTCTAGAAGTTCAAACGTAAGTATAAATGAGAAGATTTTGAATTAATTTTCAGTGGTATTTAAAGACAAGTTCCAATATTGAATGTGCTTTTATACATATATCTATCAATATATATATATATATATATATATATATATATATATATATATATATATATATATATATATATATATATATATATATATATATATATATATATATATATATATATATATATATATATATTAACTGGTACTATGGATGCATTTCTAACAAAACATGAACCTATAATTGAACCAAAGCATATAACTGAAACGAAATAGTATGGTGCGTAAACCAAATAATTACAATACCGCGAGATTAAATGTATACATTTTGAGATACATTTCGTCAAAAGAACAATGTAAGGAAGTAAAAGAAATGTTAATTTAACAGTGGTGATATTGAAAATAACGATATTAAAGAAAATAAATGGTAATTGTAAACCCATTATCTTGGCTAGCTTTATTGAATCTGCTGATGACTCAAATTCTAGAAATAGGTTGACTAACAATCCTAACTATAAAATTGATTGTATTGAGACGGATAATGATTATGATACTGACTACGACAGTATGAATGTTCCCCTGAATTGGATGATGACTATGGCAACGATCTGACTGATCTATTGAGTCGGATAATGATCCTGATACTATTATAATGGCAAACGTATCAACTTAAATAGATTTGACAGATTTAATGGCATTCGCTTCAAATGTAAATGTCGCATACATACATACATACATACATACATACATACATACATACATACATACATACATACATACATACATACAAACATACATACATACATACATACATACAAATCAGATAAACTCATAATCAGTATTAGATATTTTGGTGGAAGGACACATTATGGTATTGGATGTTAAAGGGCTATCGAAGAAGTAACCAAGTTAACAGTTGGTGCATTAAATATAATCATTGTCATTGATCTATACTATTTCAGTAATAGTACACTTGTAACATGGCAAATATGGATTTAAAACAACCGAGATAAACATTTGCTGTCAGATAATATTGCAACTAGTATCAGTATCACTACCACTATAATATTTCCACCATGATCAATAGCATTACCACTATAATATTGCCACTATGATCGATAGCATTACTACTATATCATTGCCACTATGATCGATAGCATTGCCACTATAATATTGCCAGCATGATCGATAGAGTTACCATTATAATATTGCCACTATGATCGATAGAGTTACCATTATAATATTGTCACTATGATCGATAGCATTACCACTATAATATTGCCACTATGATCGATAGCATTGCCACTATAATATTGCTAGCATGATCGATAGAGTTACCATTATAATATTGCCACTATGATCGATAGAGTTACCATTATAATATTGTCACTATGATCGATAGCATTACCACTATAATATTGCCACTATGATCGATAATATTACCACTATAATATTGTCACTACTACAAATATTAGTATTATTATTCCCGATAATATTACTACTTTTACCGGTAGTACCATTATTACTGATATTATTATCACTATTACCATTTATCTTGAATGTTTTATTGTTTCCTCTATCATTGTTTACTATAATTGTTTTTTCACAATGTATACAAATAATCTACAGTTTTATAGCGTGGTAAATGTATTAAGCTTTTTTGTTCAGTTATACGTAGAGCTTAAAGCTAAGTTATGAATAATAGTTAAGGCTGAAGTTCATCCACTTCGTCAGCCAATACAATAATATATTGGAAACTTTTTTCAGTAAGTATAAAATCTTTCTTCTGTGGCACACTTTCACCTCTTGAGATAGCGAAAGGAACTTACAGACAGAAGAAATAAGTCAAAATGTACGAAATTTTACATGCTAATTATTGCAGGGATACCAATGTGGTATTATCTCGAAAGCATTTATTAATTAGTTTAGGTGATAACCCCCTTTCTTGCAATACCACGTAGTACTTTAATCTAATGTTATGATTTAGAGCCGTTTAGACTGGTGTATTGGCATCACTTTCTATACTAATGAAACATAAATACGCCTGACTGTTACTCCTGCTTATCTAATAAAGATTATTTATGTGTGAGTGTAAATTTATTGCATATTTAATGCCACCAGACATCTAAATTTTATTGTGACGGGAACCATTTGCAGTATTATTTCATGTACTCGGGTGTTACCTCTTTAGTGCAAACTGTCGGGATTGTTTTCAAATTATGAAATTAGATCAGAATGTAGATTTTATCATGCGCATCACACAAGAATGTGACGAATGGATCTTATAAGCCTTACTCGATCGTCCCCGAGAATTAGCACGCTTCTTTTCTAATAATCCAATAATTAAATTCAATAGCAAATAACAGCTATACAAAATGAAGATGTATGATGGCTCAGAAGGCATTTTGCCACCAAATAGACAGTAGTGATGCAGTTGTGTTATCCTTCCAAAGAGAGGAGAAGATTCAAAATGCAGAAGAGAGACATTTCCATGTGTGCTACATACTTCTTGATCTGCTGAAGAACTACTTATACGACAAACAAAACCTCCAACTAAAAACATCATTCGTTTCTGCAACTTAGACTGTATAACAGAATGATACAATTATTATGAACATTTTACATACAATCCATTTTAGCCATTAAAAGGTATATTACAAACACTCCAGGACCTTAAGGAAAAATAAATCTTACCTGTAATATCACAATTGCGCGAACGATGACACTAATTACTATACCAGGATGATCAATTCCTCTGTAACGCATGTCCACCTTTGAAAATTAAAGACAAATATCTTTAAGTGATTATAATTTACAACATAATGTGTTGTTTCAAAACCTCCTCAGAGAATGCACCAGCATAATATCGCTTAACATGCATAATGTATATAATTCCTTTTATAATCAGAAAAAATAAGGAAAAAACAGAATTATATAAGTTTCAGTAAAATAAAGTATCATGTCATTTTCAAAAAAGATACAGTTATTCTTGCCTAAACCGATCTCTGTTGATACCAGCAAGTTTGGTCGTTTCAAAATGGTGACCAGTATATTAAGGTCGACTATGCATTATAACTATCTTTAGGAAGCAAACATTTCCACCTCATAAAAGGGACCTATTTCCAGATTATATATAGCTTCTCTGCAGCTAAATATATAAATATTAATCTATTAATAATTTGGAAATTAGTTTTGAAGAAAATAATCTTTTCTGGTTAGGTAAACGAAATATAATTTCACAGTCCGGCTTGATCTCGCATCGTTCGATTACAAATCATCATTCTGCTTAAAATAAATCACATATGTGAATTAAAACGACCTTGGTATATTCATTGGTCAGGTATACAATACTTACTCCGTTCATAACATGTAAGAAATATGCTCTTATTTTTTTCCTTGCTTCCCTATCTTTTTCGGTTGGATTCGGGGATGTTGCCATTGCTAAAAATCTGCAAAACGAAATGGCTATATTACAACAATTGGACAGCGACGCAAGTGGGTACTTGCATTGCATTAATCGATGATACTAACAATAAATGCAAACCAATTCGCGATAATTCCTCATTAGAAAACCTGTGACACGGTTTTTCTTAGGCAATCTATAACGGTCAATAAATGAAATATACCTTGAATTCTTTCGCCCAATGTTCGGGATTATATATCTCTCATTGTCTTAAAGTTGGTGATTATATAGTTCTTGTCAATCTATGCACACATGTGAAATATAGACACCATGCTTTGGGACTTCTTTATCCAGTCTAAAGCCGTCGACAAATTAACTGGATATGGAGATTTTTCTGATGTCAATTACATCCGTGACAAATCAGATTAAAGTGCCCACAGTGAGTAGAATATATTTTAGAAATACTATTGTCTGATCGTAGAATAAACCTGACAGAAGCCTTATGGTTACGAATGCGCCTAGCATGAAATAAACTGAATAGTACAGTACAGGGTTATTGATCGTTCACGCCATCAACATTGCAGAACAATCTTTTTAATCGCTTCTACGTTTACATAGATGGACTAAAGACTATGTTACTCAACTTGGCTTAAAGCACAGGATGAGTAGAATCTGTATGTGTTCAAATCTCAGGGACGAATATGTTAAACTTCATTTGTCAACCAACTTTTTGGCGACGTATTGCTTTGTCCGACAATATCACCATAATTCGTATATTGTAGCAACACAACCCTTGCAAGACTCCAAAATGCGAAGCGATGGTTTACCATCTTATATACTTAATGAGCGTACAAGTTCACTGTTGGACATAAACTATCTCTTTGAGAATTAGCTTGATTGTCTCATTTGGGTCGCCACCACCCCACTCCCCCTGGTATTTTACATGGAGATTTTGACGCTGGTAGATGCAACATGTCGAGTTTATTTGTAAACTTTCTTACTTGAAGCTTAAATTAGTCTTGCTTAAGCTTGCAACGAGTTTGTTTTCGAGGAACCACGATTAAATCCACTGATAACGATGTGTTGCAAATGCTGTAACAAGACGTTTCAGTGATTGCCTCGTGCATTTCTTCGCATTATACTGGGAAGGATTACAAACACATCCTCGTTTTCAGTCACTGAAGCAGATCCTCCTTGGCCCGGTCATCATTTTTTTAAAAACTAAAGTAATCAGCGTGGTCACAGAGCCGCTCAAGAGGAGATATTCCAGCAATGGGAGGGGATTGGCCTACGTTGACTCATACACATAATCAAACTGCCCGATGTGGTGTGATCAGTTGCAAATTTTGATCCCGTGTAATCACAAAAGGAATACCCTTATGTACCATGTGCGCTCGATCCTCGCTGGAATCAACCGGCCGTCTGAAGAAAGTATATATATATATATATATATATATATATATATATATATATATATATATATATATATATATATATATATATATATATATATATATCTTGCCCTAGTGCTGCTCCTACGTGTCCATGTAAACGAATGCGATCTCCTCAATATGTGTCCTTTTGAATCATTTTGAATTACTACGCGATTTGGATGATTCAGCTCTTCAAAATATAAGATTATAACTTGCGCAACGGATTCAACAATTGATATTTTTTTCATTCTCATGGTGAATTCTGAACAAGACTAGCATTTACAAAATCATGCATTCGCTAAAGGTCTTGTAGGCATTATCTAATTATGTTAGTGCATGTGCAAACTCATGTACTGAATTCTCGCAACTGCTTAGACCCTTGACTAATCAGTATAAGGGTCGAAATTTCTACAAGGACATTCTGGATACATAGTGGAGGCACTGTCGGTTTGTATTAAGTGACGTACATTTAACTAAATAACATTGGAATTATCTTTACTTTGTAGCACGGCACAGATAAATGCTTCACTTGAAGTAGGACTTAGATATGTCGATAGATGCCACTGAGGCTATTTATCTCAAATGCAAAGTATCAAATAAAATGTTTTGAAATGAAAGAAGCCTAACATTACATAGAGCTGTAGTCTAGATTGCATTTCAGATTTAATGTAAGCTGATAACATTTAACCCAAAATAGTTCTCACTTGCTTCCATCCAATTTTGACCATCAGACCTTGGGCTCACTGACAATCACTTTCAAAAGATCTAGGCTAACATTGAAAGAACCACACAAATGATTAGTTTGTCTTTACGGTGCTATAATGCACAAATTGCCCTCAATCCGAGTACTTGAATTAAGTTTGCCTTTCATATAAACTTTTTTAAAAGATCATACAGTACACAATGTGGACCAAATTTTGTGTATCTCATAAACGTTGGTATATGTTGCTTTGTTTTGTTTTGTTTTTGTATTGAAGTTTTGTATATTATTCTCAAGTCAAGAAAGTGAGGAAGAACGTAAATATCTGTCTACAACGATACATCGATTGATAGATCGATATTAACCTGTATTGTTTCATGCAAAAGGATCACTTCTAAATAGACAATTATTTCGATTGATAAATTACGGTACAGGCAGATAGGTCTGAGGATAGATCAATAGACAGAGACAGATTTACATCAGGTATAGCCTAATCAACAATTTCGGATGAAAAGTGCTATTAGGTGGCGATACTGTTTTACACAATGATGTAGCTATGATGATAAATAAAATAGCCAGCTATCATTTTATATTTAGACAATTACTACTTCATACATACATACATACATACATACATACATACATACATACATACATACACACACACACACACACACACACACACACACATACATACATACATACATACATACATACATACATACATACATACATACATACATACTTGTGTTTGTTATGCAAAGAGATCACTTACAAACCATATATTGATGAATCTGTCACTACGACGACCTCGATATAGTAATGGGCTACATTGCGAATTCTATCTGTGAATAGAATGTGAAAAGAGTAAATATATCAATTTGCATATTGCCCATCTTTTAAACATCGTGATTTGTATTAATCTCGTTCTTTTTATTTTAAATCTTGATTACGTTCATATATTTGGGATCATGGTAGATTCCGTGTGAAATTTCAAAATTCTTCCATACAAAAATATTTTCAGTAGACACGTAATGTTATGGAAAAGTAATGAGACATAATGCCACATAGATAGATTGCATTGTTCCAGGTGTATCGTCCTTAAAAGCGGTTATCTTGGTATTATTTGTTCCACTATAACGGTTCCCTTATTGTCGAAACGTGCGGCGTTTTTGGTTGACAACTTAGGATCTGGGTGAAGGAAATTATTTTGTTTATCTTCTCCGTGTGGGACAGATCATTCCACAGACGTCGTCGTATTGTAATCGTGTTGAGTGAAATATCTTCACTTTGGTATATATAAAAAAGTGTTCCTCAATACTTTATGCTAGAAACAAAATCAAGATTCTTACAAACCTTTATTTTCGACAGGCATTTCCATTTCAATATTTCCTTGGTCCTTTAGATGATATCGTTTGCCAACAAGACCCGTAATTTCCATAAAGTCTCTTGATTTAACGTCAGTCTCAGTTGGTTCAAGATCGTATATTCTGTCTCCAATTCGAATGATCCCATTCTAGTATATATATATATATATATATATATATATATATATATATATATATATATATATATATATATATATATATATATATATATATATATATATATATATATATATATATATATATAATGAGTGTGTGTGCATGCTACAAATAGTTGTACTGTGTATACGTAAAGTAGTACTACATCTGCTTCTTCTGCAATTGTTAAGGCTCGTGTTCCTCAAAGGACATGTTGTATTAATTGTGGATTTTGATCACTTTTCAAGACATTGGGAGGGTAGCAACAATTCCAGTATAGATCTGTGTGCCGATAACGCAACATAGCATACTTCGTTTTCACCAATATGTGCATATATATGCTATCTAAAATATTTTAATCAAAGCTACGTAGAATATTTAAATATGGTGCATGTGTATTTAAAATTTCTCGAAATATGTAAATGTACAACAATACGCTTGAATATAATGGTCTATCTTAGAACGGAGTTAACTCGAGAGATATAATGCCTGAAATTATCACTTATAAAATTTAACATTATCGATCCAATTTGAAAGTTAATTTTTTATGGTTTGAAGGTATCGTCGTTACATACACGAAGTATTCGTGCTGCGTAACACAGACAACAATTTTAATAGAAAATTGTAACAATCAAATATATAATGGACAATGCCAACATCTCAACTCTTTCCATCCGGATTTTTGCACATTCCTAATTGGTTTAAGCAACAGCCGTGGCTTAAACGATACATTCAAAATATTACAAGCCTGAGACAAAAAGCTAATAACGATTGCGAGCATACGATGAGAAGTTTTGAGATAACATAAAGCCATTAACTTACGGGCAAGTGAGCAGCGTACTTAAGGTACATATTGCTTAAAGCATGATTCTGTAGACAAAGGGAAACTCCGAAAGCATTGAAAGTAATAATGTTGCAAATACATTGCTTGATAAACAAATGAAAAAATCAGAACAATGACCAAAAGTAAAATATTTGCAAATAGAAGTTAAATTATGAACTACTAGAAAACTATATAGCATTTCAACGAAGAAAATATTACTGAGGACGACTTAATATTACTAAATCTGAAAATTAAGAAAATCATTTAAGGAAAGCGTCTTTACCAAGGTTTATCTAAGTTACCGACGCACGAATTCTCTTGGATCAAATGTAAACATAAATACATTGCACAAATAAGACTACCCATGACTGATCCGTGTTCAATATGTACTTCATGCATAAGAGTTTTGCGTGGCTATACCAGAGAACATTAACGTTTCATGAATTTAAGGACTATCCAAATGACAGAGTGTTTGGTTTACCACTTACGAATTAAAAATATACTTAGTTATTTCAAATATGAACTAGCAGGCACACTCATTAGATAATATTGCGCTTAAGATCACAATTATGTTAATTCGATTCGGACAACAAGCAAGCTAAGTTTGCAATTGAACAGGGAAATGTTCGATGAAAAAAACTAAAATATCACCATGCACGCGGATTGCTAGTTTAATTGCAAATTTACGTATGAAGAGATGAATTCACTAACATATTACTCTCCCAACATGACCAGCATGACAATTAAATCAGTAATAATCTCTACATCTGGCGTCAAGACGATGAGAGGTGTTTTGTTGATAACATAAATCCATTAACATAGGGGTAAGTGAGCAGTGCACTTACGTTACATGCTGCTTAAAGCACTATTCTGTAGACAAAGGATAAAACAAAAAACATTGAACGCAAGATCCCTGTGTTCTGTTTCAACGTATCGAAAATGTTTCCTATTATTTCGTCTGGAATAATATTTATCTTTAAGCTGTTTCTTTTGATTCTTCGTCCTTAGTCAATCATACAAAATTTAAAGCTCGTATCAATATAGGCAACAATATTAAATTACAAGGACTCCGAAACAAGTCACAATTTGGATTATATGTCTGAAATTACAGGCGATATTTTGACATTTCTTTTACTGAAGCTCAATGGATCTCTAATCAAGTGAAGCTCGTGGACAAGAAAAAAACACAAATGACAAAAAAAAGCATAACTTATGCAGAGCACTAATTTATCCCGATTTCATAACGACATACTTATACTGGAACCATCTGCTCATTGAGGAAAAAACTCTTTAGATGACCCTAACAATGCATCACTGTCATTAATATCGCGAATAAACCTTTAACCAGTAGTTCGTCTTCACACACCCCAATGCTGTTTTATAACGAAAGGTTGTAGAATCCAGGGGAGCCAACCAATTCAAAGGGAAATAATAACTTAACTCTTTTAATACCCAACATGACCAACCTGTCCAATGGAAACATTCCAAACTTGTCAATAGGTTTTATTTCATTGTTATTAATAATAACTGTATACACCTACTTTTAATATTTTAAGAAACAATCTATACCCGTACAAAGTTGAGCTATATATTACTACAATTTACAGCCACCCATCCGCTCATAAGGAAGGTAAAGATTTGTTAAACTAAGCTACTTTCCTTAATCAATTACATCAGCTATAATACTAACAAAGTTACATATTGAGATGTATAATGAGTGTACAACAATGTATACAAAATAAAGCAATATAGAACTTTTATAAACTGAAAATGCATCAGCAATTAAATTCTCTTTTTCCTTGATATGCCTAATGTCGATGATGTTTTCTTGCATATTGAATTTCACCGCGAAATCATCTCATTTTCAATTTTCATTGTATTGATGAAACTAATGGGGATGTGATCACTGAAAAAAATAATAGAAGAAGGGCCTAAGAAATATAAAGCCAAAATTAAAGCCAAGCACTCCATCTCGATAGTGAAATAAATTCTCCAGCTTTGTCTTGGCCCTGTCCCACAATGTGTCGTAAACGTTTAACGTAAGCAGGGCAAAACTCACTTTTACCTAAATTAAATGTCAAATTTGCCTCATTCATTCGAACGACGATTTTCCAGATAGGTTTTGGGTGTTCTTTCACAAGTCGCTGTATATAATGATGTCATCGACGTTTGCATCATATCTATTTACATCAGATCTTACCACGTTCATTATGAATGGTCGGGGAGAATTATTCAGACCAAATGGTATTACTTTGTATTGGTAGAGTTCATCTAGAGTTGCAACGGCTGAAATTTCTCATTACAAGGGCATTGAAAGAATACGTTAACATGCCAAACTATGTGACTTTGTTGCTCCAGTCACTTTCGCTTGGTGCCATAAAGTCATTCTAAAACAGTTGTTTAGCTTACTTTTGCAAACATTCAAATATGAAAGGATTCTTTTTGAAATGGTTTTACAGATACCGAACTTACAATTTCACTATTACGGTTGATCATGTTGGAACATCTGGAAACAAGTGCTCATATTTGTATATTAGTTTTTATTCATTCTTTTCCAGTGGCTGTTGGTGTAAAAGTTACTGGTCCAGATTATTTAATACTTCTGAATTTCGAGGACAGGTTGAACCAGACTTACTATTATTTGTTTCCACGTCATGTTTTAAATCTTTACTGTGTGGGACAGGTACAACTAATCTGCAAGAATGATTGAAATGCCTCTATCGGCACACTCCTTTAACATATTTAGGTCGCAGAGTTGTAACTGTTTCCGACTCTGAGTAGAGTTGATATAGTTGAAGTCTCTTTTAGACTTTTATACCATAATGTCCAGCCTGAAGACGATTTTGAAATTCGAGCAAGAGAGACATCACTTTATATTTCTTTACTTTATTGTTTTGCCCTGCCCTAATTTTATTTTTGAGTGGTTAAGCTAAGGATCATTTCTACTTCACAATCAGAGACATAATAAAGAATCTCTGAATCTTTTATTACCTTATAACAACATTAATGGTCTGTGTGCAACATATCTACGATCCAGTTGAAAAGGAGTGAATCCTGACATTTGACAAGTATCACAAAATCTACAATATTTATAAACATAAAATTTCCGTCAAATAATCAGCCAAGAGTGTTTCATCGGCTAAACCAAGAATGGCCTGACTTAGAAACAGTAATTTGCTATCTCACATACCTCTCGTGAGTGATTGACGTTTGTCACCCTGATTAAAATAACTAGAATGAGCAGTAAAATGGGAATCACTATGATCAATTCCTTTTTGATTGATCAGTGTCATGAGCAAAGGTGACTTCATCAACAGCCTAAAAAATAAATGTTTCAACTTAAGAATAACTCCCTAATCAACTTCTTTCCCAAGAACACGTTTTGCCTTAATTTTAGTACCTCCACAAGCAGGATATAAATCAGGGATTACGTTTTCAATAGGATCATCGTTCTGAATAAAAACGATGCTCAGCAGTAACAAGTGTATTAACTACAACCTTATCTGTATCCTGGTCATTGCCTAGCAATCAGTGAAGATCTTCAAGGGGTAAATAATGCACCTCTCCTACACCTACATTTCCTGAAATTAAGCCTGATGACAAATTAACATAAAGGAGCGGCACTCTACTCCCTGAAGAAGAACGGTATTACAAGAAGAAAACTTCTCAGAAAAAGACAATGTATCTGTCTATACAAGAGTCTAAAAAATCGTGATTCCCTTAACATGTCCATACTTATACGACTGACAAATAAACCAGTTAGTCAAATAGAACCCTTCGACAGTAATGTTTCATAAATATCCATCATAAAATCAGACTAGTATTTGTTCAATCCATCAAATCTTTTGTTTCCAATACATGGCCGTGACCGTGACCTTTTACAAAACAAGATCATCTGGAATAGATATGTCTTTGTTTTGTCACCTTTCTAAAATTTAGATCAATCATAAACCGCGTACTTTAATGTATTGCAATATGTGCACATAGAAAGAGATAGGAATTTCTGATCAGTCTGATCAAACGTTTGATTCTTATAAATTTACGTTCTCACTTGACTGCTAGGAGGAAAACGTATGGACAAAAACATTTTGAGAGTCAAGGAGCATTCATCTGCTGTTCTAGTAGCGTTTTCTAATGCGTCAATCTGGTGTTCAGGAAGATATATCTGGATGTCACTATGGACGCAGTTATTGAACTCATCGTTTAATATGAGTTGTCTAAGTCTGTCGTAATCTTTATCGATCTTTTAGGGAGCGTACCACCAATCAAATTGTCTCACTTTTGTCTATCTGAAATAGGCTCTGCCTTTTACTTCCCAATAACTACTAAACCTCTGTCGACATAACTCACGTAAAAGCTCATGCTCTTTCAAGATATATTTGTTAACCACATGTTAGTCAGTACTTGCTTCTACTGACATCGAGGTATAAACGTCGCGGCTTGGCCAATAAGTATACTCTATAATAATAAAGTCAAATCTAATATATCTGGTAACATCAAAACCTTTCGTGAGGTGAATGCTTTTTGCTTGCCAGCTCTAATACTTTTAATTTCAGATCTTTGTCGATCTTTAAAAGTTTCCGACTGCATTTGCAGCTCATTTTAGTATTTGCGTCTGTATTCTCCGCTATTCCCTTTCTCTTTCTCTCTATCTTTCCTCATTTTTCATTTACAGTTTAATATGCATCTCTCTTTCTACTTCTTGCATTTGCAACAACATTTGCCTCTCTTCCATTTCTCTTTCTTTTTCTCTTTCCTCTTTATCAAACCAAAGTTTTCTTTAGTATATTTCCGTCCTGTGCTTTACTTATAATTCTTTTAATTTTATTTCAGAGCTAGGTACAGGTTGGCCAATTAGATTCAAATCACTTGAACTAAACATAACTTTTATCAACAAATATTGTGTCAAAATGTTTTTCATTTCCTCCTTCAACAAAGATGATTTTGCGTCCGAATGAGAATAATGACTGGCACGCTCCAGCAACTCATCATTGTTACACATTCTATCCATTAACTGGATAAGAATGGAAACAAAATTCTCCATGCTTGATGACATTTTGAAAGCTGGTTGGTTTCACTATGTGAAATCAAAATAGAAGGAGCGAAAAAAAGTCTTATACAAACTGAATTTACCTTTCAGAAAAGAAAATTTAATTTCCCTTAAATATTTCTAAAACTCATATCCTGGTCGAACAACAAATTTATTTCACGTGACATTTTGAAAATCTCTGACAAACTAAACAAAACACATGACCTTACCTATGCAGTTGGAAACAACCTAAATCTCATAACACCAATCTGACCCAAAGTCACAGGAAAGTTCTTAGTATAAATGCCCTTCTCGTTGCTAGAAAGGCACCGCAAACATCTGCAGCAAATCAACAGCCCTTCCCTCTGACACCACTTATGTTTCGAACTTTTCCTCACAAGTCACCAGTCACTGCTAATAATATTTAGGTACCTCTTGGGACCTTGTCGATCAAATCCCAGTTAATGAATAAATATTTTTCTTGCAGTTGCATAATGGTAGCTCTCTACTACTGTCAGTCTCAAGCATCGCATTTCTCTACCAAGACTATACAGTCTCCCCCAGAATTGCTAATAAAATACCCGCTATTTACCGGCATTCTTTGATAATATTGCAAGTCAACCTTGAAGTGAATTTAAACATAACCTGTTATGTTTGTACAAAGACATCCGACAATCCGAAACAGGACATCATTTCCCAAAGTCTAAAACGAATTATTTCAAGCAAACATGTTTTGACGAATAGACAGCACTGCTTCTCCGAAAGGACACATGAAACGATTTTGTTCCGTTTGAGCTTCTTTCAAAGCCGCAATCGATTGTCTACTTTCAAGCGCACTCGAATACGTAATAGTTTGCTAAATTATTCCGAATGTGAAACCCTTCAGCCAGACTTAGCTTAGTTCCACTTCTTCGGTTCAACCATCGATCGTTGGAAAATAAGTAACATAAGCACGAAGGGCTCGTGTAAATTTGCAAGTGTCTTCGCTGATGACTGATTCACTTAGAACTGGCGGCTTTGTTCTTGTATTATCGCTTCGTAAACCGATATCACCTTTGGACAATATGGGGGTAGTGTTATAACAATGTTTTTGACCACACTTTCGTTTAACGCTTGCTACTTAGAAAAGCAAAGGCAATCCATCTTCTCGGTGATATGTACGTCTTTCTTCTCCGTAAATCTATCATTAAGTGAATACACCGCTCATACAGCAGCATTCGTGCTACGGTCAAACCCTCCAGACTGACCTGCATCACACAAGTGTGTGAAGCACATTGATTCCGTCATGGAGCTACATTATGTTGGGGACGCTTGGCTCATTGCAAAATTATGGGGAGTAGCGTATCTTCATCAAGAATTTCATCTGTATTTGGTGAAGATGTCAGAACAGTATGTTCCCGATCACAGTCATTTTCCTTGATTTGAAGAAAACATGTGTGACTAGAATTTGCTTTTAGTTTCTGGTATGGAAGACCATTCCAGAAAACCCCAGGAGTATCATACAATACAACCACATACCTATATGTGTTATTCCTTATTACAGACAAAGACCTTAGTAGAAGATATTATCATTCGTAGACAAAGCTTTCGGGCTTACTAAATAAACGGCCATTTCCCATCGTGTAAAACTAAAGAGACGTTGAAAAAAGTAATTAGCTCTAGTACAGGACATCCCAATTACTCGTTTTCTAGACTAGGAAGTAGTATACTGTTTATTTTAAAGACAGCCAAATGCAATATGACAAAACACCTGGTTACGGCCCAAGACGAAACTGGTTATCACCAAAGACTGTCGATCTATAGGCTCAACGCATACAACTCCAATACTGAAAATTTTGTATATAAGCGACGCACTAAAGTTTAGTTTTCTTGTATTTGTATGACCCAAATGACTAGGCATAGCGATTGATACTTACTGATTGGCTGGTTGTTTGATTTGAAATATTTATTTGAAGCAAAAGGCTTCATAATGGAGCTAATAATCACACCCACATTTAAAATTCAATACGGAAATATAAGTCCAGACGGAGTTTTAAGAATGAATCATTCTCAGAAGTGTTGCATGTTATTATGAACAATAATTTTAAATAATTTGAATTGGAAATTTTAGATGACATTCCTCGTGATTTCATTTGAGGGTTTGAAGTCGAGGTCTCCAGGCGAATTCCACAGTACCTTAAATCAAAACATCACACTAATAGCCTAGTTCTTGTTTTGGCAAAGCTAGGCCTGATAGCTTGGTATAAATAACATAATTTAATTCAGTAAGACCAACATCTTAGCAGGGCTTTGACAAAAATGTTTCAGTCCGAGCTTACTTAAGCAGAAAATGTAGCAATTTTGCCATATATAATTTACGTCTGCACAATTTTCTAAAACTCCTGTGCTTTTGATCTTTTACAACACTATAGTGCTAGTGGAGTTTTACTTGTCCCTATGTAAGTTTACTGAGACTAACAAATATTGTTTTTGCTGTGGATATTGGAGCGTTCTTTTCAGATACAGCCGATGCATAGTTATTGTTTTTTGTTTCCTTTATTTGCTGCCGTTATTGTGTCCAACTTGAGACTTCCGGACTTGAATTACACGCCTTAGGCTACATTTATTGTCACTTTGATAGTACTGATTATTACATATGAACTGATACTAAGAGCAATACACGGTGGAGATGAATAGGGTAGTGCCATTGACTTGTAAAATATTAATATACGTACGATCTGTCTTTCACACTGTCCATTTGATCTTCTGACACATCTGGCTGTCATGAATGCCCCATTCTCAATGTCTTGGTAGTAAGCCACATCCTATGCAAATAAATAGGCTTAGATTTATACTAAAAAATGTATAGAAAGGTAGTTAAGTATTTCAGTAAATATGTGCGTAATAAGTACGCCTACAGGTCTGTATGCTGATTCCATTTAATTTAATGGTTAGGAATCTTGCTCATTTAGTAAGCAAGTAATTGCATTAGAGTTGATTAGTTAGGTGAATTATTAGGTGGTGGTATTTGGACTAGTTTGTAGATTCTTAGACAAATATGCAGATTTGATCCCAGGCTAATGGTATAAGCCAATGGTCTCAAATTCAAACCAACCTGATATCCACGCGAGGGCATTTTCGATGACACAATGGCCGCATCACCTTTGTTATCTATAATGACACCTTGTGACGCCAATCATTTTGCGGGCCACATGACACGGCTTGGCGGGGAGAGTGTTTCAGAGCCCTGGTTTAGGTGAATACGTGAAAAGTTCTTTAAGTTTACGTTATGACCATGACTTGTAAGAAAGGGAACATGCAAGCGTTTGAACATACGACTTTTATTAAGTGAAATATATGTTGTGGACTTATTTCTGAGTCCAGACAAAACTACACTAAACTTAAGGATCAGTATTTCTGAGTCCAGACAAAACTACACTAAACTTAAGTATCAGTATTTCTGAGTCCAGACAAAACTACACTAAACTTAAGAATCAGTATTTCTAAGTTCAGACACAACCACTCTAAACTAAAGTATTATGAGTCAACACAACACTACGCCAATGAAATGGATCAGCATGTGTAGTCAACAAATCAATGCATTAAAATAAATTGTCAGCATTTTTCGGAGTCAACAAAGTACTACGCTAAAAAATAAATGATGTGTCAAATACAGTCTCCACTTGAGACGATATATGCACAATACATAGACTGCTGTATAATTGGCCTAACAGCTTTGAGTATGTTGAGAGGTGCCACTTTTAACCAAAATGTTACAAATGTCGAGAGGTACCAAATGGTAGAAAATGATGGCATTACATTTTATCGTAACTTAGTGATGTGTGGACAGAAGGAATAAGAAAAGAACTCATCAAATCATCAGTGGTAAACAGAGAATGTTAGAAATGAGAAACGTGATAATACGACTGCAATACAATGTCCAAGCATCGCAATGGAAGAACTGGGAAGATAAAACAAAATATATTAATTTGCGCCAGTCCAGTCCAGTCAACATCTTTAAAAAGCTGAGAAAGAAATATATTGTTAAAGTGACTACAAATTGCTCTAAGCCATTTTGAATAAAAGAAAAGGAATTTCATATCTTATTGATGCAGATTCAATTACGAGGTATGAAAACTTCTTTCAAATATTTTTTTAAAAACATATGGAGATGATTTACGAAAATAATCAAACAATGATTTTTCTGGATAAACTTTCATCCTGAACAATTTTAGACTATCTACCACATAAATTACGAAAATCAGACGAGAGACGAATGTGTTCATTATAATAATCAATGCAATTGATCCTTCAATGTGTATTTATGGTAGTTAATTTTTTGTGTTCCAAGAATTTTTGTGATAGCAATTAAAACTGCTGAAGAACTGGTACAATCATATTCTGATGATTCCTGTACAATTTTATATATGCACAATGAAATACTTGATAGCAGAAATCGAAAAGCGAAATACCAGGTATCAGATATGTCAAGAAAGTCTAACAGAAACGCGATAAATATGTTATTCCGTAGGAGAAAACTAACATAATAGAGAAAACATGACCAAACTTATATATGGATGTGGAATAGCATTAAATAGATGTTCTCTGTGTCTATACACAAACCCTGGTTCGAGAGACAAAGTGAGGTAAACATTGTCCAATACAATAATTTCTAGGTTAGCTGCATTAAAACTTTATCGCATATATATTGATTTCAAACTGTCAAGACCAACAAATAAAAAAAAAAACTTATTATTATCAGCGATTATAATAACATCATTTATATTAAAGTTTAATTAGATCTACAACAGTGTAAAAGTTATATTAAATCATGACCTCGCATATATCAAGGTAATTAAATATTATGTCCAACGAAATAAAAGGAATTCTGAACTCATTTTGCCATGCATTAGAAATCATGTTTTAAATGATATAGTATGCAGGTGAATAGGGTCACCATCGTAAACGAGCAAGGTTTAAATATTATGATTTCTTTTTCACCTATTCAGTAAACAATTAAAGTACCTGATAGCAACGGGATTTGAACCTGACAAATGTTTATCTAACACAATTTATACTGTAAGTATTTCGCTATAAAGCATACAAAATATCGAGCTAATCAACAATAATTATCAACAAAATTTACTCTGAAACATTTAGCTGGACGCTAACAATTGTGCAAAACATCATTCATCTGAAAATGTTTTTGTGGTCAAAAGTATTCAGTGGATATTAAGGATGTGTCTTTCCTTTCTACCTTTACCATTTTTACAGACAATCCACACATTACAGCATTGCCTGCTATATGTGAAAATCAATAAAGTAAGCAGACTAGAAAGTGACTGAAAATCCATATTCGACAAGAGCACTAGTACGTCTGGCAAATATATAACGGGTATTAGAACGATTTTGCTCAAGATAAGAAATAAATGAAATGTAAAGACATTTGGAAAATGTTATGTATGCACAGAGTTTCTTGTTTGGAACCAGTTTCATCCGGTTTATGAGCCTCAGAAAACTGCTGCTGTGAGTTGCTTCACCTTCCTTTACGGAAGTTAGCACATCATTTATAAGAATTGCTTACAAAATTAATGAGTATGACTCCACTGCATCTAGCAATTACATCATGTAGTTATGGTCCAATAAACTTCATGCTTGTGCAATAATGAAACAGTTACCGATTGGTGGGTTTCACTGGATTGATCAAGCACG
>CM068832.1:47743896-47973581 GCA_028554795.2 Sinohyriopsis cumingii
CAGGCATTTTATACTATGACAGATCAGCATCTTTGTTGTTTGCAGTTTGACTGGACTTATAAGTAAGTATATATTGTACATAACAAATTGCATTATCCAAATGAACATTTTGTGCAGACATGCCAACCTTCCCGTTATTTGTGGGAGACTCCCTGAATTCAGCCTCACCTCCAGCATTATTATATTTTTTTATCCCCAGAAAAAATTAATTTCGTCAAATAAAATCGAGAAAAATTTGTTTTTTTTAACAAAAATTGTTTTGGAAATTTCCCAGTGTGTAAAACTGGAAATATTGAGAAGTTCTTTGAAAAGCACGTAAACTTGAATCTATATGTTTGGTGATCTCCTCTACAGTATCTAAAAGAAAGGGAAATTTGGATGAAGTTGGAAAGTCAAAAACATATGAAACTTCTTTTCAAGCTTCTTATAGCCTGGAATTTCCATGCCTGACTCGTGGAATTGATAAACATTCAGCATTTTGCAAGACTAGCAATTCATGTTTCATTGTTGCCAGTGGCGGGCGTGATGATTGTCGTTGACATCTCCAGTCACAAAAGTAAGTTTTTAATCTCACTGTTTATTTTTATGACCTTAATTGTATGCTGCAAATTATAATTTGACTGCCAGCATTAAAATTATGATTATCTTTAGTGAGATTAGGATACACTGATAGATTGGTTAAATCAGGTACAGTTGAATAAACGATAATTGAATCAATACATCTGCAAATAATAAAAATACTAAGATTTCATTATTATTATTTAGCCGTAAAGTCACAAATTTACTTTAACAATTTAGATTTATCAGCTCTTTCCTAAGAACTACATCTACTTGCCTAAGATATATAGTAAGATTGGGAAGTGAAACAGATACTTTTGTTTCTGAGTCAGTCTTTTAAATTGCGTGTAATTTTTTTCACAGGCATTTAACATCTGCACAGACAAAGAGAAACACCCAGGATGTGTCAGACTTGTTCAGATTTGTGGATTCATCCTTTGAAGAAACTGTGACCAGAGCTGAAGCACTTTCTACAGGGTTTCTTGTTGAACATAATATCCCTCTATCTGCAGCCAATCATGCAGGTGCCCTTTTAAGGCTTTGTTCTGCATCCATCCCATTCAGCATGCGACATCATTAAAAAATGTCAGTGTGGACAAACAAAGACAACATGTATTGTTAAGGAACTGGCAGCAGCTTTTACAGAAACTTCAGTTCAGACAATGAAAAGTGGGCTATTTAGCATTGCTACAGATGGTAGCGATGACAGGGGAGACAAGTTATACCCACTTGTTGTTTTATATAGTGAAAATAGAAATACAAGACCGAAATTTCTAATATTATTGGAGTGCACTGAAAAGGGAACGGGAAAACATCAAAAATGATTGACAAAAAATTTGAGGAACAAGGCATCCCTTGGAGGAAATGCATTGCATTCATCACAGTCAGTGCCAATGTTATGATAGGAATGAAGAGTGGTGCCTATGGATTTTTGCTGCAAAAGCAGCCAGAGTTATACGCAACTGATTGCATTTGTCATCGACTCCACTTGGCCCGTGAATGGGCTTGCAAGGAGCTTACTGTTAATATAGAATCATTCTTTCGTGACATTTATTACTACAAGGAAAAGAGCACCAATAGGATGCATACATTCATATGTTGCCAAGAAGAAACAGGTGTTGATATCACTAAGGTGTGCAAGCATGGCAGTACTAGGTGGCTGTCTCTTGGAAAAACAATAAAATCGGTACTCAAGCAGTGGGATAAACTTACAGCCTTCTTTAAGGCAGAGTGGGAAGAGGAGAAGTCTGCCTGTAAAGAAGCCAAAACAAGACAAAGTGTGGAAGCCAGCCACTCCAGGAAGTAGAGAGTTCTGTAAAATATAAGGTCCAGGACTTTAAGTTGAACGTCCTCTTCTTGGACTTCATCATTCCCTTTTTTGACAGGGTGAATCTTGAGCTGCAGTCAGAACAACCACTGATCCACAAACAGGCTGCTCAGATAAAAGAGCTTATCAAGCATATTATGGCCATATTTGTGAAACCTTCTGCAATGATCTACAAGGATACAGAATCTGTTCACTCTCAGATTGGATACAACATCAAGAATTATGAAGAAAAAATGATTGGTCAAGCAGCTCGAAGCTTCATGCAGGAATGTAAACTTCTAAAGAAAAGACTGACTTGTTCTTTACCTCTATAAAAGCCTTCTTTACAACAGCTTGTAACTATCTAATTAAGCATGGAAATATTTCAGAAACTCGTCTTAAAATTGCAGTTGTAGCAGATGTGACAAAGAGGCCCTTCATCAGCTTTGCAATGCTGGAATTCTTTGTGAAGCGGTTTTCAGCAATCATTCCTGCAGGAGCTTCACTGGATCAGCTGCAGATGCAGTTTTCTCTATACCAGGTTGAAGAACTACTTCCTGGAATGCTGGAGCCTAATTCAGCAGTTGCCATGGACCAAACTTGGATGAAGATTGGTGAGATCAGAGATAGCATGGGTCAAGCAAAATTTGGACTTCTTGCCAAAGTGATGAGCCATATCATCGCCTTCCCTCGCAGCAATGCATTCTGTGAAAGAATATTTAGTTTTGTGAGGAAGAATAGGACTGACTTCAGGAGCAGTATGAAAACTGAGACACTAGAAAGTATTCTTGTTGTTTGCTCAGAGAGACTGTTTGACAAAATTATGCTTAAAAGATGCAAAGGAGTAACAACCATGTCTCTCCAGGAGTAATGTTAAATTTATGTTCTTCATTGTTAAGTTTTGTTCAGTCTGTTATTTATACATTGTTAATTATTATCTAAAATTAAACCATTGTAGAATTAAATAAGCATATGTTTATTTGAAAAATATTCACTTTTTGTAAACGTGTTCAACATATTTCTCCCGATGAAATCCTGCCTGCAATAATTGAAATCTCCCTGAATCAAAATCTCCCTTGAGGACTCTCATTGGGGTTGGCAGGTCTGTTTGTGCAGTGTCAAACACAGCCAGGAACTTATCACATTGTTATAAAATTGATTTGAATTTGGGATGTAACATTTTTGAGACAAATGTTAAATCCAAGACATGAGCAAAAACATTTTTAGTGACTTATTAATTTATTCTAAGAATCTGTACATGACTTCAGTATGTTTCTTTGTGTTTTCTCAGTAACTGTCAGTGAAAAACTGGACTGTATCATTATCAGTTAATCCTGCATGCTCATTGTAAACTTGACAAAACTTGGGATTGTACAATTTGCTTGAAAATTTTAATTCTTAAATTTAATATTTTGGCTTTCATAGGAACCATACCATGTAACCGAAGAAATATATATTGTCTAGTTGGTGTAAATGACATGAAGCACTGTCAGCTTCAAGTTTTGCTTATTGTTTATTGAAATACATGTATTAGCATTTTGTACATCATGACACCTACTTCCACAAGATATTTCATATGCCATTTGTGGAATCAAAATATACTGTACCTGACCCAGACAGTTGACTGCGAATTTTATCACCACAAATTTAAAGAAATTGCAGATAGCATGTTACATTTAGTCCAAGTGCTAGAATTTACACTTTATTCCATTTCCTAAACCAATACTTTTGTAGCAGTTTAGTCATTGGATTCTTGCCTATATGTTATTCACCACCACCACTACCACCACCACATCATAAGATGCATATAGAAATAATGTTTTGATGTCTCAGGTTTTGGAACAAAATGTAGGTCATGTTTACACAGTCAGTATCATTGACTTGTGATGTCAGTTATTGCTGCTCAGGGGATGAATGCAATTTTTAATGGATTGCCATGGTTGTTGTTGTTGTTGTTGCATGGTTTAATGCCATTTTTCAGCACATGATAGGCTATATATGGCAGCCAGTATTAATGGTGGAGGAAGAAACCGGGAAAACCCCGGAAAGAACCACCAACCCACAAGAAGCTACTGGCAAGCTTTCTCACATACCCACATTGGCCGAATCTGAGACTCGAACCCACGCAGACAGAGGTGAGATGGCAGTGATCCATAACGGAGAGCGCTTTAGACCACTCGGCCACTCGGGGCCTCGAGTCAAGAAGGTACATGAACTAAATAGATTTGTAATAGTTGTTGTTTTCGTTCACCAGAACTTGTAAATTCTAAGGTGAGCCAAATTCACAGACATGATGTAAACGGAATATTTTATGTTTTACGAATTTAAACTGCCCATTGAAGTGGTGTCATTATACGTACCATCAGCTTGCGGCTGGTTAGAACCCTTTAAATCACCAAGCCATGGAACTTGATAAATATTTATGACATGATCTAAAGTTATAGGCCTACTTATTGACAAGTAAATTTCTTACCACATTTTTATGAATGCCCATTAAACTTTGCAAATGTTAAGTTCTTCATCTGAAGATGTTTATACCAACAAGTCACTTTCCTTACACACTATTTTGAAAGAGTTATTGCCCCTTTTGACTTGCCGCTGAAACAACAAATCTTGTGAGTGTAACTAGCCTCGTGATTTTTTTATGAATCATCATAAAACTTTGTAAATGTTATAATATTCATCATCTGAAGATGTGCGTATTGACAAACCGATTTGGTTCCATATGTTATTGTTAGAGTTTCAACGCTCATGTGGCATAATGCAGTTTATGAATTATGATCTTTTTAGTTAGATCAACATGTTACCTGTTTTTGATGGATTTCCATGAAGTTTGTTTCATATTGGCCATCATCATCTGATGTGTATAATCAATGAATCACTGTGATCCGGCAAATTTGTATAAGAATTATTGACTTTTTGTACTTGGACTCAGCTTAATGCCAACTAAGGGTAGCACAGAATCTTATGCATACCACTAAGTTTCAGATTGCTGTGGGTTGTCACAAAAACTGCAGAGAATAATAATTATCATCAAAAGATGTACATGTTGACAAAACATAATGCTTCTTTGATTTTCATTAGAGAAATCTGCCTTGCCGACTTGGAGCCTGATGTAGCTTGTGTCAGAATCTTGTGAACACAACTAACCTCATGGTTTTCAGTGGATCACTGTAAGGAAACTTTTATATGTTAAGGTCATCATTTGAAGATTTGCATATTGGCAAATAAATGACCATGCGTGAGTTTTATTAGAGTTGTTGCCCTTGATGTATTGCAGCTGGTAAAATATTATGAATGTAACTAGTCCCATAGTTTTTGATGGATCACCATACAGCTTGGTGCATTTAACGGTATCCAGCTGAAGATGCAGTCTGATAGACTTCAGAGTTCCTTTACATTCTGTTAGAGTTATTTCTCTTTTTTGATCGGAGCTGGATGTAGTGTATAACAGAATGTTGTAAATGCAGCTCATCTCATAGTTTAAAGTGGACGGCCATGAAGCATTGCCTATGTCATGGGCATAGTTTGATAATGTCCATATTGACAAATCGTTTTCCTCTCACAATTTTTGTTAGATTTATTGCCATTTTGTCCTGCAACTGAATGTGGTTTTTTATGGATTGCTGTGGAACTTGTTTTTTTATGGTAATCATCTAAAGATCCGCATAGTGACAAATCTTTATGCACCCATGATTCTTGTAAGAGTTACTACCCTTTTGATGTACATCAGGGCGCAGTATATTAAAGAATTAGGTGAATGCAACTACTCTTGTTGTATTTAGTGGTTTGCTCTGATACTTTGTATGGTCATCATCATCAGGTATGTATGTTGACCATTTGTTGACCATTTGTTATACTTAGATGTTTTTAGCAGTTATGCCCTTTTTTCAACTATGGATTTATCACTCATGGGAGAGGTGTGGGATTAGGGAGAGACATGAATATATTCATATGAGCAAATTGTCACCATTTTTTCTAGTTTTATTATACACATCTTGTAAATGTTTATCATTTAGCATGAGATCTATTTCACTTTTCACATCAGAGATGATCAGGTCAAAGTAATTCATTTGAATAATAGAAATAATCTGTTCATAAATTTTCATCATATAATATATTTATATCCATAAATTTAATGTAATTAAATTTACAGGGGATCTATCAGAAAGCACAGGCCCTGTACTACATGGGAGATTTTGAGATGGCACTGGTCAACTATCACAGGGGCCAAAAGCTTCGACCAGAGTTGCCAGAATTTCGACTTGGAATCCAGAAAGCTCAAGAAGCTATTGACAACTCTGTGGGATGTAAGGACATATCTGATACATTGATAAGGTTTGAAAATGGAATTGAAAGACACTGAACACTCAGATGAATTCCTGATTTGTTTATATTATGCTAATCTGGCCATAAGGCTATGAGAGCCTATGTTGTGATCCAGTATTTGTTGTGTGTTGTCCGTTGTCAGCTAGAGACTTATTGATTGTTTGAATCAACTAGAGACATATTGATTGTTACAGTATAGTTTGTATCAACTAGAGACATATTGATTGTTACAGTATAGTTTGTATCAACTAAAGACATATTGATTGTTACAGTATAGTTTGAATCAACTAGAGACATATTGATTGTTACAGTATAGTTTGAATCAACTAGAGACATATTGATTGTTACAGTATAGTTTGAATCAACTAGAGACATATTGATTGTTACAGTATAGTTTGAATCAACTAGAGACATATTGATTGTTACAGTATAGTTTGAATCAACTAGAGACATATTGATTGTTACAGTATAGTTTGTATCAACTAGAGACATATTGATTGTTACAGTATAGTTTGTATCAACTAGAGACATATTGACTGTTACAGTATAGTTTGAATCAACTAGAGACATATTGATTGTTACAGTATAGTTTGTATCAACTAGAGACATATTGATTGTTACAGTATAGTTTGAATCAGCTAGAGACATATTGATTGTTACAGTATAGTTTGAATCAACTAGAGACATATTGATTGTTACAGTATAGTTTGAATCAACTAGAGACATATTGATTGTTACAGTATAGTTTGAATCAACTAGAGACATATTGATTGTTACAGTATAGTTTGAATCAACTAGAGACATTTTGAATGTTACAGTATAGTTTGAATCAACTAGAGACATATTGATTGTTACAGTATAGTTTGAATCAACTAGAGACATTGTTTGTTACAGTATAGTTTGAATCAGCTATAAACATATTGACTGTTACAGTATAGTTTGAATCAACTAGAGACATTTTGATTGTTACAGTATAGTTTGTATCAACTAGAGACATATTGATTGTTACAGTATAGTTTGTATCAACTAGAGACATATTGATTGTTACAGTATAGTTTGTATCAACTAGAGACATATTGATTGTTACAGTATAGTTTGAATCAACTAGAGACATATTGATTGTTACAGTATAGTTTGTATCAACTAGAGACATATTGATTGTTACAGTATAGTTTGAATCAGCTAGAGACATATTGATTGTTACAGTATAGTTTGAATCAACTAGAGACATATTGATTGTTACAGTATAGTTTGAATCAACTAGAGACATATTGATTGTTACAGTATAGTTTGAATCAACTAGAGACATATTGATTGTTACAGTATAGTTTGAATCAACTAGAGACATTGTTTGTTACAGTATAGTTTGAATCAGCTAGAGACATATTGACTGTTACAGTATAGTTTGAATCAACTAGAGACATTTTGATTGTTACAGTATAGTTTGTATCAACTAGAGACATATTGATTGTTACAGTATAGTTTGAATCAACTAGAGACATATTGATTGTTACAGTATAGTTTGAATCAACTAGAGACATTTTGAATGTTACAGTATAGTTTGAATCAACTAGAGACATATTGATTGTTACAGTATAGTTTGAATCAACTAGAGACATTTTGATTGTTACAGTATAGTTTGTATCAACTAGAGACATATTGATTGTTACAGTATAGTTTGTATCAACTAGAGACATATTGATTGTTACAGTATAGTTTGTATCAACTAGAGACATATTGATTGTTACAGTATAGTTTGTATCAACTAGAGACATATTGATTGTTACAGTATAGTTTGTATCAACTAGAGACATATTGATTGTTACAGTATAGTTTGAATCAACTAGAGACTTATTGATTGTTACAGTATAGTTTGTATGAACTAGAGACATATTGATTGTTACAGTATAGTTTGTATCAACTAGAGACATATTGATTGTTACAGTATAGTTTGAATCAACTAGAGACATATTGATTGTTACAGTATAGTTTGAATCAACTAGAGACATATTGAATGTTACAGTATAGTTTGAATCAACTAGAGACATATTGATTGTTACAGTATAGTTTGAATCAACTAGAGACATATTGATTGTTACAGTATAGTTTGTATCAACTAGAGACATATTGATTGTTACAGTATAGTTTGTATCAACTAGAGACATATTGATTGTTACAGTATAGTTTGAATCAACTAGAGACATATTGATTGTTTGAATCAACTAGAGACATATTGATTGTTACAGTATAGTTTGTATCAACTAGGTGACATATTGATTGTTATTGTATTGTTTGAATCAACAAGAGACATTATTGATTCTTACAGTATAGTTTGAATCAACTAGAGTCATATTGATTGTTACAGTATAGTTTGAATCAACTAGAGACATATTGATTGTTACAGTATAGTTTGAATCAGCTAGAGACATTTTGACTGTTACAGTATAGTTTGTATCAACTAGAGACATTTTGACTGTTACAGTATACACCACTCCCTCGATAACTCGCGCACATTGGGGTCCAGAAACATCGACTGCGCTATAAGCGAGGGGCGAGTTATCGAGGGACCTATAAAATAAGCCCAAAACCAATAAAGTGATTGACGACATAACGGAAAAATAAGGGGGAGTAGGCAGATTATACTGTTGAATACTCACTTTATAATCGTTCTGAGATTAACTGTTAATAAATATCTCTTCATAACGGTGTACTTTATTATTTTCTCGTAGGACAACATTAAAAATTTCAGGATAAATTACAGTATGTTGAGGCGATCATCGAAAACATTATTCGATGTGGTTTCCGTTCGCTAAACATGTTTACCACTTCACACATTGTGTACTACGTCACTAATTTTTATGTTGAATTGTATACATTCTAGTTTTATTGTTTGAGCCAAATTAGAAGTTTTTTTATACACAAAAGATCGACTCTTCGAGAAACAGTGTCGATCGAACGATAGATAGATAGATAGATTTGAATGTGTTAGAAGTAAAATGGAAAAAAAAAAACGAGTTAATCAGTACTAACATATTTAATTGGTCTACAAATTTAAAACAACGTAAATTAGAACAAGTTAATACTTGCCGTTTGTGCCACGCTTGACAAATATCAATTCACTTTTTGAAAAAATCAGTTAATTTTTTTTGTGTGTGTTACTCCTTGGTTTCTCTGCCGCCGAGCAAAATCCCTCAGATTTCTCAACTGCATGAGCTTTACGTAATCAACATTTTGGGTCTCCAGCCACACAATATCAAAATATTTGCTTCCTGTGCAGAGGGGTGGGGGTGCAACATCTGTGTCTGCATCACTTTCAACACTTGTGTTACTCCAGTTAGAATCGTCTTCTGCTGCAAATTTGTTCGCTATAGAAATAATTATAGTTTCATCTGACATGTATTCGGCTGTAGGGCAATCATTGTCAGCACAAATCCACTCCTCCATCAAGAGAAACGCCCATCTCAGGACCATGAGTCTGTACTAATTTCTCCCAAACAGCCTCGGCATTAATGACATCAGTTTCACTGAAATATTCGAAGTCACTATCGTCGTCGTTGTCTCTGTTACTGTTCTGCTTTACGTCAAAGGCAGCTCCAAGACCCTTAATCCAGCACCCGAGGTCTCTTGTAATTGATTTTTTTTTAATGCAACAAACACTTCCCCAAGTTGTTGATCAAAACAAAGCCGACATGTACATGTAATTAGGTTCTCACAGAAGTACTCACGGGTTTCGATGTGACGGTCGATTGACTCTTTTCATGTTTTCAATGAACAGACTATGTTGTGATTATAATGTTTACACTGAAACGGAATTAAAGGATTAGAACGTGACTTTCACACAGGAAGTCGTTTAATTGGTGTTTATTTCATTCTCTGTTGCCACCTGTTAACATTTACCAGAAGTTTTCATTGATCGCTATTTCACCAGACTGTTTATTTACAGTATAATGACAACTATTTATCCTAAAAACTTACATAATATATGATATCTTTAAACAGAGGTCTCGCTAGGATTTTAAAACTGGGTCTTTCTGACTCTGAATTCAATCACTAAATATCAGTATATTTTCTCACTCGGCCGCCAAGTCAAAGCCTTTGAACTAGCCGCCTAGCTGTTGCATCATGTTCTTTTTTTTTTTTTAATGTACTCTTATGAAATAGCAACAGTACATCAAAGAGTCTTTCAGTCACTGAATTCTGTCATTGTAAATATCAGCACAGTAAACTGATCAACACATTTTCCCACAAAGCAGGTGGCTGAAACAGGACCGGCAAATCTTTGAATTTTCCCGTGCACCTATTACATGTGTATGGAGGACTCCCGCCTCAGTGATTTTCTGCGTCCCAGATCAAAAATTGGCGTCCAAATACGCGTAATTAAGCGTTTTCGAGATATCTGAAATTAATTCTTCTCTAGAACTTGCAAATTTCAAAATATGGATTATATTTTTACGGGCATTAATCACCATTTTCGATGATAAAACGAGCAATGTATCAAGGTTTAATTTATCAATTCTTATCATAATTTTTTTCATGTTCAGCATATTTTAAAGATATTTTAAATACATTTTCTCTGGAAAAAATCAGGAGCCAAAACGGACACTGCATTATAAGCGGGATCGCGAGTTATCCGGGCACGAGTTATCGAGGGAGCGGTGTAGTTTGTATCAACTAGAGACATTTTGATTGTTACAGTATAGTTTAAATCAACTAGAGACATATTGACTGTTACAGTATAGTTTGTATCAACTAGAGCTGGGGTGGGAAAACTACGGCCCATGGGCTGCATGTGGCCCGCCAAGGGCTTTCATGCGGCCCGCCAAGGGTTTTCATGCGGCCTAGGAACAAGTCATCATTCGCACTGACTCTGTTTATGTTACTCTGTTTATCAAATAAATGTGCTTCTTTCGAAGTTTAAGTTTAACTTTTCAAATATTAACAACATATTAACAACTGAAAATTAATTAGATGTTATTTAGAAAAATCCTTTTGTTTTTGTTCTTTCAAATATTAATTATTTTACTTAATGAACTATGCGGCCCGCGATAAGGTGTAAATTTGTGTATGCGGCACTTGCACTGGAAAGTTTGCCCGCCTCTGAACTAGAGACGTTGTTTGTTACAGTATAGTTTGAATCAGCTAGAGACATATTGATTCTTACAGTATAGTTTGAATCAACTAGAGACATATTGATTGTTACAGTATAGTTTGTATCAACTAGAGGCATATTGACTGTTTTACAGTATAGTTTGAATCAACTAGAGACATATTGATTGTTACAGTATAGTTTGTATCAACTAGAGACATATTGATTGTTACAGTATAGTTTGTATCAACTAGAGACTTATTGATTGTTACAGTATAGTTTGTATCAACTAGAGACATATTGACTGTTACAGTATAGTTTGTATCAACTAGAGGCATATTGACTGTTACAGTATAGTTTGAATCAACTAGAGACATATTGATTGTTACAGTATAGTTTGAATCAGCTAGAGACATATTGATTGTTACAGTATAGTTTGTATCAACTAGAGGCATATTGACTGTTTTACAGTATAGTTTGTATCAACTAGAGGCATATTGACTGTTTTACAGTATAGTTTGTATCAACTAGAGGCATATTGACTGTTTTACAGTATAGTTTGTATCAACTAGAGACACATTGACTGTTTTACAGTATAGTTTGTATCAACTAGAGACATATTGACTGTTTTACAGTATAGTTTGTATCAACTAGAGGCATATTGACTGTTACAGTATAGTTTGAATCAACTAGAGACATATTGATTGTTACAGTATAGTTTGTATCAACTAGAGACATATTGATTGTTACAGTATAGTTTGTATCAACTAGAGACATATTGACTGTTACAGTATAGTTTGTATCAACTAGAGGCATATTGACTGTTACAGTATAGTTTGAATCAACTAGAGACATATTGATTGTTACAGTATAGTTTGTATCAACTAGAGACTTATTGATTCTTACAGTATAGTTTGTATCAACTAGAGACATATTGACTGTTACAGTATAGTTTGTATCAACTAGAGGCATATTGACTGTTACAGTATAGTTTGAATCAACTAGAGACATATTGATTGTTACAGTATAGTTTGAATCAGCTAGAGACATATTGATTGTTACAGTATAGTTTGTATCAACTAGAGGCATATTGACTGTTTTACAGTATAGTTTGTATCAACTAGAGGCATATTGACTGTTTTACAGTATAGTTTGTATCAACTAGAGGCATATTGACTGTTTTACAGTATAGTTTGTATCAACTAGAGACACATTGACTGTTTTACAGTATAGTTTGTATCAACTAGAGACATATTGACTGTTTTACAGTATAGTTTGTATCAACTAGAGGCATATTGACTGTTTTACAGTATAGTTTGTATCAACTAGAGACATATTGATTGTTACAGTATAGTTTGAATCAACTAGAGACATATTGATTGTTACAGTATAGTTTGAATCAACTAGAGACATATTGATTGTTACAGTATAGTTTGAATCAGCTAGAGACATATTGATTGTTACAGTATAGTTTGTATCAACTAGAGGCATATTGACTGTTACAGTATAGTTTGAATCAACTAGAGACATATTGACTGTTACAGTATAGTTTGTATCAACTAGAGGCATATTGACTGTTTTACAGTATAGTTTGTATCAACTAGAGGCATATTGACTGTTTTACAGTATAGTTTGTATCAACTAGAGGCATATTGACTGTTTTACAGTATAGTTTGTATCAACTAGAGACATATTGACTGTTTTACAGTATAGTTTGTATCAACTAGAGGCATATTGACTGTTTTACAGTATAGTTTGTATCAACTAGAGGCATATTGACTGTTTTACAGTATAGTTTGAATCAACTAGAGACATATTGATTGTTACATTTTTTCATGGCATTTACTGCATACTAATTAATTTATAGATCTGTAATAATTTGTTACGAACCACTTTTTGCTAAATTTGAATCTTTAAGAACCAATAAACCGATCATATTGACGGTGTTTCATGTTGGTAAATGTGATAAAGTTTACGATTCATAAAACTTTGTATTCATCTCAACAAAGATCTTAAACTGTATATTATTTCATAACATTTTTATTTGATTTTTTTCTCCATCTTCAGCACCCGATAAAGTAAAACTAACAACAGAGGGAGATCTGAGCTTCTTTAAATCACAGGATGAGGTATGATGTTAAGTATAATTCATAGATTATCTTTAAAATAATTTGAACACCCTAGATTATCTTTAAAATAATTGGAAAACCCTAGATTATCTTTAAAATAATTTGAACATCCTAGATTATCTTTAAAATAATTTGAACACCCTACATTATGTTTAAAATAATACAACAAATAAAAAAGCTCCCACATATGATGAATTGATTGCAGTGATTGACATCTTGTACAGCATGGCCTAACCACATGTGCCTAAAAATTTAAAATTGTGCTGAATGAAGTTTGTCTCGGGGTTTTCAGTCAAATGCACCACTGCATGCAACTTAAATGATTGTAAAAAAAAATATAAAAGTTACAGAACTCAATGTTTTTGAACATAATTGTTTAAATACCATTTAATACGAATGGGTAGTTTGTTTTGATTACAGTTCTCAGTAATGGAAATCATCTTAACATTGTTTTCATCTCTAGGTTGTCAGTCATATGCACCACTACATGAAACTTAATTGATTTTTTTAAAAACCTATAAAATTGCTACAGAACTAATGCTTTGAAAATAATAGTTGAAATTATAGCAAATGACTAGTTTGTTCTGATGACATTTTATACTCAGCAACACTAATCATCCTTAAATTGTTTTTGGCTTGACCAATCAAGTGTGCGTAACACACTCAACTCTTTGTGATTTGTCTAATATAAAAAAATTAATAGCCAGTTTGAGTGCTGCAGTAATGAACTATATTTTGACTAAATCTCCTGAAGGTTTTAAAACAGTGGATTAGATTCGTGTCATATTGCCACCTTACAAAATTCCCTCTCTTTCAGACTCTTTTCTGTGTGTAAAACATTTAACTGATTTAGATTGCTGTACAAAAACAAATGGTTGATTATTGCCTGATAAAGCCAACACTTATAATCAAAATGACATGCCAAAACAACCAGCATGGCAAATTAACAGCTGAATGAGTTATGAGATGAAATATCAAAATATGAAGTCGAAAAATGAAACAAAAATGTATTGATGGTCAGTTTGGATTTTTATTCAGTATATTAGCTTGTGTTTATTCCTTAACATATATATGATGAATGTGTGATCATTATGTCCTTGACGTATTTATAAATATTGATGGAGCATTCAGGTCTTTTATATTAATTACCTCACATGTTATTGCTAATGTTAGTGCAAAATAAAAATAATGGACACCTCTTGACCATATTAAATGATTAATAAAATAGCAAAGGTAATCTAGCTAAGATTTGATCTGTGAAAATGAGACATGGTAACACATTGATAATTTAAAATCAGCTTAGATTTTTATCAGAATAACGAAGGATGTGACTTCGTACTATTATCAAATAAAAACAAAGAGACGTATTTAGCTTTAATGATCTGAATAATGGTGCTGTGAAAGAAAATGCTAAAGTAAGTGAAAAATGTGTAAGACCATTAGTGATTGTTAATCTGCTCAAATCAGCTGTGTAAAAGCTTTCTGTTGTGGAAAACTAGTGTTCTCAGTAATTACAAGCTTTCTATTGTGGAAAACTGTAGTGTTCTCAGTAATTGCAAGCTTTCTGTTGTGGAAAACTGAGGTGTTCTCAGTAATTGCAAGCTTTCAGTTGTGGAAAACGTGTTCTCAGTAATTGCAAGCTTTCTGTTGTGGAAAACTGAGGTGTTCTCAGTAATTACAAGCTTTCTGTTGTGGAAAACTGTGGTGTTCTCAGTAATTACAAGCTTTCTGTTGTGGAAAACGGGTGTTCTCAGTAATTACAAGCTTTCTGTTGTGGAAAACTGGTGTTCTCAATAATTACAAGCTTTCTGTTGTGGAAAACTGTGATGTTCTCAGTAATTGCAAGCTTTCTGTTGTGGAAAACTGAGGTGTTCTCAGTAATTAGAAGCTTTCTGTTGTGGAAAAATTGGTGTTCTCAGTAATTACAAGCTTTCTGTTGTGAAAAACTGGTGTTCTCAGTAATTACAAGCTTTCTGTTGTGGAAAACTGTGATGTTCTCAGTAATTGCAAGCTTTATGTTGTGGAAAACTGGTGTTCTCAGTAATTGCAAGCTTTGTGGAAAACTGAGGTGTTCTCAGTAATTGCAAGCTTTTAGTTGTGGAAAACTGTGGTGTTCTCAGTAATTGCAAGCTTTCTGTTGTGGAAAACTGTGGTGTTCTCAGTAATTACAAGCTTTCTGTTGTGGAAAACTATGGTGTTCTCAGTAATTACAAGCTTTCTTTTGTGGAAAACAGGTGTTCTCAGTAATTACAAGCTTTCTGTTGTGGAAAACTGGTGTTCTCAATAATTACAAGCTTTCTGTTGTGGAAAACTGTGATGTTCTCCATAATTGCAAGCTTTCTGTTGTGGAAAACTGAGGTGTTCTCAGTAATTAGAAGCTTTCTGTTGTGGAAAAATTGGTGTTCTCAGTAATTACAAGCTTTCTGTTGTGAAAAACTGTGGTGTTCTCAGTAATTACAAGCTTTCTGTTGTGGAAAACTGTGATGTTCTCAGTAATTGCAAGCTTTATGTTGTGGAAAACTGGTGTTCTCAGTAATTGCAAGCTTTGTGGAAAACTGAGGTGTTCTCAGTAATTGCAAGCTTTCAGTTGTGGAAAACTTGGTGTTCTCAGTAATTGCAAGCTTTCTGTTGTGGAAAACTGTGGTGTTCTCAGTAATTGCAAGCTTTCTGTTGTGGAAAACTGTGGTGTTCTCAGTAATTGCAAGCTTTCTGTTGTGGAAAACTGGTGTTCTCAGTAATTGCAAGCTTTCTGTTGTGGAAAACTGAAGTACTCTCAGTAATTGCAATCTTTCTGTTGTGGAAAACTGTGGTGTTCTCAGTAATTGCATGATACTGAACAATTTTGCTGGACACATTGCAAATACTTATATAGCTGTTATTTTTATGGACAGTTTGTAAATGGTACTTCATTCCATACTTTTTTGTGTAATTGCCCTTACTTTGCGGTATATATTCAACTAAGAATACTGCAGGAAAATGGAACCTTTGCATTTTGAAGTGATTTTAGATTACTTTGACTCTTAGCACTGGAAAAATATAAAAGAATTAAATAATCCAACATTTCACAAGCAATCATCCATAACACACTTTGTACAATCTGTGTGCCATATGTGTTAATGCAGTGTACAGGCAAAACATATTTCATGCAGACCTCTATTATTGTTAGTGACAAAACATGCACAAAATAATTTTAAAGCATACAGCTTCTGTTTTTATGTATTAATAATGGTTCTTTTTTCAGAAAAAAATGAGAAAGAAGACACAGGGAAAAAGTCATGCCCAAGCCCTGTTATCAACAAAGAAGGGTCCAAGTCAGTCATCAGGGAATGAGAAGACAGTCAAGCATCTGCTGGGTGAACTATATGGTGACAGGCAATATCTGGAAAAGCTCTTAAAAGAAACTAGTAAGTACATTTAATTTGCTTTACTTTGCATTATTTTGTCATTTCATAGCCTACAGTGTGCTGATGTGCTATAAACCTCTCTCTCTCTCTCTCTCTCTCTCTCTCTCTCTCTCTATATATATATATATATATATATATATATATATATATATATATACACACACACGCACACGCTGTATACCTCACAAATAAAGCTCAAAAATGGAAAGCATTGTTCACAGTTTCTTTAAAATGTTTTTGAGGACAGGATTAGACACATACACCATCTTGGAAAGTCTTTTTGTTTTGGTGTTTACTTTAAAGAGTGCTTGTGAGGTTGGCTACAAAAGAGACTGGATAAGTTTTGAAAATGCCCAGTTGTTCCTGAAAAATGTTCAGTTGTTCTTGAGAAATGCTTACTTATCAAGCAAGCTTGTTTTGTTGGAAAACATTATTTTACCAGAGCTGATTAATGCTGCAACTTTACCATAGCTTTTTCCTTTCTTATTTCATCTATGCTCTTCATCTCTATCAGTCAAGCAATGTGTTTTCAATATTATGATGAGCTGTTGAGAAAGTAAGGCAATGGTATATACAACCACTAGGACAAGATGGTCTTAACAACTACAGGTAGATTTTATATATATATATATATATATATATATATATATATATATATATATATATATATATATATATATATATATATGCAGTGTGATCCTGCTATAGCACACTCCATTATAACATGAATTTGGATATAAAACAATAGTGGTGTGGCTTCCAAAATTTCATATTGATGTATTTTTCTTCTTTAAAGTATGAAAAAATGTGTTAAAAGTTTATTTAGGGACTGTGCTGGGCTTCACTAATGTCAAATTGTGATTTTGTTCCCTTATTGATGACAAAATATACCATCTGATGATTTGTTTTTGTGACATTGTTGGCTGTTTAAACTTGCATATACAATCTTGGGATTGGAGTGGAGAAATTCAGAGGCACCATGAAAGGAGTCCACAAACTTGATATAAAATGCACTGGAATTTATATATTGTTGCATAAACAAATTCTTTGTTCATATTGACAAACCATCATAACAGTGCATCATTATATCATAATCCACTTATGCTAACATCTGGCCTGCTGTATGCTGTGATACACTCCAATAGTCTAACAATATGCCAATTAAAATTAGTTTAACAACCATTTATGTCAAGCCATTGAAACCTGATTTTCGAACAATTTTATGAAAAAATACATGTCGCAATGAGCGATACAATATTTCTACTAGCTTTTGTTGTGACAAGCACTTTAAGGGTGAAATACTGAATAAAATTGTATACTGCACAGAGCACATTTTCATATGCATGACTTGATCCTAATTGCGTTCAGCTTCATACATCACTGCTTTCCAAGTGCACTAATTCACTCAAATTTTCACCAAAAATGTGATTATGAGATGTTGTTTTAGCTTGAAATATCTTTGCTTGACAGATTTTTTATTTGTGGGAGATTTTGTTGGCAAATCAGTAGATCAAAAGATGGGTTAAAAATCAAGACTGCTGGACAATCTTGGAGACTTGGCATGTATGAACAGTTAGAGAGTACTCTAAGAGTGCCTGGATGATCAGTATCTGATCATCTTTGCACAGTTACAGAGTACTGTATGAATGTTTGGATTTTACAGTATCATCTTTGCACAGTTACAGAGTACTGTATGAGTGTCTGAATTTTACAGTATCATCTTTGCACAGTTACAGAGTACTGTATGAGTGTTTGGATTTTACAGTATCATCTTTGCACAGTTACAGAGTACTGTATGAGTGTCTGAATTTTACAGTATCATCTTTGCACAGTTACAGAGTACTGTATGAGTGTCTGAATTTTACAGTATCATCTTTGCACAGTTACAGAATGCTCTAACAGAGACTGGATTTTGCAGTATGGTCTTAGTCCCGTAGCAGAGTTGTTTTTCTGTCATTTTCGCCTCACTGTCATTTACCAATGTTACTTCACATGTGTATATCTGCAGGTATACAGCCTACTGCATGTGCAGTTGAAAGTCATTTTATAGATTATTATTTTGTCTATCAATTGGTATTAAATTTATGGTTAGATTCAAATAAATAAAACAAGTTGTAACAAAATTTCAGAACTTCTCAGTCATAGCTTGTGATTACTTAAACAATTTGCATTTGTCTGATATAACTTGCTGTCAGTTTGAACCAACCATGATTAGAAAACAACAGAAAAAGGTCACAAGCATTTAAATATGTACTCTAAATATTTGGAGAAACGGTAAATGTCTAGATGAGCATGATGCCTGAATCTGTTATGTAACCACTGATAAAAGTGAAAAATAGGTAGGTCACAAAACTCAGACAAATCTGGAGATTGGTTTTTCATATATCTTTTTTTAATATTGTTAGAAAATTTCTAGGTTAAACATTTGAAAATTGGATGATCAGGCTAATGATAGAAATTAAATTTAGAAGTTATTCAGGAGAAAAGCATATTGGGTTATTGTTTTTCTTGAATTTTTATTAAATTAAAAGGCCAAAAGTAACACAAATAAATTTACAGTAATCTGTGACTAAAAGCTTTTAATATATGAAATGCCATAAAATAATGCATAATAGAAATAATAAATAAAATAATCACATAATGATAACATAAAAACAACAAATATTTCAAGTATTTTAATATAGCAACACCAAAGTGTTTAATGGTTTTTAACTTTCTTTGGCAATTAGATTACTAGTGTGCATCAGAAATGCATACATGCTCTCTGCCTGGTTTTTAAGCACAACACAGCCAATTCATTACTATCATTTTATATAATTATTTTATATAATTAAAGAGGTTTTTAAAAAAAAATAGCGTTTGATTTATTTGTATTTTATATATTTCATTCAGCTTTAAGTCTGTTCAGTTTAATTTCAAAGGTGTATTATTTTGCTAATATACATATCTTGTTCCGTTGAAATTCATAAATCCTGAATTGTAAAATTATAGTTTTGAAGCATAAAAATGTTTCCTGAAAACCTGTTATTCTAAATAAACCTGATAGGAGGTTAATTTCTGTACTTTATGTGTAAACTGCTATTTGGGCCTTCATTATTGTAGCAAGGTCATCCAGTCAGATGCAAGAGTCCCTCATTTAAATGTTTAGATCTCATTATCAAACCCATCAAAGATCTCAATGATATAAACCTACATATCAAGTTTGATCAAAATCAGATCAGTATTACATCTTCTGGAGGTGTAAAAGTTCAGCTAGTAAAGTTTTGATTAGCATGTGTGAATCTTGCTCATTATTGAACTTGTCAGAGATTTTAATAATGTAAGCAAAAATGAAAAATTCGATCAGAAATATGGCAAGATCACCTCATTATTATGCAGTCCTTTCATAATGCATTGTAGTATGCGTTTGTAGATGTGTTTACATGAAAACATTTATTTTCAGAACTGACAGAGATAGAGAGATAGATAGAAAGAAACTTGTTTTAGATGCTTGGCCTTAATTTCACTGATAATACCTTGTAATTTTATTGTAAGACAGTTAAGTTTCTTGCTTTATAACATGCTTTTAATAACATCCTTTCTGACAAATGAGTATCATGGGATATATTATACAGTGGTCCCCCTTTTACGTCCAGAATCGCATGGCACCAATGAGTTTTATGTTAAAAAATACCCTTCAAGAAATGCCACTCCTCTAACATGACCAGCAGCCAGCATATTAGTGCAAAAATATAAAATTTACCTTTCACATTAGCAGCCACATTATATTTTAATGTGTCCAGAACTACAATTTAGTTCATACAATATGGTAAGTAATCTGAAAGAAGTTTTGTCTAAAGGACATGTATCACTAAGGTTAATATTATATCATTGATGCCAAGATTTACAGGAAATAGGGTCAACAATGTTGTGATAGAGTTTTGGGCTTCATGGTTGAGTTTTTCTTCTTTGATGATTATGACTGGATGTAATTGTCAAGATCATAACACGGCCAGCATAGGCTAAATATAGATTTTGTGGATTAAAACAGAGAGAAATTAAACTTGTACAAAACAGGGTACCAGACAAAAAGACCAAAAAATCACATGGCAGTACATGTATTAATTCTTTTATAAACAAGGCATTTCATTGACTCTTCAAAAGTTTTGTCGGCATAATTTAAGTTGCAGTACTGAATAATTAGCAACAAAGGAATATATCATTACAAAACTTTAACAGGTCATCACATAAATGTAGAATTAATACTTTAGAAGAAAAGTTTGTTTTTTGACTTGAGGACAATGGGGAGAGATCAAGAGTTCTTGCCGAAAAATTTTATGTTGGGAAGACTCAGATTATAATACAGCAATGTAGCAGCTAAGGACAATATTCTGCAGCAGTGGGAAAATGGAGTAAATTAAAAGATAATTATTTGGAAGCCAAGCAATGTATTTACCAAGATTTAAATGATGGTTTTGCCATGTCCATGTCAAAAATGCCCTACTCGCATTTCATGCTTAAGAATAAGAGCTAATAATGTTAACTTTAAATAATTCAGTTCTTAAGACAAGAAGAACATGGTAATAATTAATACTACTATTAAATGAAGATATTAAATGCTTTGAAGTTATTTATTGCTTTCTTACCACATACACGTATTGGTCACAAATATAGTCCTCCTCTGGAAAGGCCACCCATCGTATATGGCCACTTTCCCAGTGAAGAAGGGGTGGTTGTATAAGAGGGGGGACCACTGTATAACTAAATACAGAAATATTGACATTTTAGTCACCTTTTGGTAGATTATATTGATGGCCAAATAAGTATTTGAATTGTTTCTTTATTATGCTTTTGGCATAGAAACTTTAAAAACAAAGGTGCAAAGCATTATTACTGGGGTCCCGAGTGGCCGAGTGGTCTAAAGCACTCTCCATTACAGATCACTGCCATCTCACCTCTGTCTGCATGGGTTCAAGTCTTGGATTCAGCCAATGTGGGTATGTGAGAAAGCTTGCCAGTAGTTTCTCGTGGGTTGGTGGTTCTTTCCAGGGTTTTCCCAGGTTCTTCCTCCACCATTAATACTGGCCGTCATGTATAGCCTATCGTGTGCTAAAAAATGGTGTTAAACCCCACAACAACAACGACAACAACAACATAAAGCAAAGCATTATTAAATCTAATTTGTATGGAAATTTTGACCTTTAGTACATATTTCAGGACATGCTTTCCATTATTTACAAAATCTAAACCTGTCTGTTATACATAATGGGTGAACTGTTTTACTGCAGTCTTGTATTATTCCTTGTGCAATTCCCAGTCTCTACACTACTAGAAAAGACATTGCACTGAGTTTTTCTTTAATGTGTTGATTTGCTGTTATACTTGTGAGACAGCACCATGGACAGAACATTGCAATGCAGGTGAATTGAAAATAAATTTTGTAGTTCATGCCTAATGATAATGTGATCAAGTAAGCATTTTCAGAGAAACATGATTTCCTATTTCAGCAACAAAAATTCATGAAGTAAACATTAATTATATAACTTAAAATTGATAATATTATCTCATTTATGTCTCAGACATTTATGCTGTAATATTCATTTATGTCTCAAAAATATATACTGTATACACTCATGTCTCAGAAACATAATGTACATACTCATTTGTCTCAAAAATATATACTGTATATACTCATGTCTCAACAATATATACTGTATATACTCATTTATGTCCCAAAAATATATACTGTATTTACTCATGTAAAAAAATACATACTGTGTATACTCATGTATATATACTGTATAAACTTGTGTCTCAAAAATACATACTGTATATAATCATGTCTCAAAAATCTATACTGTAGATACTCATTTATGTATCAAAATATATACTCCTGCATAAGACACATCCAACTTCAAACTGCATTGATCCAGATCTGCAGTCTTATTATGCCCTAGCAGATCAAGGTCTATGCAGTTTGTTATTTTTAATAAGTAGAAAAAGCAATATACACTCTATTCTGCTGGTTTATTATGCAGTGGTCGATTAAGGTCTCTGCTGCTTGCAGTTGCACTCAACTTGAAGGCAAGTATCTACAGCATATGACATTAAGAAAATGTACAATATAATTGGCATTATAGATTCTAACACAGAGATGGATAAGACCATTTCCAACCTGGTCAATGAGGGGCTGAATTACCTCGACACCCGCTCCGACTTCTGGCGCCAGCAGAAACCAATGTACACTAGACGGCATGACAAGATAATACGACGAGAAGCTGCTTCAACAAGAATAGTACCTAATGAATACATTATCCAGGAACTGGAGAAAATTGATGCTGGTTTGTAAATTTTCAATTCTTCCATTATGTGATGTTTTCATTTTGCATATTCCTTGATATTGATGACAACCAAGGGTTTCATATGCTAAATAAATAATGCAGTATTATATATTTTTGTGGTTAGCAAAAGAATTTAAACACAAAAGAAGATCTTATTTTATCATGTATGAAATCAGATAACTATAAAACTTAAATATCTTCCATAGCTAGATATTGGTGCTTGCTGCTGATTTAATTTACATGATAGACCTTTTGACATTATCAACTGTGATGAGTATCCTTTGTAAGTCAGGAAAGCTTGACCATAAGTATTGTGGGGGGTTTGTAGTTTGGGATATTAAAACCACAACTCAGATCCTCTGATTCAAGATTTCTAATCCTCTTGTTTCCTTATATGATGGTCAATTTATGCTCTTTATACTCCAGCCCAGGTTGAAGGTAGATACAAGGATGCTCTGAGGCGATCTCATAAGTGTTTCAGCACTGTGCAGACCTTCACAGAGGAGCAGGTTTCCAACAAGATGGAGGTGTTAGCCAACTTGTACAGCTGTATAGGGAATGCGTACTTGGAAAATGGCAACTATGAGAAGGCATATGACAGTTTTAAGGCTGATTTGGACATGGGAACACAGCAGTATGTGATAAACATTTTGTAATGTAATGTGTCATTTATTCTTTGTGAAAGTGTACAGATAAAGTGGTGGTATCCCTCAAATAAAGTACCTCGATCACCCACAGGAGTTCATCCTCCCCTGCTAAGAAGTCACCATATCCTGTAGCTGTATAATGCATTTTCATTTCTTGTAATCTACCTAAGGATTAATTTTTATAATACCCACCATTATGATGTCCAGCAATCTGTCTATTTCCAATTTTATTTGCAACCACTATGTTTGCCTAGTGGTTTGAGCATCTGCCTTTGAGGTTGGAAGTAGTGGGTTTGAACCCCAGCAGAGCTGTACCAGAAACTTATAAACATGGTAATTGCAGCTTCCTCACTTGGGGTCAGCATTAAGAGGTTAGTGCTTGGACTGGATGGCTTGGTGTAAGGATAATGTGACTGGGTGGGACATGATACTACATGTCTGAGGCATGATGCCCCAGTGCTAGATATCACTATAAACTGTTACACTGCAGACATCTGAAAATGTGTTAAAGTTATGTTAAAAATTGGAATTACACACACACACTCACACACACACACACACACACACATTAAAACTCACTGCCTATAGTTGCTTGAAGCTTGGTGGATGGCTTAAGGAAGAACCCAGTCCATGTTGGGATAAAACCAGGAAAGTCCTGAAAGTCACTGTGAATGGAAAAAGATAAAAGATTTCTGCATAGGGGACTATTAAACTTGAGGCAGGTTCATGATGGGTCATTCATGGTTCTCTTGTTTGATTTTATTTTGGTTTGAAGATTATTTATGGGAGGGTTGTTGTTGTTGCTGAATAGAGAACAAAATGATATAAAAATAATAATTGGCACATGGTGATCATAAGTTTTGATTTATTAAATTCTTAGCTCTTTATTTATTAAACATTTACTATTTTTGAAAATGTTCTGACTTGTAATTATAGTCATGAAAAATGAAATAAAAATAATTACTGAATTACTGATACAGTAAATTCAACCAGATCTTTCAGAATTTTAAGTAGAGTTTAATAATTCTGTGCAGCCATTTGGTTTTTGGCATATGAAATTAGCTGATGTAATTAAACCCAGAAAGCAGTGTTTATTCACATGTTAATTGACAATGGAATATAATCTGCCCTTGTTATCAGGGAAGATTAGACTTGCTATGTGACCTGCATCCATTTCCAAATATCACATGGTAATAACTACAAAGACATATTGCTTTGAATACACACCAACACAACATTCAATAATAACAAGAAAATTCTTTTTGAATTCTTTGATATTTTTGTTTGTTATTAGATTCATGAGGTAAATGTTGCTGTAGGAATATTTTAAAGTTGACACTAGCCAGCATGTGCTGAAAATTCCTGAATGTAGAAGATGTGGATATTTCACTAGCAAAGGTGTTTTTAAAATAAAAGAGAGTGAATCAAACAAAATTAGAGCTCACTTCAATATAGCCTACACCCTAACCAGATATGGCAAATCATTTACTGATATCGAATAGCTGTGTGCACTCCAAGAGAAAAATTACAAGAGCAGACTAGGTTCTATCAATTGATCAAGTTTTGAGAGAATAAGTGAGAGAAAGTCTGAATTCCAGTAAATTGCTTTCCATTCTTACTGATGGAGGTACTGATGCTGATTTATTGGAAAAAGAAATGATGCATTTAAGGTACCCTGACAAATGAAATATGAAAATTTAAGTCCTTTGAAGAAATTCTTTTTTTATTTCTTTCTATGGATTAAAGTGCATAAATCTCATTGAATCAAAGCAAATGATTGTATTTTGGGACAAGTGGAAAGGTAGGTGGAATGAGTGAATTATATGAAACTATATTTCCTGGACAAATGGATGGCAGAATTTGGTCAGCCTTAGATTTCTTATTTTCTGTGCTCCATTTTGAGTTATAGGCAATTTGAATCATTGAAAGTATCCTGGGAATGAGAAATGTTCTAACAACGGGTTTATTTCCATTTGTTTCGATGGCTAATCTGATTTGTCAAGATTCATTCTAATATGTTTTTTCCTGTTTCTTAGCATACTGGCTGCTGTATGCCCTGCCTGCAATGAGGAGGATGACATATACATTTTTTGTAATAATCTGGTTCAAAATGTTTAACTTTACACCTGTGTCTATGCTGTTAAATGCATTTCTTTCATTCATGTGTTGGTACATCTTAAAACTTACGTCTCTACAAAGTTTTGATCTGCCAGCTGTTGTTTGATTTTGAGACTGGCTTTAACTTTGCATTTACTAGTATGTCTTTTAAATTTCTGGTCTACTAATATACTTTAAGCTGTATTGACTCTAACAGTCAAACTTGTTTTAAATTTGCCAGTGACCTGCTTATTTTTGTGAATTCTACACAGGTTCTAATCTTGGGCTTTGCCATTGTGGGTATGTGGGAAGCTTGCCAGTTACTTCCTAATATTGGGTCAATTGTTCTTCCTGAGGTTTTCCTGGGTTCTACCTCCACCAGCTATACTGGTCGATATGTATAGCTATAGTGTGTTGAAAAATGGCAGTAAACCCACAAAAAAACAAACAAAGAAACAAAAAAAATGGAGTCATACAAAGCCAAGCAAGTTGTAAGGTTATTATGGTCCATGGTCTATCGTCCATCTGTCGACAGTTGTTGCTTGGTGACCATATTTCTTAACCAGTTCCATCAAACTTGGAATATGGGATTATATAATAAAAATTTTAGATGAGTTCATTGATGGGTGATATCCATGCATATTAATGAGTTGATCATGAATCTGATTGGCTGAGCTTGGTATCACACTAAAAACCATATTTCTGATCTGAATTTGATCGTACTTGGAGATGCCCAGTTATGTTCAAGGTCTCTCATGAATTCAGTAATTAGTGAAATCCACAGGTAGTAATGAAGTAGTTTTGTATCTTTTATGCTGGATTTATTGCCACTCATTAGACTGTATTTCTGATTTTGATTTTAATTAAACTTTATTAATGCTTATGGACATATAATCAAGATTTTGGACAAATGGAGTTAGGAATGAGTTTCAGATAGACTTAAAACATCAAGATGTCCCTCCATTATGGATCATTGCCATCTCACCTCTGTCTGCATGGGTTCGAGGCTCAGATTCAGCCAATGTGGGTATGTGAGAAAGCTTGCCAGTAGCTTCTCGTGGGTCGGTGGTTATTTCCGGGGTTTTCCCGGGTTCTTCCTCCACCATTAATACTGGCCGCCATGTATAGCCAATCGTGTGCTGAAAAATGGGGTTAAACCCTAAAACAACAACAACAACATCAAGATGTCCACTGAATATTTGTTATGAACAAGATCTAACTATATTGATGAGATGATCTTGCATTTGATTGACTGAACTTCTTATCACTCAAGAGATGATATTTCTGGCCCAGTTTTTATCGGGCTTGATTAGTCTGTTAATATTATTTTTGGTGTTGGATTATTGAAGCATTTTTTAGTCGAGATCTGTAATTAATACTGAACATTGTGCTCCTCAAAGTTTTATTTTTTTATTTTTTACTGGCTAGTGACTTTATCATGTCCCACAACATTCCATTAATTGATTTTTTCTTCCCGCAGTGATATAGAAGAAGCAGTATCCAGAGGCCTGGACAACTTGGGCAGAGTCCATGCTCGCAGTGGAGAATTTGAGAAGGCTATTGAAGTGTAAGTTCTCAGTGTATGTTTATTGATGCGTGACTTCTTTATAGAAGGCAATGGAGCTTATCAGTGAAGAACAATATTATGTAATTAATGGAGAATTCCGGTAGAGAGTGCATTTTGACCAAATTTATGGATTGTCTCTCTCAACTTAATAACTTGATAACTTGTCAATAAATTTGATTGTTATTGCAATTCAGGTAACGTGTCAGTAAATTAAATATTGTCATTGAATGTCAGGTAACTTGTCAGTAAATTAAAGATTATCATTGAATGTCAGGTACTTGTCAGTAAATTAAAAATTGCCATTGCATGTTAGGTAACTTGTCAGTAAATTAAAGATCATCATGGCATGTTAGATAACTTATTAGTAAATTAAAGATTGGCATTGCACATGTCAGATAACTTGTGAATAAATTACAGTAGTCCCCCTCTTAAACGGCCCCCCTGAGCAGTGGCCACCCACTCCTTACGGCCAGAATCTGTTAGCACCGATGAGTTTGTGTTAAAAAATACCCCTCATGAAAGGCCACCCGGCTAACGTGACCAGCAGCTAGCATATTAGTGCAATAATATAAAATTAACGCCCAACAAGCGGCCACATTCTATTTTAATATGTATCCAGAACCAGTATTTTATTCATGACATGTGTTAAGTAATTCGATTTCTGTTTCCCGATGTTAGGTTTTTGTTACTGAAAGAAGTGTTGATTAAAGTACATGTACCACTAAGGTTAATATTATATCATTTACGCCTCACAAGAAGCCACATTTATTCTATAAAGCAGAGAAAGACTCAAATTTTTATCCATACAAAAGGGTAAGTACATGTAATCCAATTTGCCTTACTGCTGTGTTATTATAAGATGTTAGTCACTCTGATAATTGTTAAGATTACAATTATTGAACAGTAATAACAGCTGAGAAGTGGCAGTATCAGTGTACAATACACAAGTCAGCAGGAAAATGGTTTGATAGCCTTTATGGCTTCCCTTAGTAAGATGTTGAGCTTGTTCACTTTGATAATTAGTGGCTATTACTACTGACAATAATTTTCAAAATTACAAATCCTATGAGGTCAGATCTGTGTGATGTCAGTGGTACATATCAAAGCCGTTTTGGCTTCTCTCACTTAGTGTAAAGAAATGTATAAAAACAATAGGGTACCAGACTGCGATTAACGAATCATGTGACAAGATCACTTCCTTTAAAAACACGGCAATTGTTTAAATGCATAAAAATATTGTTTTATCAGTATTGTAGTTGGCAACATGAATAACTTATTGCAAATAGACCAACATGTCATTGAGGAAAAGAAAAATTCTCAGTTTAGAAGAGAAAGTGAAAGTAATTCAACCGACCGAGGGGAGGGGGTCGAGGATCCATGCAGAAAACTAATGTAAGAAAGACTTAGATAAACGATATCATGAAAGATAAGGAAACAGTTCTGCAGAAGTGGGAAGGTGAAATGGATGGAGAAAGGAAGATTGTTTGAGCCAGGAGATGTTTGTATCCTGATTTGAATGACAAGAAAATGCAACAATTTTGTCAGTTGAATTGGGATATGACGACTTTACTGCAAGTAACGGATGGTTGCACAGATTTCAAGTGCGACACAATATGGTTCTGTCCTTAGTGGAGAATCAGCTGATGCTAATAATAAAGTTGTCGAAGATTGGAACAAATTACTAAACGATATATGCAGGGGATATGACAGCCAGGATATTTTTAATTGTGACGAGACTTGTTTGTTTTTTAAGACTGTTACCAACAAAGTGACAGATGATATGATCTGTAACATAATTATAAAGACAGTTTTAAAAGTATATCAATGGTTATTCATAACATTCTTTTGAAAATGATGAAACAGTTTGTTTTATATTTATTTCACAACATACATGTGGTTTTTTAATGAATATATTAAATGTTTTAGAATTAAATGTACTTGTGACATTCTTCATATGTATTTACTATTTGCATTTGTCATCCCCCTCTAGAAAGGCCACCCTCATTATAAGGCCACTTACCTGCTGCAATAGGAGTGGCCTTATAAGAGGGGGACTACTGTACAGATTTTCACTGCATTTCAGATAACTTGTCAATAAATTATAGCTGGGTAATGCAGTCAACCCTGAGCTAAAGAGACATATGTTTATGAGACCTTAAACTTTGATTAACATTAGATTGTGTCATCTTTCAAAAAAGAAACAGCTGTAACTGAGACAAGATACAGACACTTTGAATTCAAGAGAAAAGGTCTGGAGATGTTTGCACCATTGGAAATGTCACAGCAAAATCATAGCAAATTGGTGTAAATGTATGAAATGTTTCCTCTGTAAATGTGTCTATTTTGTTTCTAAGTGATATTCAGTTTATTTTAAAGTTATTATTTATCATAATTACAACACAGATAAGAGAAAAAGAATTTTTCAGACAATTTAGATTTATTTTGCAAAGTTTTCATATTAATTTTTCATTTGCAAAACTCTTGTGCTGAATTCCTGAATATAATTACGCGTATCCTTCTTAACAGCTTGTAAATGTTCCGATAAAATGTCTGCTGGTCAGTAGTGTTCAGCATCTAGACTTATTTTGCTGACAGAAATGAATACAATGTGTGTGCTTATCTCTGTGTATCTTCTTCACTATGGAAAACCTTGTTTTGCTAACAGCTTTGTTGCTTGGTATGGTATGGAATGACTTCTTTCAGCAAAAGTGAATTGTACTTGTATAGATCCTGTTTTCATTTTAGACACTGCCAGTAACTATCAACACATTCACCTTTGTCAAACTGCCATGTCTTATGCTGAAATGCCTACTGCACAAATAGCAGGAAGCAAGAAAAGTCTCATAGTCGATTTTTTCATGCCCGGTTCTATTTCTTCTCCAAATCAGAATTATATTTTGTTTCATATGATGCAATTGTTTTAATTTTTAGCAAAGTTAAACTTATATTTTCTACCATCCTCTTCAACTTCTTAAAACTAATGCCATCTCATAATACTAACCTTAGTCATGTAGGTGATTAATTGTACTTCTTTCTTGAATATATGCAGTTGTTGTTCTTTTTTGCACACTGATTGAAATTTTGGAAATAGTTTGGAAATAATTCAGTATAAAAATAGATTTTTTTTAATAGGCAGAACAATTATTTTTGTCTTCATGAAGCTTCATGAAACTTCACATGTCTGCACATATTTTGGTTGCCATAGGTGGTCTTTTAGGACAAATTCCACCATTATATGTTCTGCATTTTATGCGTAGAAATGAGGATTTAATATAAAAAATTTGTGTGTAAAAGTCGATTCTCAGAATTCTGGTTTCTGTTGCAGTTGGGAGAGGAAGCTGCCTCTCAGCAAGTCAGCTCTGGAAAACACATGGCTAAACCATGAGATTGGTCGCTGCTACCTGGAACTTAACAAGTACTCTGTGGCCAAGGATTTTGGGGAGAGCTCTCTGAAGGCTGCTCTTGAGGCAAAGGACATGATGTGGCAGCTGCAGGCCACTGTCCTGATTGCACAGGCTGAAGGTATTTTTTAATTAGCTACTGAAATGAATTTTTGTAGGGTGGCATTCATTGAATTACAAAGCTTCTATATTTTTCATTCTAAAATTTGTCGGGGGGTCACTTATGTGGTAGCGCATATATTATATGAATATAATATTTAAAAAGTGATTAAAGTTTTGCAAATGTTGTCATTCCACCTCGGCTAAACTGCAACAATATTATGTTTATAAAAGCCTTTTAAAAATTAGTACTTGTATATTTTATTTCTCTCTGTCTCTGTCTCTCTCTCTTGTAGCCAGCCAGTTTCATGCTAAGTTTTAAATATTGTGTCTAAAAGATAAATATACTATGCACAAATTGTAAATTTATTTTGCAAGTCCCCTATGTTTATTTCTTCATAAAATCACTCATGTAATTAGGAAAATGACCTATTGTTTTAAGATGGAGATGGGAAGTTATGCCTAAATTTTCATTTCTGGAATAGACCCTTGATAAAACTGACATAAAAGCCAATTTTGGGGTAGTTCTTGGCATCAAGTTTATTTAATAATGTTAAAGTATGATATTGTGAAAGGTTCTTTGGTTATTTAAATATTTCCTGATATGAACAAGTTTTATCTCTGTAAAACTTTCCCCATCCACGATTAGCCAGATATCCTATATATTTGTTTATGTAATATTTTGCAATAATCCTGAGCAAAACACCCTCAGATAACTTACATATACTTTATCAAATTAGGGACGATTTTGTTTTACAGACTGGTATAATGTATTTTCTTCTGCTATTACTACAACTCCTGATGGTCTTAATGTTATTTTCAACAAATTGTTGGCAATATCATTCAAAGGAAATGGGAGTTAAATGCCTTTTCCAAGGACACAAGGAGGCAACTGATTGAGGATGTCATGGATGGGTATATCGAACCTGTGACCGTTTTATTACAAACTGAGCTTGCACAGCTCCCTAATACTGATGATGATGGTGATTAACAGTACCATATTTGCTGGCCTATAAGATGATACTTTTTGACCAGAAAATCTTGGCTTCGACATATATGGATTATATCATCCAAAACGCTTTATCATAAGTTTCGTATGGAAAACAATTCTCCAAGATTGCAAAAAATAATGTGTAAAAAATATTTCATTTTGCGGAAGAGATTGTGTATGAAAACATAAATATAGGATCTTACTTGGAGTATTTTAAACAATCACATGATCGTCAGTATTAAAAATTAACATAGATCAGATGTAACTGTGCTAAAGCAGCATGCACCAGTAATGTACGAAGCTTGTAATGTACATTGTTTTGATTTATTTACATACATGTGCATTAGAATTTACAAGTTAGAAGATGAATAAACATGACAAAGACATATTCTATCACAATTTTCTTCTTGCACCAAATGATCAAATAAAATGTATGCCCCATTGAGAGTGACAGACAGACAGACAGACAGACAGTGGTGTTTTCATGATTGTAAATCTGTATTGTTCACTTACCTGATGACTGATCTTACTCATGTACAAGTGCAGTATCATATTCCATTATCAAGTGATACCACTGGGTAGCAATTCCTTCTAGTTTTTATTGCCACTTCAATTATTAAAAGAATCACAGGGCTTTGTAGCAGTATTTGCATACTAATTAAATATGCTAAGGCTGTATTCAGTCATTCCAAGCTAACAGAGGTCAAGATTTGGCAGCCCAGACCAGATCAGATTAGTGAGGCTACCAATTGGAAATGAGGCTACCTATAGGTATTATGAATACCATACTACAGTAGTCCCCCTCTTATAAGGCCACCCCTAATGCATCAGGGAAGTAGCCTTATAATGAGGGTGGCCTTTCTAGTGGGGGATGACAAATGCGAATAGTAAATACATATGAAGAAAGTCACAAGTACATTTAATTCTAAAACATTTAATATTTTCATTAAAAATCACATGCATGTTGTGAAATAAATCTAAAACAAACTGTTTCATCATTTTCAAAAGAATGCTATGAATAACCATTGATACAGTTTTAAAACTGTCTTTATAATTATGTTACAGATCACATCATCTGTCTCTTTGTTGATAACAGTCTAAAAAACAAACCAGTCTCGTCACAATTAAAAATATCCTTGCTGTCATATCCCCTGCATATATCGTTTAGTCTTTTGTTCAATCTTTGACAACTTAATTATTAACATCAGCTGATTCTCCACTAAGGACAGAACACTTAATATTGTATCGCACTTGAAATCTGTGCAACCATCTGCTACTTGCGGTAAAGTCGTCATATCCCAATTCAACTGACAAAATTGTTGCTTTTTCTTGTCATTCAAATCAGGATACAAACGTCTCCTGGCTCAAACAATCTTCCTTTCTCCATCCATTTCACCTTCCCACTTCTGCAGAATTGTTTCATTATCTTTCATGATATTGTTTATCTGAGTCTTCCCGACATTAGTTTTCTGCAAGGATCCTCGACACCTCCCCTCCTCCCCGTCAGTTGAATTATTTTCACTTTCTTTTCTAAACTGATAATTTTTCTTTTCCTCGATGACATGTTGTTATTTTTGCAGTAAGTTATTCATGTTGCCAACTACAATACTGATAAAACAATTTTTTATGCATCTAAACAAATTGCTGTGTGTTTTCAAAGGAAGTGATCTTATCATGTGATTTGTTAGTCGCAGTCTGGTACCCTATTGTTTTTATACATTTCTTTACACTAAGTGAGAGAAGCCAAAACGGCTTTGATATGTACCATTAACATTACGCAGATTTGACCTCGCGGCCGTTGTGATTTGCAATTTTGACAATTATTGTCAGTAGTATTGCCACTAATTATCAAAGTGAACAAGCTCAACATCTTACTAAGGGAAGCCATAAAGGCTATCAAAACATTTTCCTGCTGACTTGTGTATTGTACATCGATACTGCCAGTTCCCATCTGTTAATACTGTTCAATAATTGTAATCTTAACAATTTTCAGAGTGACTAAACCGGACATCTTATGATAACACAGCAGTAAGGCTAATTGGATTACATATACTTACCCTTTTGTATGGATTAAAATTTGAGTCTTTCTTGGTTTTTATGGAATAAATTTGGCTTCTCATGAGGCGTAAATGATATAATATTAACCTTAGTGGTAAATGTACTTTACTCAACACTTCTTTCAGTAACGAAAACCTGACATCGGGAAACAGAAATCGGATTACTTAACACACATTTTGAATAAAATACTGGTTCTGGATACATATTCAGATAAAATGCGGCCGCTTGTGAGGGGTAAATTTTATATTATTGCACTAATATGCTGGCCGCTGGTCGTGTTAGCCGGGTGGCCTTTCGCGAGGGGTACTTTTGAACACAAACTCGTCAGTGCCAAGGGATTCTGGCCGTAAGGAGTGGGTGGCCGCTGGTCAGGGGGCCGTTCAAGAGGGGGACTACTGTATATAATGAAAGGAAACACCAGGTGGTTACTAGTATACATTTCTCAGCCAGTGACATTTTTTTAACTTGCCAACGGAACTGGCAGAAATTTAAAGTACATCTAGCATGAGCAAAGATCAAAAATAATTGCTACCTAAGTACAGGAAGAGTACATGCACTTTAAGCATAATCTTATTTGTTTGGAATGGAGAGGTTGTTATACTTGCAAAGAAAATTAGACAGCATGCAAAATGGTCATTCTTGGGATTTATGCTGATAGAGACTATATGGATATAACTACTCTGAATATTTAAACCCTGAAGGAGTATGGTATGTATTTTCATAGTTTACATTTACTGTTTCATTTATTATTGTTTTCTCTCTTTGACAAAAAGCTTCAGCAACACAGGGCAGTAAGTTAAAATGAAAAAACAAAAAGCTTCTCTATCTCATATATTGGACCATATTTTATTTTGATCACGAGGTGCAAGAAGAAAAATGAGATGGAATTCATATGCATCCTTTTCTATGTAACTCTCTTCCCCCAAAAACAAAAATGAAAAAAGCATTTTAGAGTTGATGATGCAATTTCCCTATTGCTGGTAATCTGAAATAGCATACAGTCACCGTGATACTTTTAATATTTATGAAACAGGAAATTATTACAATCTAATTTCACACACCACGTTTTATCCTATCTGTAACTCAATAAATTTTCGAGTCAGCATCATTATATGTAGCTAAAAGTACATAACACATTTAAAATACTTCATGTGAAATAAATTAAGTACTTTTGTGAGATTTAATAATGTTTTGGAAATAAATATAAACATACAAAAATACAGTAATATACAATGATCTTTGTGCAGTTATTTGCTTCTGATTTCATTTGCTACAAGGAGTTATCCATGACACAAACACAATATTCACCAAGGCCACATGCAGAGGTGTTTTTACTGAGGCCACTGGCAGAGGTATTTTCACTGAGGCCACAACCAGATGTGTTTTTACTGAGGCCACTGGTAGAGGTATTTTCATTGAGGCCACAGGCAGAAATGTTTTCACTGAGGCCACAGGCAAAGGTGTTTTCACTGAGGCCACAGGCAGAGGTATTTTCACTGAGGCCACAGGCAGAGATGTTTTCACTGAGGCCATTGACAGAGATGTTTTCACTGAGGCCACAGGCAGAGATGTTTTTACTGAGGCCACTGATAGAGGTATTTTCACTGAGGCCACAGGCAGAGGTGTTTTTACTGAGGCCACTGGTAGAGGGATTTTCACTGAGGCCACAGGCAAAGGTGTTTTCACTGAGGCCACAGGCAGAGGTATTTTCACTGAGGCCACAGGCAGAGATGTTTTCACTGAGGCCACTGACAGAGATGTTTTTACTGAGGCCACTGGTAGAGGTATTTTCACTGAGGCCACAGGCAGAGATGTTTTCACTGAGGCCACAGGCAGCGGTGTTTTTACTGAGGCCACTGGTAGAGGTATTTTGACTAAGGCCACAGGCAGAGATGTTCTCACTGAGGCCACAGGCAGAGGTATTTTCACTGATGACACTGGCAGAGGTGCATTCATTGACCTAGATCTGTCCTAGATTTGTTTATACCTTTTCTCAGGGGCCCTATGTGACAGAGTGGTGTCTGAAGCTTGCCTTTTACTGAGATTTCACTTCTTTCTGCAAGTGTTCAAGTCTCACCTCAGCCAGATGAATGTGGATGCTCAAGAAAGATTGACCTTGGGTTAGTGGTTCTTCCAGTGGTTTTCTTGGGTTCTTTCTCCACTAAATACACTGGCTGCCATGTATGATCCATCATATGGTGAAAATTGGTGTTAAACCTACAGAACCAAACCAAACCTGATCTCCATGCATTATATTTGTTGTTTTTCACTGAATAGAGGAATTTGTATGAATTTTGAATGTATCTCTTTATTTCAGTGATCAAACATACATAAATTTTTATTGTTTAATACATCAGTCAGTGACTAGTGTATGACCCAGAATGTGCAGTCACTAAGGGTTGAGCAGTTTAATGGGAAACACACTCATAACTAACCTAGCAAGAATGAAAACCGAAGTTAACTCCATAAATGGCTATTTTCCAAGTTGGTTGCAAAAAGATACGAAATTGTTCATGACACAAAATAAAGGGAAAACATTTCCTACTGACTTTTTCATTTAAATTTATTACCATTTAACCCATTACATTTTCATGTCAACTTGTAGCAGGGTTTCTTTTCACTTGTTGGAAAATGTGTGCATGCAGCTATTTGTTGTAATAAAGAATAAAAACATTAAAGTTTATTGAAAATATGTGATGATGGTCCAAATATCCATTTCTTATTACCTATGTTTGAACTAATTCATGAAACTGGTCAGTCAGGATAATGGAATCTTATGTCTAAATTGCAGGTAAATGACTTGGCTGTCCAGGTTACAGATTACTTTTGGAATTGTACTTCAGATGTAATAACCACAAGATAAGCTTTCTTAGCATGGGATTGATAAATCTAATGCTATTGAATAATTTAAGAACTGCCAAATGAAGCTAACAATGCATCAGTCTCTTGTTACTAGACCCTTCATTATAGCATGGCTCCTGTTATAAAACCCTTCATTATAGCATGGTTCCTGTTATAAAACCCTTCATTATAAGTATGGTTCCTGTTACAAAATGCTTCATTATAGCACGGTTCCTGTTATAAAACCCTTCATTATAGCATGGTTCCTGTTAAAAAATGCTCCATTATAGCATGGTTCCTGTTATAAAATCCTTTATTATAGCATGGTTCCTGTTATAAAATCCTTTACTATAGCATGGTTCTTGTTATAAAATCCTTGATTATAGCATGGTTCCTGCAACAAGACCCTTCATTATAGCATGATTCCTGTTATAAGACTCTTCATTATAGCACGGTTCCTTAGTCAATAAAACCCTTCATTAAAGCATGGCTCATGTTATAAAACCCTTTACTATAGCATGGTTCCTGTTATGACATCCTTCATTATAGCATAGTTCCTGTTACAGGACCCTTCATTATAGCATAGTTCCTGTTATAAGACCCTTCATTATAGCTTGGTTTCTGTTTTAAGACCACTGATTATATAGTACAGTTCCTGTTATAAAGCAGTTATGGTCATTATTACAGTCTTATTATTCCTAGTGAAATTATATGTAACATCTGCTTCATTACAAGCTGGTATGCCCTTTGGATCCCATAGACAATATTATAATGAATCAGTACTGTATTAAATCTGTGTCACAGTAACTATTATCAATGCTATAATGAGTACTGTATGAAATGTGTCAAAAAGCTATTGGTGTTATAATGAATGAGTACTGTATTAAATCTGTGCCACAGTAACTATCAGTGTTATAATGAATGAGTACTGTATTAAATCTGTGTCAAAGTAACTACCAGTGTTATAATGAATGAGTACTGTATTAAATCTGTGTCAAAGTAACTGTCAGTGTTATAATGAATGAGTACTGTATTAAATATGTGCCACAGTAACTATCAGTGTTATAATGAATGAGTACTGTATTAAATCTGTGTCAAAGTAACTATCAGTGTTATAATGAATGAGTACTGTATTAAATCTGTGTCAAAGTAACTGTCAGTGTTATAATGAATGAGTACTGTATTAAATATGTGCCACAGTAACTATCAGTGTTATAATGAATGAGTACTGTATTAAATCTGTGTCAAAGTACCTGTCAGTGTTATAGCGAATGAGTACTGTATTAAATCTGTGTCAAAGTAACTACGAATGGTATGATGAATGAGTGCTGTATTAAATCTATGCTGCACTATCAGTATTACAGTGAGTACTTTATTAGATCTCTGTCACACTATCAATGTTATTATGAGTACTGTATGAATTCTGCCACACTATCAGTATTACAATGAGTAATGTTTTCAATCTGTTCCACACTATCAATGCTTTATTGAGTGAGTACTTTATTAGATCTGTTCACACTAACAATCAATGTTATAATGAGTGATTACTGTATTAGATCTGTGCCACACAATCAATGTTATAATGAGTGAGTACTGTATTAGATCTGTGCCACACTATCAATGTCTTAATGAGTGAGATCTGTGCCACACTATCAATGCTTTATTGAGTGAGTACTTTATTAGATCTGTTCCACACTAACTATCAGTGTTATAATGAGTGAGTACTGTATTAGATCTGTGCCACACAATCAATGTTATAATGAGTGAGTACTGTATTAGATATGTACCACACTATCAATGTCTTAATGAGTGAGATCTGTGCCACACTATCATTGTTACAGTGAGTACATTATTCAATCTTTGCCACACTGTCAATGTTGTAATGAGTGAGTACTGAATTAGATCTGTGCCACAGTAACTATCAGTTTTGAAGGTGCATGTATTTCTTTTGATTTTAGTGAAACAAGGAGATGCCCAGTCTGCTCAAGCTACGTTTCAGAAAGCCCTTGATCTGTCTATTAAACATGGTAAGAACTACATACTGCTACAACAAGATTATACTCATGGACTTATAGTCTTAAAGTTCCAACACTTGTATAGGTTTAAATACATGTACATAGTTATTAAAAAATAAACATAAATTTAGGGTACTGCATAGAAATGTGCTCATCATGTGGCCAGATGTCTTCATGATGTAATTTGTGTTTAGATCAAAGTATTTTCTGTTATCAGAATACTGTCAATTCCACTCTTTTTGCCGATACCTGTATTCATGGTTTTAAGGAAACAGACATTTTGGTTGGTTTTATTTAAACTGGATGGTGTCATACCATGAGAAAATGTTATGTGTTCTGATATCGCTGTCTGACTGACTGTGCTCTGATAAAGATTAAAAAAATCTGTCTTTGCAAGTGGATTTTGGAAATTGGTGAGTACGTTTCAATGGTTGCTTGTCCATCTGTTCCCTCAGACACAAACTTTACTATGAAAAAATTGAAACCTGATATTAGGTTTGCATGGCCACATTTTATATTTCCTCATTGTTAATAATTATATATGTGTAGGAGACAGATCAGCAGAAACTGCCATCAGAAAAGCTCTGGATGAAATCAGTACCAAAATCACTGCTGGCAACACAGTTTTGACCTCCATCGAGGGTAAGGGCCAGGAAAATAAAGATGAAAAAAAGGCAGATCTCAGAAACCCTAGGGAAATGGACACAAGGAAGAAACTGGAGGAAAACGAAATCAAGAATAATGTGATAGCATCATAGAAAAGGTGAAACAAACTCATTAAGACCATATGAAAAGTCACTTTATCTGTTTTTAATTTCAAGCATTACCTATCATTTATGCTTACTTATAAGTCGAGTCCAACTGCAAACTGCATAGACACAGATTTCTTTTCGCATGATGCACTGGCAAATAAGGGTCTTTACATTTCATTAGGAGTAATCAATAGAGCAAACAAAATAGACCCTGGTCTGCAGACACATTATGTTATGGCAGATCAGGATCTTTGTTGTTGCAATTTGACTTGACTTATAAGTAAGTATATATATATGGTATGTAATGAAGAATTAGTTTCAAACCCCTGCATAATTCTGAATGCTATTCTATCAAGCATGAAATATTCACCAGTGTGAGAAGCAATTTATGAATGAACATCTGGGGTAAAAGAAGTCTGATATAGTTAACTCTTTGAGTATATTTTTATATCTGGACATTTAAAAAAAACCAAATAATGTGTGTAGAAAAAACATTAAATGCACTGGTATTTATTTTGAAAAACATGAATCTTTATCATCTGACCAGGTAAACATACAGGTGTTTACTGCTTTTGCATATTATAATAACTGCAGCTTTGTCAAAATTATTTTCATGCACACGTTTTCCGTGAATTGTTACTGTTTCAGTGGCATTAGGTAAATATGGTTCTGTCCATTCATATGGGGAAACTGCTAAGAATTTCACTTACCTTTTCAGTCAAAATGGTAAATGGAGCCCTGTCTCTGCAAGTTGAAAGAGGATAAGAAAACTGCATAGCTCTGTTTACACTTTGTACAGAGATGTATGGATTGACACTAAGTTTATTGTGCATATTGTGTGAACCTCACTGCTCCTATATTTCACAGTTAACAGGAAATACATGTATCCTTCTATTGGCAAATGATTTGTGAGTGCATTGGTGTAAAATTATTTGGAGATTGAAGCAAAATTTAAAGGTGACATGTTAAACATAAACCTGGTCAATGACACTTTGTAAACTACTTTGAATCTGGATACAAAATTTTCACCTGGCCAATGGCTTTTATAAACTGCTTTGAATTTGCATAAAATATTTGCACCTGGCCAATGGCTTTTATAAACTGCTTTGAATTTGCATAAAATATTTGCACTTGGCCAATGGCTTTTGTAAACTGATTTGAATTTGTGCAAAAGGTTTGCATCTGGCCAATGACTTTTTGTAACCTAGTTTAAAAAATTTGTATGCAAAATACATGATGAAAATTTACACTTATGTACACTTGGTATATTTAAAAATGCATTACTACTAGTTTTAGCTCTATAATTTATTTTACTTTTAACCATTTTGAAACTTATAAATTCAAATCAGGGATGACTTTAGCAGAAAGATTTCTTTTACTGATATTATCCTTGTCACCCTAAAAAAATTACAAAAAATGTATGAAAACAGATGGGGAAAAATTAATATTTCTTTTGATAAGGATATTATAATATTGAACCTTAATTTTAAATAAGAAATCAAGGTATAAAATATATCTAGCTTTCCAGCAGAACACTGGAAACTAAATTCAACCTTGCAGAGCAAGATTTTTAAATGAGGGTGATTTGACCACTGCTTGACCTCATTGACCTTACTCATAACTGGTAATCTCATTTGCATATCAGAAGGGAACAATATTTGGAAACTTGTTGAAGTTTTCATTTCTCCTTCATTTATGTTTTCTAGTTGCAGAGTTGCAGATACTGTATAAATTAAATGGAAGTCAAATTTTATGTTAATATTTATTAATTCACCAACACATGCCATTTTGTCAGAACCAACACCTACGCCTTCAGTTGATATTATCTCTGATAGCTAGCAATGTTGTGTCCGGTTTCTTTTGTATACATTGTATATGTTAAACATTTGAAATTTGTTTTTGTGATTGATGTCAGTCAGTATGTAGAGATCAACTATGTGAACTCTAATCTTACAGAGTATATAGTGTGATATAAAGATAGTGTTTATTCCTCAGTCCTCCCTATGTGGATGTATTTATTAATATGTTGATGAAGATGACTGTGATAAACTAATGAACATTGTTCATACCAAAGATCACTAATAGATACTTTTAACAACTATTCATGTCCAGAGAAGATTTGTATTGTTCACTTTGGAGGTTTTTTAAACTATAGCAAGCATATTCATGCATATTTGTGATCAAAAATAATAAGGTAAATAATAAAGTGAAATACACAAAAGAGTACTCCGTTTTGTACAGATTTTAAAACTGTCTAAATGTTTCAAGAATGGAAACGAACTATAAAATGCTGCTGAAGAAGAAACCCATGTGGTAATTGATGATAAAGTCCATGAGTGACAGATTTGCCTGTTAATTTACCCATGTGGTAATTGATGATAAAGTCCATGAGTGACAGATTTGCCTGTTAATTTACCCATGTGGTAATTGATGACAAAGTCCATGAGTGACAGATTTGCCTGTTAATTTACCCATGTGGTAATTGATGACAAAGTCCATGAGTGACAGATTTGCCTGTTAATTTACCCATGTGGTAATTGATGACAAGGTCCATGAGTGACAGATTTGCCTGTTAATTTACCCATATGGTAATTGATGATAAAGTCCATGAGTGACAAGATTTGCCTGTTAAATTACCCATGTGGTAATTCATGATAAAGTCCATAAATGACAGATTTGCCTGTTAATTTACCCAGATCAACGTTATCAAGTTTAGAACTTTTTTTCCTGAATATACTACAGTATTCAGAGCAAGGAATATATATGCATTTACCTGTTGGTATAAATTTTATTTTGAAAATAAAATATTGAATCAGAGTTGCCGCCTCGTGATTGGATTTATACATAAAACACATCTTATTTTCTGTCCAGTGTCATGTAACTGAGGCAGACATGGGGCATGACAAGTGGTAAATGACTTGAAACATGAAGTTGGTACTTATATGACTAGAAATAAATACATGTAATTTGTTTAAAACAATACACACGGTTTTAAGTGAATTTTTAAAACTTATTGTATTGGTGTTTTTTATAGGATAGTGGTAAAGGAAATAATGTGGAAAAAAAAATGAATATATTTTTTCCATAAAATCTTATATCTATTTTAGGCAAATAACCATTCAGGATTTCCACAAGTGCATCCACAATGAAATTTAGCTCTACATTATTTTAAAAATCTAGTGCTTCCTTTTATTCATTTCAGCAGCCTCTTGTTTGAAAATGTCACTTTTACTTTCCATTTTATTTTAGCTTTATATTTTTCACAAACTGCCAAATACGTGTCAAAAGTTTCACTGATTGGTTTTATAATTTCTTTATGATTCAGAAACCACTCTAATTTGTTTTTTTAAAGAGGTGATTTTTTTGGATGATTATCTCTTAAGGTCTTTTAATGATTAGTAGCTAGCATTTGAGAATTGTTTAAATCCATCCAAAACAAGGTTCAATTTTCCAATTTAAATTTAGGAACAATATACAATTAGGCATTTGTTTACTTTGGGAAAATTTGTGGGAATCCCACTTTTAGGTGAATTCAGATGTTATCAAATGCTGCAACTGTTTAAATTACCAGAACTTTGGCAAGGTTCAATTGAGACAACTGTGGTAAAGGGTGAGTTCACAATCCTACATAATCTGTATGACTACTAGGACTACCCTTACACTGAGTGAGACCATCATTATTTTTTGTATCAGTATTCAAATATTTCTCTCTTCGTTGCAGGTGATTTCACATGTTGAACATTATATGTGTAATGTTTTTATTTCTTTCAGACAAGAAGGACACTGAAGAATAAGACATTCAACACAAGAGCAAATAAGCAACAATTAATTAACTTAAATCATCAGTATTCATGGTAAATTTATGCTAAAGCTTATTAACAGTTCATATACAGTTATTTTTTTGCTTAAAAATGTAGCCTGTATTTGCTTTGAAGACTGCTTGATTAACAATCAGATCTCTATCAGCCATTTCCTAGAAAAAGTTTTCATCTTTTTGGACTTTCACTATCATAATAAGGATATATCCAGCAATGTTTTGTTTCTAAAAACCCATAACCTATCTTTATTTCTACACTAAAATCAATGAATTTTTTTAATATAATTTATTGTTAAACTTGATGATTTTCATTGTAAATAAATTTATTTTTAAGAATATTTGAGTTTTGTGGAGTATTAAATATCTTTCTGTTTGAAAGAAAAACATAATAAAACCAGGTTCTGCCAGCCACCTTCTACTGTTTGCACTGCAAGATGAAAATAAACTTTTAAATATGCCTTTGCATCCCAGCTGTATCATCTATTTACTTTGCATCCCAGCTGTATCATCTATTTACTTTGCATCCCAGCTGTATCATCTATTTACTTTGCATCCCAGCTGTATCATCTACTTACTTTGCATCCCAGCTGTATCATCTATTTACTTTGCATCCCAGCTGTATCATCTACTTACTTTGCATCCCAGCTGTATCATCTATTTACTTTACATTCCAGCTGTATCATCTATTTAATTTGCATCTCAGCTTTATTATATTTATTTTGCATCACAGATGTATCATCTATTTACTTTGCACTCCATATGTATTGTCTATTTACTTTGCATCCCAGCTGTATCATCTATTTACTATCAAATTGTCATATAATGATAATGTATTTTAGATCTCAAAAATATTTCTCATCACAGTTTCACTGAATGCCAGTACATTTTTCTTCTGTTTTAAAATTTTACATTATCTTGCTTGAAAATCCACGAGTGATTCAGCTTTAGAATAAAAATGTCCATATGGATACATCTATCCAATCCATGTGGAAAATTTTGTGCGGGTAAAACTATCAACTTTTAATAAGAAGTCATATAATTGGTTACATTTTCTTTCCCAAACGATATTTTTAGTACACCGTAATTAAAGATATTCAAGGAAATTTTGATCAATGAAAACATCACTTATGCCTAGTGTAGTCAGTACATAATAGTTAAATACAAATTAAATATTTTTTATTAAGTGAAATTTGTGTTTTATTCTATCTTTTAGTTCCACTTAAGTGTAATCATCATAAATGCAATGTGTATTTAAACGAAAAAAGTGTCAATCTACCGTAACAGCTATGTCTGCATGTGTTTCTCTGCAAACCTAATTAAGTGCCAACCGTGTTTTGATAACTGACTTGCAGAAGTATTTGTTGTATTGTTGAATTGAATTAAAAGCTGGCTTCCTTTCTATCATCACGTTTATTATGTCTTTTGAATCAAATAAAGAAGGTAGAATATAAAAAAAAGTTAAAAGGCAGGCAAATTCTACTTACTTAAAATCTAGCGGCCCCGGTTGTATGACGGGTGAACTCACTTCTTTTGATCAATCAAACACTGTTATAAATTTTATTGTGTATGTAACATAAACTACCTTAAATTAACCAACTCTTTCATAACTGTGATCAAAGAATAGCAAGGCAACCAAGCAAAATGAATACTTGGTAAAATAAAGAGCTTGATTTCACAGATAAGGACTATTGTGAGCAAGCGATTTTCAGAGAATTTCTGAGCTGGCACTTAGAGATATCCTCATTGATGATCAGAAGTTTCACTCTTACTTTCAGTGAAATCACGACATCAATATTGTACTAATGAAACAATACAATGTAGGTGATTGTCTCATGAAACAAATGTCACTAGTTTTTAAAAAAAGCTCTCTTGCTAAATAGACATGTTTCAGATGATAATTTGCAGTCAACAAATAACTGAAAATAATCAATTACTAATTGTTAGAACCTTTATTGGTTAGAAAAATCCCAATTTTTACAGTTTTGTGAATTTTGACTAACTGGGCTAGTTTTGATGCAGGATGCCTCCATTAATACAAGAATAAGTTGCTCTAACTAGGATGAGCACATGATGATCCATTGTTTAATTACAATCTTTTAAAAAATAAACCCCTTATGGCACTACTGAATTCTGCGTATCAGGCATTATATGACCTTAATAATACACTCAAGTTTTTGTCATATTCAAGTGTTTTTCCAGTCTTTAAACAAGCATACATGCCAGGTTTGGTCAATATTCACTTGAAACTTTAAGACAAGCATACATGCCAAGTTTGGTCAATATTCACTTGAAACTTTAAGACAAGCTTACATGCCAGGTTTGGTCAATATTCACTTGAAACTTTAAGACAAGCTTACATGCCAGGCAGCTCCTGCATCCAAACTGGTGCCAAATGTCATGCTCAGCATTCCTTTGGACCCCACCAGCAAGGACGAGAGGGGGATCCTGACGTCTGGGCAGCCCAGGATCTCCATACTCCACGCCCAGGCTTGCGCCCTGGAGAGGACACTCCAGTCTCGCTACTGAGTGAGGAAACAACACGGAAGCTGACAGTTTATGGGTTATAAGTCCCACCCGATTGGCGTAGGGAAGGGGCGCCACGGGTCAGCTTTGACGGTGGGAGGGATCATCGTGTCCCACTGGCCAACTATCGCCCGCCTCAAGCCGGGCAGCCCCCGGTCAATAAGGTGTTGACCCGCCATCGTCTGCCTGCTCCAGTGGGTGTCTGGAGCTCAGTGTGTTGTTCAGCATGACAAGCAGACGGTAATTCCACACCAGACAAAAGAAACAAGAAACCAATAAAGAAGACTCCAGCTCTTCGATTTGCAAGCTGGAATGTTCGCACCATGTGTACAGGCATCTCCGACGACCTCAGAGAAGTGGACAACACCAGAAAGACGGCCATCATCGATAGAGAACTCACCAGACTAAATATCAGCATAGCTGCCCTCCAGGAAACCAGGCTCGCCTCTAGTGGCTCCCTCAGAGAGGAAAACTACACCTTCTTCTGGAAGGGTCGAGAACCTGAGGAGCCCCGTCAACACGGAGTGGGCTTTGCCATCAAAAACAATCTCCTGGCCTCGGTTGAACCTCCCACAGGGGGCACTGAGCGTCTCTTGTCCATCCGCCTCACCACTACTTCAGGTCCTGTCAACAACATCAGTGTCTACACCCCAACCCTCACGTCATCAGAAGATGTGAAGGATCAGTTCTATGGGCAGCTGGACGAACAGATCAAAGGATGCCCCAAAAATGAACCACTATTCCTCCTCGGCGACTTTAATGCCAGAGTAGGTGCGGACCACGAGTCATGGCCTACCTGCCTAGGATATCATGGCACTGGAAAGACCAACGAAAACGGCCAGAGACTGCTGGAGCTATGCACCTACCATGGCCTGTGCATCACAAACACCTTCTTCAAATGTAAGCCACAACACAAAGTGTCATGGAAACACCCCAGATCTCATCACTGGCACCAACTCGACTTGGTCATCACCAGGCGCTCTGCCCTTAACAGCGTCCTCTCCACCAGAACCTACCACAGTGCAGACTGTGACTCCGACCATGCCCTTGTGAGCAGCAAAGTGCGACTACAGCCACACGCGCTACACCGCTCAAAACCAAAAGGACGTCCTCGCATAAACACTGCACAGATGTCAGTCCCTGCCAAGGTGGAGGAGTATGTGTCTGCCCTGAACAAGGCTCTCCAGGACCTGCCTGAGTATGACGCTACAGCTAAGTGGAATGCCATGAATTGTGCCATCTACAGTATGGCTATGTCAACGTTTGGCAAGAAGGAACGACCCAGCCAGGACTGGTTCAATGCACACCTATCAAGGATGAAACCACAAATCGAGGAGAAACGATAAGCCTTCATAGCTTACAAAAAATGCCCTAATGAACGGACGCTTGCTGCTCTCAGAAGTGCCCGAAGTAACACCCAACGCATTGCTAGACAGTGTGCGAACGAGTACTGGCAACAACTGTGTGAAGGGATCCAGCGCAGTGCCGAGTCCGGACACATCCAAGGCATGTACAGTGGCATCAAGAAGGCTCTAGGCCCCACAGTGAAAAGGGTCGCTCCCTTGAAATCCCTGACGGGAGAGAAGATCACAGACCGTGGGCAACAGATGGCCAGATGGGTGGAGCACTACTCAGAACTATACTCCCGAGAAACATCAGTCACTGATGCAGCCCTCAGCAGCATAAAGAATCTGCCCACCATGGAAGAGCTCGACAAAGTGCCAACCTTAGAGGAGCTCAGCAAAGCAATCGACTGCCTTCCAAACGACAAAGCACCAGGTAGTGACAGCATCCCGCCCGAAGCTATCAAACGTGGAAAACCAGCATTGATTAAACCACTGCACGAGCTACTTTGCCGCTGCTGGGAGGAAGGAGTAGTCCCCCAAGACATGCGTGATGCCACAATTGTGACCCTCTACAAAAACAAGGGCGACCGCAGTGACTGTAATAATTACAGGGGGATCTCGCTCTTGAGTATTGTTGGTAAAGTGTATGCTCGCATCATACTCAACAGGCTGCAGTTGCTGGCAGACCGTGTGTACCCGGAATCACAGTGCGGTTTCAGAGCAGGCAGGTCGACGACAGACATGATCTTCTCCCTACGACAACTCCAAGAGAAGAGCAGAGAGCAAGGTCAACCACTCTACATGGTGTTCATCGACCTCACCAAGGCCTTTCACTTGGTCAGCAGGAAGGGCCTTTTTGAACTTCTGAGTAAGATCGGTTGCCCCCCAAAACTCCTCAGCATGATAATCTCTTTCCATGCAGATATGAAGGGAACAGTCCTGTATGATGGATCATCCTCAACTTCCTTCCCAATTAACAGTGGTGTGAAGCAGGGCTGCATGCTGGCACCAACACTTTTTGGGATCTTCTTCTCCCTGCTCCTGTCCTACGCCTTCGACACGTCCACGGATGGCATATATCTACACACCAGGTCCGATGGGAGGCTGTTCAACCTGGCACGACTGCGCTCAAAGACCAAAGTGAGAGCTGTGCTCATCAGGGAGATGCTTTTTGCAGATGATGCAGCTCTTGTGGCCCACACCGAGGAAGCCCTCCAGAGACTGGGAGACCATTTTGCTGTTGCCTGCACGCAGTTTGGTCTCACAATCAGCTTGGAAAAAACAAATGTCAGCGTGCAAGATACCACCATTGCCCCTTCAATCAAAATCAACGGTGTCACCCTGGAAGCAGTCAACAACTTTACCTACTTAGGGTCAACCATCAGCAACACTCTCTCGATAGATATGGAGCTGGACAGAAGGCTTGGAAAGGCAAACACCATCATGGCTAGATTAACAAAGAGGGTTTGGGAAAACAACGCGCTGACAGAGCACACCAAGGTCCGAGTCTACCAGGCCTGCGTTCTCAGCACCCTTCTATATGGAAGTGAGACGTGGAGTACCTACATGAGGCAAGAACGCAGGCTCAACTCCTTCCATATACGGTGCCTAAAACGCATCCTGAAAATCAGCTGGCAAGACTGTGTTCCACACAGTGAGATCCTGCAGCGTGCAAGTACCCCCAGCATGTACTCCCTGCTAATTAAATGCCGCCTTCGATGGCTGGGTCACGTCCGACGCATGGAGGATGGAAGGCTGCCAAAGGACATCTTATATGGACAACTGGCCACTGGCATGAGAAGAGTCGGACGCCCCTCACTCCGTTTCAAAGATGTGTGCAAGAGGGACATGAAGGCATGCAACATTTCACCCGATGGCTGGGAAGAGCTGGCTGAGGACCGAGGCACCTGGAGACTGATGGTAAACAATGGCATATCAGTCGCTGATGTGAGGAGAGGCCAGTTGGCGGCAGAGAAATGTAAGAAAAAGAAGAACGCAACAGCAACCACAGTAACGCAGACTTCCCAGTATGTCTGCACCAACTGCAGTAGGGACTGTCACTCGCGTATAGGCCTGCACAGCCACAGCAGACGATGCCAACGGAGACAGACAACACCCCAAGGGCGCTATTCGCATGGTCTTTCGAGACCGAGTTGCCAATGATGACATGCCAGGTTTGGTTAATATTCACTTGAAACTTTAAGACAAGCTTACATTCCAGGTTTGGTCAGTATTCATCTGAAACTTTAAGACAAGCTTACATGCCAGGTTTGGTCAATATTCACTTGAAACTTTAAGACAAGCATACATGCCAGGTTTGGTCAATATTCACTTGAAACTTTAAGACAAGCTTACATGCCAGGTTTGGTCAATATTCACTTGAAACTTTAAGACAAGCTTACATGCCAGGTTTGGTCAATATTCACTTGAAACTTTAAGACAAGCTTACATGCCAGGTTTGGTCAATATTCACTTGAAACTTTAAGACAAGCTTACATTCCAGGTTTGGTCAGTATTCATCTGAAACTTTAAGACAAGCTTACATGCCAGGTTTGGTCAATATTCACTTGAAACTTTAAGACAAGCTTACATGTCAGGTTTGGTCAGTATTCACTTGAAACTTTAAGACAAGCTTACATGCCAGGTTTGGTCAATATTCACTTGAAACTTTAAGACAAGCTTACATTCCAGGTTTGGTCAGTATTCATCTGAAACTTTAAGACAAGCTTACATGCCAGGTTTGGTCAATATTCACTTGAAACTTTAAGACAAGCTTACATGTCAGGTTTGGTCAGTATTCACTTGAAACTTTAAGACAAGCTTACATGCCAGGTTTGGTCAATATTCACTTGAAACTTTAAGACAAGCTTACATGCCAGGTTTGGTCAGTATTCATCTGAAACTTAAAATTTTTACATTGATATAAACCTGGATCATGTAGATTTCAGATCACCTCTTTGATGTGTGCAGAGCTACATGGATCTTGCTGAAGTCTTTGGATCATTCTCAGCTCAGATACCAAGATTGATCTGAATCAGTTCTGAAATTGAGCTTCAGTTAGTGCAGCAGAATCAGCCAGTCACATATCAGTAGCCTTACATTTACAGACCTCTGACATGACAGAGATAAGAACGTGTCAAATTTGATGAAAACTCTCAGGTAAAGGGTAGTAACAAGTTCATTTTTCAGATGTTAGGTCAACTTACTAATGTATATATAAGTGTATTGCATAAAACTATTTGTATTATTCAGTTTATGCACTGAGTGATGAAACATGTAGAATTGTAACAAGTTTGGCTACATTAAATGTCTGACCACCTCAGCAATATGTTGGAATATCACTTGATCAGAATCTCTGAGACATCACAAGATGAGAACTTACAGGCCCTGTGTGTTCAGTATCTTTTGAAAAATTCAGTATTTAAGCTATTGAAACAAATTCAGCAAAGTTGATGTAGTGACATTTATATGTATCTTTTATAAGACATACCAAAATTTATCTGTTGTGATGTGCAACAGATTTGGTTTTTCTGATGTTGTTTTGGATTTAATGCTATTTCTCAGCACAAGATGGGCTATTCATGGCAGCCAGTTTAACTGGTACAGGAGTAACCCAGAAAAGCTCCAGTAATAACCACCAACCTAAGGGAAATTACTGGCAAGCTTTTTCTCACATATCCGCATTGGCCACACCCGAGACTTGAATCCAGGTGGACAGAGGTGAAATGGCAGTGATCAGTAAAAGTGAGCAAATTTGACCAACTGGTCACCTGAGACCCTGGGTATGCTGACGAAAGGCTGCCTATCAGATGCTAGATTACCTCATTTGTATATCAGCAGAGAGGGTGAACCGACCTCATTTTATAAGTGCTATTTTTGGTAAACTAAGGCTTATACAAAAAAAAAAAAAACCCACTGATAACGTGAAACCGAGGCTTCTAACCTTCCGAGAGTCTCTCTGAAGTTTAGCCTTTTTCTTATTTTTTGTTGTTCTTGTTTTCGAAAAAACATATACGTGAGTTTTAGTACGTTGGCGCTTCATCAAGGTCGCTCCCTCTCTGCTGCTGTCTTTCATCCAAAATTTTTATCAAGACCAGTTCGGTATCTCAACCGTGGATTGTGTAAATTTATTGTTATAAATCCATGCAGGGATAACTGAGCCTGACTAAATACATTTTTAAACTTAATGATGTCCATATCTGTACAATATCATCTACAGCTGGCCCTTCATTAATATCAGTAATAAATTCAGTAATATCATTACCGTACTCGTCCAAAAACCTTGCGTTCTCATTAAAGTCTTTCAACACCTCATAGCATCGCTCGTCATCTACAGACAGAGCAACTAAGTACAACTTGTCCCATTTCAACCATCTCATTACCAAATTAAGTAACAGTTGCATTTTACCAGACCCAGATGGCCCAATTATAATCATTCAGATAGAATTAGAATTTGGTAGCGCAGCATGATGCTTGACTGGTTCTCGCTTTTTTGTTGCTGAAAAATCAATTACATCCATGATGTAGAAATATAATAAATAATATGGATTTATATTGTGTGAAATGCAGAACACGTACTCCCACAGGTTGAATAACAACTATTACAACAAAAAATAACAGATCAGCACTGGCAGGTAAATGTGAATGATGTGGTCCAAAAAAATTTAAATTTATTTCTAATCCAAACAATATTTAACAAAAGAGGTCATGTTGTCGCTCAGTTAGCAAAACTACCAGGAACACCATGGGCTAAATACCCAGGAGAAAACACATTCCTGGGTATAACTATTGCAGTCCTGGTACTCGATATCTGACTTGACAGCCAAGATCAACCAAAACCAGGTGAGTATCCAGTAAACGCTATTGATAAAGCATGTCACACTCATGATGTAGGTTATAAAAGTAAAAACCTACAATATAGATATATTTCAGATGTAAAATTAATTCATGTGTTAAATTCCATGAAAAAATAAATCTTTTAAAGAATTATTAACTAATTGGATGGTGAGATCTGCGATGAAAAGTAAGCTTGTATTAGGAGTTGGTAATTAATCAACTGATTATTATTATTATTATAATGGAGTCAATTAATTATAGTCGAAGGGGATATTGGAAGGGTAGAGCAGCGATTAATAAACTCACTGAAGCAGCAGGTGTCGGAAGTTCTACTGCTGCAAAATGGTTAGCACGACAGGCAATATGGCAAATTATCTACCACCACCTAAAATTATTCAGCATGCACATTTTGATGTCGGCATTCCAAATGAAGTTTCATAGGTGGATATTTTGTTTTTACCACATGATACTATTAAAATTGGAAGACATTGTGTAACATACAAATAAGCATTAACTGCTGTTGATGTTGCAAGTAGGTATAAAGAAGGAGAGCCGCTATTAGCTAAAACAGCAACTGATGTAGCTTCTGCGTGGAACAAATTTATTGACGTGGTGGTCTACAGTGGCCACAGCTGCTACAGGTTGATGAAAAAACAATGTCAAAATCAGATGAGGACATACTGCAATTCATCGTGATCAGGCAGTTGTTGAAAGATTTGATCAAACGCTTGCTGAGCGGTTATTTGGATATCAATATGCGAAGGAAATAATTCAAGATACAAGATCTCGTGAGTGGGTTGCAAGATAACAAAAAGTGAAAGCTGCATTAAATAATGAAATTATCGAACAACTGCCATGAAACCAATTAATGTGATTACAAAAAAACATATACCAAAACAACGACATGACTTTTCAAAACAACGAGTATTGGGTAAATTATGTTACTGCAAGATATTTATATGAACCTGGTGAACTTGAAGGTGGTAAATAAAGAGCGACTGATCCTATCTGGAGTATTACAGTACATACAATTTTCAGCATGGTAAGATCCGCGGGTAGACCTGCAATCTACAGACTAGATTTAACTGCACCTCAATGTGGATTTACACGTGAACAATTACAAGTAATTTCTGAAGACACACAATTACCACGGCGATCACTTAACTTAAGCACCGCTAAGTCGATAACACTCAAGACAGGCCAGCATCACATTTTCGCGCATATGACCAAGACTATTATCTTTTCTATCTACGGTAAGTTGTCTTGGATCATTATTTGAATATCGCCACAACATTATACAATTACAACTTGCACAATGATTTTTTTGTTGCTGTTTCAGCGCTATGAGTAATTCAACATCGAGATCAAAGTCGCGGTTTTTTTTTGTCTCATTGTTTATAACCAGCTAATTTTTTCTTACTATATCACTATCGAGGACATCATTGATGGTTTCTGTAGTGTATATGACAATTCTGCGAAGTTGAGATATTCTTCTGACTCAAGACACTGTGAGATAAACTAAGTTTGACCATTCGACATGATCATCGACAATCCAAACTGGAGTATCAGAGATGGTTAACCCCTAAGATGAGTGAATTGTCATCATGTATCCCAGTTTCCACGGGGATTTATCCATGCTCAGCACATCCTCAACAACACTGACATCAACTACGACAACATCATTTAATACGAAATTCTGTTTCTCGGTCTGTCCTGTATATCAACGTCGATATTCTGTTGTCGTGTATCAGCTGGTTTATAACAATCGTACACGTAGATCTGAAAACATTTCTTTATGCAGCTGAAATAACCGCTGTAGAAGTGTATCACAAACTATCTTTCTACATGCCAATATTAAATCATTTGGTCTCAACACTTGCAGAAGGTCGTTCATGGAAGTTTCTGAAATTATTTTACGCATTATTTCACAATGAATTTATTCGGTTGTAGTCTGATTAATTTCTTAAATTCCCTTAATTCTACATCAAGAGATCTATGATCATCAGGTATCTCCTCTTAATAATCCACACAACTCTTTAGCCACCCATGTGGAGATGGCTCAACAGACGGTGGTGGTTGTCCATGATCTCCGCACATGATTACAGCTGTATTTTTCTATAACAGTCAGTCGAGAAACATTTTTAATGTATCTAGCGACACTGTACTTATCTCATCCCAAGTGATGATTCTTGGAATATATTTCTCTCCCATTTGATCAGGAGTCCATGCGTCTCCCTTCCATCAAAATAAAGCTATGATAAGTACATGATTGCACTCTTCGTTCTCTCATTTTTCTTGCGAGTGTGTATGTGTTAAAACAACCATGCCATCTGAATTGTGTCAAAAGAATTCGATAACTCGAGATGTTTTACCAGAACTACCGGGTCCATTTAGATAGACCGTCTTGTGTCTGGATACTGGATCATTCACAGATGCCGCAGACGATAATTCTGATATCTGATTATTTTTGTAATAAATATCTTTGATTTCAACATATGCAGATTAAGAATAGTTGTATAACCTTTCTTGTTTTATTCTCCATTCACCCAATGATGCATCAGTACTTGTAAATTGAGTCAGTAATTCTGTATATTTTCTTTCGATATAAAATGAACCCGCAGCAACTCTGACTGCAGTGATAGGAAATCTATTTATCATTGATAATAAATTTACAGAAACATAAGCGAGCATTGAGGATCTTAAATGGGTAAACTGAGGTGACTCACCATCAATATAACCAACAATTGTACCTAATCGTATTCCGTTAGACAAGTAAGCGTTTTCTCAGCTTACAAATATATCTCTGTTGCATCAGCGATTATAAAATCATATTCAGCATCATCTAGAATTAATTGTGAATAATGTCATTTATGATCATATGCCCCGCCTTGGGTAAATTTACTGATTATTCTTCTACCGAGATCCTTTGCGGTTTTATCATCAAAACTCTGCTGTGGTGGTAACCAAACTTCGGTATGATATAATTGCCTTGCCTCACTTACAATCAACGATATCATCATCGCTGCATCGAGCATATATTGTAATAAAACTATTGGTGCCCAACGTTTTTCTGAAAAGTGCCTAACAAACCAAATATAACAGATCGGATTAAGACTTTTAGCAAACTCGGATGATACAATACGAGCAAATCCAAGTTAGATGAAAATCAGGTAGTGGCCCTATTATCGATATTCTAGTCATCTCGTGTGTGGCATATCCAAATCTTTTAAAATATCCAGAACACTCTTCATTAAACCAAGAAAACTTCCCGGATAACACGCGACCATGTCCAAGGAAATAACGTCGTTGTGGTCATACTTGGTATTCCACAATCCACCATGTCCGTATTCACACCAACTAAGCTGCATGTCTTCAAGAAATTCAAATCGTGTTGGCTTCCATGAATTTTTCTCTCTTCCAAAGTTAGCTGAAACTGACGGAACTGTAAAACAATTATTCAACAATTGCTCAATATTCTCTGTTGAAAATTTCTGAAATGAAAGTGAAAGTGTATCAGATTTTAGTCCTTTTTTTCACTGATTTTAGTTGATTTGTCAGTATAAAAAATCTCATTTGTCCTTGATAAAATCATTGGGTGGATATTTGTTTACTGTTTTTAATGTGTATCACATGTCAGTGGCATTTTTAAAGTATGTGTTGTTCTTTTTGTCCTTGATAAGGGGAGACAATATTCTACAATTAAAAATCCTCGAAAATCGTAGATATTTAAGATTAAAAATCATTAAGATTTCACATAAATTCAGACTCAGCGTTACATTTCTTGAGCAAGTTGTCGGATTGGTCAGTTAGTTTGAAATGTATTATTGATAATAGTGGATTATGACATCGTAGATAGACCGGATTGATTGGTTCTTGCACAGTAAGATATCCGGGTGGGACTTGCGGTATAAAAGTATATAAGATATTTCCCTGCTGTGCCTGATCTGATATTTCTGTGTTTGTCAGATAGCTGCCATCAATTGCATCACAAATAAGATTGATCGCAATTGTTGAGGTTATATTTACAATTCCCGGAGAAATATGACGGCCTTCACCGTTTTGTCCATTATTGCATCTCAAAATGTTATCCTGCTGTGGTGTTATTTTTTTCACTCAGCGAGCATTTTAGGAAAGAACTCATCGATGATATCGTTGACGGATTTTCTTAGTTCATCTAGGTTATATCCAGGAAATTTAAATGTCGGTGGATCTGCTTCTGTTTTTTTTTTTAATGTTTATCAAGAAATAGTTGTTTGAGTGAGGTAGTTCTATCAATGCTAACAACTATACCTTTTGACTCGATTACTAGCTTTATAACGCTACGATGAACACTTTCTAAGTCGAATACAACCTGGTTCAAAAGTTCGATTTGTTTAATGGTTTCATTGCTTGTAGACGTCACGTCAAGAAGATGCTCAGTAAATAATTGGTGCAATTTCTTTCGTTGCCGCTGGTGTTCACGATTAATATTATCAATGGTAATGTCGATGTTTTGCTCAGTATACGTTTTTGGGGGTATTCCGTATATCCACCATATATCATTATATATATATTGAAATTCACCGCCGTCTGGGTTATTTTTTTATATTTTTCCACAGCGGATTATTCTCATAATCTGGAGTATAATTCCAATACGAGTTATTCGCTGGGGTAAAAATAAACCATTTGGGTTCAAGTACTGGTGCAGGCGCTGGTGGAACAACTTCAGGCCATCCTAGCACTGATCTGATCGATGACTGATATATCAGAGGCGTAGCTATGATATTTTGCGCCCGGGGACGAACTATAAAATTGGCGCCCCAGCCCCCTCCCTGTTTAATCACATTTTTGAATATTACCCTTGTTTACTTATTATAATGTAACGTTGTAAGCCTCATTTTGGCGCCCCTGTACCTTGACGCCCGGGGACATATGTAACCCCCTGCCCCCCCCCCCCCCCCCAGCTACGCCTCTGTGATATATATCAACGAAGTAATCTGGTGAATTTGTTTCAATAGCGGATGATAGCGTTGGTTCGTGTACTGTTATGGCTATCTTGGATTCTTTCCCCGTAATATTTTTTATTCTACGTTGAAATTCATCATTGATTTGTTCGATTTCATAACTTCCCGTGGGTATTCCAACAACTACCCAGTCAGGTGATCAATCATCCTTATTTTTATTTGAAAATACCAGCGAATTATTTGATTATAGTCCAGCAAACGATCTTGACCAGATATTTGGCCAACTGTAGTATACTCGCAACTGCGCAAGGGCGATTTCTTTCACTGGAATCGCGGTTGGAAAATTAATACCGAACTCAGGGTTAGTGGAGTTTACTGTTATCATCGTGGTTTTCAGCGGGGTTGTATTTGCGGCTATCTGCTGAAGTAGTTCTGTCATTATTTGAACTCACACCATTTTCCAAATAGTGGTTTTCCAAATCGATGACTTAGTTGTATATCTTAAGCATCACATCAAATTCGGAATCTGATATCGTTGTATCTTTAAGGCTTGATGATGTCAGCGACGACAATTTTTTAGAATAAGCGTTCGATGCCGTGTGTAATTTTACTACATAATCATGCACTTTTGTACTCGTGCACGCGGTAATCTTTTTCGCGATAATATTAAAAACCCTAGCGATGGTTGCCGATGATGAAACGCATATTGTCACTGCTACTGCTGCTGTCACTGGTGTTAGCGCTGATAACACCACACCGGTGGACGCAACGAGTGTAGATACCGAGTACACAATAACATCAATGAGAACTGCACGTCTTCGGTATTTTTATTTACTTTCGTTGTATACTTGTCAATGATGGTTTTTAGCGCTGTTTGCCAATCACGTACTTGATCATATCTAATTTCTGAAAGTCGATTGAAATACCCATTATACTTTACACAGTAACCAATTGAGGCGTTTGAGCAACTAATTCCAGACACCACCAGTAAGATGTTGCGGTTAATTTCTTATCAGCTGCTTCCAGTATAAATGTTTCTTATCTCCGCTATTTAACACAATATACATAACCCCGGAAAACTTATCGGTTGAATGCCGCCATGGATATGTAGTGAAGATACTAAATTTTCCAGCGCTGAACACAGACAACCTGTATACACCAGTGACTTCTGCGGTATGTTTGATAGTATTATTTTGTTTGCTGTGACCATGTCGATAATCCCGATAACAATGTGTATACTGTATTGGTGATCTGCTTGTGAGGAATTTTAATCAGATTAATTTTGTTAACGATCTGAGGAATTTCACTTTTTTTAATCGTTTCAATATTCGTCTTGATATCAGAGTTTCACGTCAGCAGTCAACGGAGTACCAAAGAATTCCTCTGTGGTTTCATTAGGTTTCCGAACGTTTCTACGGAGATTTGTAAACGCACTTACATGAACGTCGTACTCGGATTGCAGCGTGGATAATTTACAATCTACGTTGTCCACGTATTTTTTGTTGCCGCATCTTCGTCGGATGTTAGATCTCTTAGCACGACTATTTTATTTCCGTTCATGCTGAGTTCACCTGTCATTGTGTCTCCGGTATTTTTGAAACGATTAGCAACGCTTCTTGCAATTTCATCACTGATGGCTGTAAACGATATATTTGAGTCTCTGATTCTACCGCCGTCAGTAAATACTGGAATGTTATCCGTGGTAGCACCTACAACTCTACGAACTATATCATTCCAATTGATAGTACTCGTTTTTAAAACGCCGTATTTATCCTGGAAAACAATAACTTCATCTTGGTCAACTCCAGAGAGGTTCGTAATATCGGCTTGTTCGTCTTTAGTCGCTTAATTTGACAGATCTGTTTCGTCGAATTTGATTTTACTCTTAGTAGTATCTACGCGTGATCTTCCGTAAATATATATTATTATTTATTTACAGAGCATCTAAATTACGCTTTTAAAATACTGCACTTGTATAATAGTGCACGACTTTGTGAGGTGACAGCGCTGATTTTGATATAGCATCGAATACAGCAATTACGTCATGACCACATATCGGCGGATCGGTTAGTGTTTGTGTTGGTAGCGCTGAATACCGGACCGGGACCCTTGACTGTGTGACACAGTTGATAAATTCCTGCGGTGGAGCTAATCCATACTAATCGAAATAAACAGTTCAACGCGGTTCAATCGCGTATGCTACCCAATGAGTTCATGCATCGGTACTATTATCGAGATTAATAATACCCGTCTTGGTGTTGTTTGGTCGTTGAAGTAACTGATCGCGCGTAAAAACGCCTCTAAATATTTTTATTTTTAATTTTTTAGCAGCATCAAGTAAATCAAAATTTGACATGGGTGTAAAACCGCTGGTTTTTAACGAAGTTTTCCATGGAAGTCTCAAACCTTTTCCTCGGTGAGTTCCTGGAAGTCTTAAGCCCTGTCCCTTTGCTTTTTTTAATGCCATTCAAGCAGCGGTTCCAACAGCATCTAACGCGGCCGCTTTTTCAACGGCTGGAGCTTCAGCAGCTATCAGCGCTGGTATTGCCGCGAGAAGTGGAAATATACCACCTGTCTTAACAGTATCTTTAATGGGTCCAGAGGAAAGTTCAAGTCGTATTCCAGTTTTAGATTGTTTTGGCTTTATTAAAATGTTTAAGATGGCGTTCTGCCAACGACAGTTTGTTTTCACCACCTGTAATTTGATTGTGCTTTAGCGATATCTAGGTCCCACGTTTTTGATACAGATTGCAGTTTTTTAATTTGACCAGGAGTCAGACTGACACTAACATGATCATATGATGACATTTATAAAATACTCGTATTTTCAAATCACATATTTTCTACTGGTGCATCAATGACTCTTTTTCAACCACCAACACCTTCAAGCAGCATTGCTTTGTCGCTGAGTATAACCGCTATTGCTCTAGCACCAGGAGGAATAACCGGTGGACCAGCTGCTTCTGGTGGTACTCGAGCTATGCGAGCTCGAAAGAGTATATCAACAATAGATTGCCTGAATAAATCAAGATGTTCCCGCGAATAGTAATAGATCGGATACAGTGTTGTAAAATCGCGCTGAGATATCTGTAAACCAGTGTCTACGTTTTGAACACGTCCCATATACGACATTAAACGATGATATGCACGTGCAACATAATTGTGTTCAAAATCCAGCAATATTTCTTCAGATGGTTCTTGATGTCCGTTTATCCTCATAGAAAACTTCAAAAATTCCGAATGGGTCAAATACCATTGGATTTCCTTCTTGTATGTTTACTATGTGGTTTGCCTGAAGCGCAACAAATATATGTTTTTGTGCTAACACTCCCTGTTGTGATGCTATTTGCCACGTGAACAAACCAGCGGCGTTAACGGATGTACTATCTGTGGACATTATAAGCCATGACAGCAACAATTTGCCGCGTGTGTTCATGAAAGAAATCAATCGCTGTACCTCAGTAACTGATGGAGTCATTACTGGCATCCACAGTGAAAGTTTTGTTAGTGTTACTTTACCATCATCAACTTCAGCAGAATGCCATATTGCATCATTGTCAGCAGGTTTTCTAACAAGTACTAATGTGTGCTTGGCGCCAAATATAACCTTTCTAACATTTCTGCAAAATCCAAAAATATGGGTCAATGGAATCGCGCATGAAAACTCTTCATTGTCCCTTAACAATCCTCGGCGTGTAGCAAAACCCAGATTGTAATCTTCATTTATTGATGCAACTTCGGTTCCAGCTGCATTCATTATCACGTTTCTGTTTTCTGGATGATCATTTGTGCCTTTTGCAAACATCATTGTTGGACCAGCCGATCTTGTGTAGTCATCGGAGTATCTTGCAAGATCAAGTATTGTCGTGGCAACATCGACATTTTCAAGACACGATTCAATATCCTTTCCATCAATAGAATATGTAGCTCTGTTAAATAACGCCATTATGCCATTATTAACAAAACCAACTCGATCACCAATTCCGTATGCTGTATCATCTGCCTTTTGTGAGTCTGCCTTCAACTTCGATAAATGCTTCAGAAGGTAGGAAATATCTGCTTGTATCCTGAACTTGTAATTCAATTCTTCCTCGTGCGTTGAGTGTGCGCGCATCATAAGAATAATACTGATGATCACGTACAGACTCGTCTCTGGGAACTGGTGAATCTACGTCAAATACTGGGTCGGATATGCGCTTGAACAATTTTATTATTGTTGTCATCGTTTAACACGAGGACCACATCCTGCTGTCAGACTAGCAGTTATATTTTTTTATATTTCTTTAGCGGAAGGTACACCAGCCAATTCTTTTAGTTTTTGATTTGCGGCCTGATTTATCACTTTACAGACATTTGCGGGTATAACTTCGATGCTGGGTAATTTTACTGGTGGTTGTGGTCGGACCACTTGCGATCGGCGTATTAATCGTGCTATTCTGTCTTTGATTGCCGAGAATGCTTTACCAGCAACGTCACTGATTGCACCAGGACCTTGTTAACGAATAACGTCGATGGTTTTTATTGATAATTGTTTTGCAATCGGTCCTGCTTTTGGGGCAATCTTTGTAAATAATCGCTGAATAACATTACGGAATCCATCTCCGTAATACATTCTATAAACATGTAATCGTGAGTTTACTACTCTGACAATCACGGGTCTGCGGTGACCGTGTTGTGTATGATCATCTTATTTGTTATTTATTCGTTTAATCGCTGTAGTAGCCGTCCACAATTTCATCAATGAGAGATCGATAAATATTAATATCCACTATACCGCCTTGAAATAGTCGTCGACAGGTATCAGCTGCTTCATTGATTATTTCCGGAGAATTGTTACCGGCTCGTTTTCCTCATATGAGAACTTCTAGTCGTTGCACGTCATCGAGGATGTTGTTAGGACAAGCGATAAGACCACTTCCTGTAGTAAAACCACTTCCGGTTGCTCCTTCTTTCTCACTTGTTTCTTAGTAGTTCTTTCTGCTATTTTTGCAGTTTGCTGAGCAGTTTGTTTTGATACTATTAGAAGATCCCCCTTGATGGTCGTTGAGACTGCTTCAGTAACTTTTGTAACATGTCTAAACAATTGTTCTGCACTTTCTGCGAATTCAGCTTGAGATTCCTGTCTTGCTTGTAGTTTTTCCATAACATTATCTCTTAGTGGTATATATTTGTTTAGTGCTTCTGCCCTTTCCCGAGTTAGTCTGGTGGTATACGCTCCGCCAATGTTGGCATTATTTGATATAACAATGATTTTAATTGAAAACAGTAGAGAGGGTGTGACCTCGACGAAGCGTCAACGTAGTAAAACTCACGTATATGGTTTTTTCCAAAACAACGACGCGAAAAAAGTTAACAGAAAGGCTAAACCTCAGAAAGACTCTCGGAAGGTTAGAAGCCCCGGTTTTACGTTATCAGCGTGTTTTTGTTCGTTTTTGTATAAGCCTTAGTTTACCAAAAATAACGCTTATAAAATGAGGTCGGTTCACCCTCTCTGCTGTTTGTATGCATATATGCTGCATGTACATGGACTTAACTGAGAGCTTAAATATCTATTAAACAAGGAAATGCTTAAATCTTTATTAGATATTTGCAGATTTATCATAACTGAGATATTGCAGCATATCAGGTAAGGAAAGAATTTTGCCAAACCTTGAACTTTGAGCTAAATGTACTATGCTTTTATGAATAATCATTGAAGTCTCCACATTTTCAGATATGGAATTTCCATACAAGCTCACTCTAGTGTCCATGACATATATATGTTATGGCAAAATTCTCTCATTAAAATGGACTGCTTTGGTGGCCTAGTGGTTAGTGCGTCCGCCTTGGATATGGGAGGTCTCAGGTTTGAATCCGTACAGAATCTTACGAAAGACTTATAAAAAATGGTACTAACAGCTAACTCGCTAGGCATTCAGCATTAAGAGGTTAGTGTTAGTATTGGTCAGCCTGGTGTCAGGATAATGTGACTGGGTTGGACATGATGCTACATGTCTGCATCATGATGCCCAGGTGCTAGACTTCATTATAAACTGCCACATTGTAGGCATCATAGCGATATGACTGAAAATTTGTCAAGGCTATGTTAAAAAATCCAAATCATGCTAGCATACACTCATATAATGAAGCAAAAGTCCAAATTTAAACCTCTGGAGGAAGGAGACAAATTAATAGAGAAAGAGGGGAAACATTTTTGCGAATCTTACGTGAATTGAAAAACTAGAATCATTATAAGAAATGTACAAATTGATAAAACAACTTTAAATGTACTAGCCACAACCTTCAGATTTATTGTTTAAATTCTTGTTTATAATGATACGTTGCTAAACCTTTATCTTGCCATCATTACATCAAGCATAAGGCTCTTTTCAGGCACAATAAAAAAGTTTGTTACAATTTGGCATCTACTTAAGAAAGATAGTAATTTTACTGATCCATTTGATACCAGAAATTAATTCATTTTATGATATTGAATAGATTTTGTTGCTAGTTACCAATATATGCAGATGAACACAAATATAATACTTTTTACTGCATAAATGGCAAATGAAATCAGCACATTCCTGTTAGATACTAAAAGCTTGAAATGTACATCAATAAAAATCATAGATGAAATGACTGTAAAATAATAACAATGAAAGAAGCATTAATGTTGAATGTTTGAAAAACAACGTTCACGTTTCTGTCATTTCAAGCATATATTTCATTGTGTATCACCAACTGCAATATTGAATTGTTAAAATTGATTAACCAGAGAGATATACATCCGTAGAATAATGTGAAGGTTTTTTGAAGCCCAAAATTTTATAATTGTCCTTAATCAGATTAATAACACTAATAGTTACTGAAATGGCATTTATTAAGATTGGCTAGAGTTTGTACCTGCTAAAACAATTTCAGTGTAATTTTGTTTCAAACAGTGTTAATGGTCTTTATATCAGCATTTACAAAGGAGTACCAGAACAGATTAAACATTAGCCTTAAAGATGAAAATGAATAGATTTTCATTGCATGCAAGTAACATGTATTTCTTTTTCAAAAGCGTTACTTAATTATAATACCTTTAAGTTAGTAGAACTACAACTATCTCACAAATCCAGCCCTCCCAGGTACTACTTTTAGCTAAAGCTACCAAAAAGTTATCTGCCGACCTATGTGGCTGTTGGGCATATAGATCTTCAATTAGGTACAAGACTTTGTGGCAAAGTCGAAGAAAACATCAGTTACTACTTCCGTACGTGCCAAAAAGCATGCTCTCGGCATGAGAAACATCGCAAAATCCGGAATCTATGTGGAATATATACCACTAAAAGTTGGAGAAGATTTTCGACTGAAGGCAGAATTCGCAAAATACATGCCCTCTCAGCAGACCTAAATTACATGCATGTTCCGACAAGACGGGTCAATCATCACCAAGAACCGCCTCCCTTGCACTGGTAACAAAACATTTGTCATGAAACCCATGTCTCTTCTGGATATATCAACTGAAGGCCACCTACAAGACTCAGTCTGGACATTCATGTGGTACCTTAATAGAATAAAGCCATTTCGTCGAGGAATATCATGCCTATATTTACTTCTCATTAAAGGACAAGACGATCGATTAAAACAGACTATCTCGTGCTGGAGTACGAGGGATATTCGCTCAACATATAGAGAAATAACCCCAGCTCAAATGAACTTAATACTTATTTCGGCTCATGAGGTTCAAACAGTTGCTACCAACCTAGCATCAGACCGGAACTGTTCGCTAACCTAAATCATTCAGGCTATGGAACGGAGATCGGAGTTCATATTCTCAAGATTTTATATCGGAGATCTGTAATCCCAGAGGGCCAGAATTGATCTTGTAGGACCTATATCCGATTCACAACAGGTCACCCTTCCAGATATATCGACAGCTTCTTAAGAAGCGACCTTCTGAAGCCGCGCCACAACAGATGGAGTCCTCACCTATCGGGTTACATAGAAGCTGTCTCACATACCTTTGAGGACAGGAAATGATATCTCCTGGGTAAGGGGATATACCTCACTCCACCTTTTACTTATTCTTCAAAGGTATTATGACTGGGTAAGGTATTTCAAGAAGAAACCAATTTTTCATAGTAAAATGCTTCTTTAATCATAATACGCATACACCATCCCGTCCTCCCTGCAGTTACAGCCACAGAGAGCATGCCTTCTGCTCAAGAAGTAACTGATTCATTCATAGACTTTGCCACAAAGTTTTATGCGGAAGGGTCGATCACTCTGTCTGACCGCCACATAGGTTTGCAGACAGCTTTTAGCTCCCTTTAGCTAAAAGTAGTATCAGGGAGCCATGGATTTGAGAGGTAGTAGTAGTTCTAAGGTATTGTGATTGGGTAAGTATTTTCGAAGAAGTGTATTTTACTAGGAAAAATTGGTTTCTTCAATAGCACATGCGGCAGTTTCCATGACAGAGCTTATAGATATGATGCCTGATCAACTCATTAAATATATATATATATATATATATATATATATATATATATATATATATATATATATATATATATATATATATCACATACGACTGAATATTTTTATTGTTCATTTTATGACTTGAGTGATTAAACATGTAAAATTGTACCAAGTTTGGTTACCTGAAATGTCTGATCACCTCAGTGATATGTAGGGATATCACTTGATCAGAATCTCTGAGACATAGCATGCTATGAGCCTTGTCTATTCTATGGAGGAAGGTAGCAAATTAAAACAGAAAAGGGGGAGGAATTTTTGCTAATCTTAGTGAATGGAAAGACTAGAGATTTGTACAAATTGATAAAGCAAATTTAAATGACTGAATCGTCATATTAGCACTTTATTGTTTTAAATCTTGTTTATAATGATATGTTACTAAACTAAAACCTTTATCTTGCCTTCATTACGTCCAACATAAGACTCTTTTCATGCACATGGTATTGAATGCACAATAAAAACGTTTGTTACAATGGTGCATCTACCTAAGAAAGATAGTAATTTTACTAATTCATTTGATATGAGGAATTTAATTACATTGATTTTGTTGTTGTGGGGTTTAACGCCATTTTTCAGCACACGATAGGCTATGCATGGCGGCCAGTAATAAAGGTGGAGGATGGACATAGGAAAACCCCGGAAAGAACCACCGACCCACGAGAAGCTACTGGCAAGCTTTCTCACATACCCACATTGGCCGAATCCTAGACTCGAACCCATGCAGACAGATGTGAGAAGGCATTGTCTGTAACAGTGAGCGCTTCAGACCACTCGGCCACTCGGTGCCCCTAATTAATTATATTGAAAAGATTTTGTTGCTGGCTATCACAATATACAGATGAACTCAAATATACTAATTTTTGCTGCATACATGACAAATGAAATCAGGACATTCCATATAGTTATTTACATCCTCGAAAGGTAAATGAATATAAAAATCATAGATGAAATGACCGTAAAATAATAACAATGAAAGAAGCATTAATGTTGAATATTTGATAAACAACGTTCAAGTTTCTGTCACTTTTAATTGGTGTTAATTGACAGTTTTTAAATTTTGCAACTGAGTCTTCCTCTGGCGTTCTATAAAGACAACGACATTGCAAGATAAACATGTGTTCTGACAAAAGACGAGCATTTTCTCTCTATATATGTTACAATCCATTATGTCTATTTATATTAGATGATGCTAATGTTGACAAGCCTCCAAAGCGTCAATTACTGGAACAGGTTAGATCTAAAGTTGTTCACCTATTTCATAAACATTTATAGATATATTAAGCTCATTTTTAATTTTCACAATGTTCTCTTTCTTTATATTTTGTTTTTGCTTCATATCGTTTAAGGCAGTGACTGCCTGTATCCAAAATTGTATTCTAATTTCTTATTAATAAGGTCACTGTTTAAAAAAAATAAAAACAAAGATTCAACAGCTGCAACATAAAAAATACAGGATTGCTATAGAGAATAAAACAAGAAAAGATACTGATATATTCTGAATCTGATAATGTTGAAATCAAGGATATTTATTACAAAAATAAAATATCGAAATTGTCATCTGCACCATCAATAACTGATCCTGTGACTAGTTATAAAACTGTTTATTTCAATGGACCGGGGTTCTGGTAAAACAACACGTGCGATTGAGTTATTCATGAACAACTGTTCAGAAATGGTTGTTTTGACACCTACACATAGACTCACCAGAGAAATGAACGAAGGCGTTAATCCTGTACTTATCACAGCTTCTTCCGATGGAAGGGAGATACATGGACTCCTAAAAGAATGGTGAAAAATATATTCCAAAGATTATTAACTGGGATGAAATATGTAGTGTCACTGGAGACAATAAAACTATTTCTTGATTGGTTGTTGACACAAAATACTGCTGTGATAATGTGTGGCGATCATGGTCAACCACCACCTTTTGTTGGATTGTCTCCACATGAATGGCTAATCAAAGTTCGTAGATTATTATGAGGAGATAACGGATGATCATATAGAGCTTGATCCAGAATTAAGAGAGCTTAAGAAACTAATCAGAGAAAAATAAAGTTCAGCGTGAAATAATGCGTGAGATGATTTCCGAAACTCCTATGAATAATTTTAGAAATATGTAGAGACCAGATGATTTGATAGTTGCAAGTAGACAGATAGTTCGTGATACACTTCAGCAACAATTATTTCTGTTACATAAAGTAAAGGTTTTAAATCTACCTCTGCCATTATGTTATCGCTCAGCAGATACTCGTCGACAAAATATCGACGTTGAAATTCCAGGTTGCGGTAGTAAGCAAAATCTTGTAGTAAATGATATTGTTTTAGTTCCTGTCAGTGTTGTTGAGATCGCGTTAATGATAGACAAAACTCCATGAAGCGGCGTCAGGAAATCTGTTTATCATCGATAATAAATATATTGAAACGTATGCAAGCATCAAAGATCTTAAATGAATGAACAGCAGCGACTCCCCATCAGTGTAACTCATACTTGTACCTAATTTAATTCCCTCCGAGAAATTAATATTACTTCACTTTTATAAATGTGTTTCTTTCCGTTGTATCAGTAATTATAAAATCGAGTTCAGCATCATCTATAATTAATCTTTTATAATGTCGTTTATGATCACATGATCCGCCTTTCGCAAATTTACCAATTTTTGTCTGCCAATATATGTTCCGATTTTATTTCCAAAATCAGTTATATCAGGATTTTCATCATCAGAATATTTCTTTTGTTATGGTAACCAAACGTGTTTCTGCGGACAATATGATATAATTGCTTCACTTACAAACAACGGTATCAATATTTTTACATCAAGCATATATCGTGATAAAATTATTGGAGTCCAGCCGTGTTCGTTAAAATGTTTCCCTAACCCAACAATAACAATCAAATGAAGGTTTTTCGGTGCAAATTCGACTGATTCGATACAAGCAAATCCAGTAAAGTCAAAATCTGATAAAGATCCGTTTATTGCAACTCTGGTCATTTCGTGTGATTGATGTCCAAATCTCTTAAAATATGCAGTACACTCTCCCATTGCAAGAAAACACCCTGAATAACATGCAACTATATCAACCGAGATAACATCATTATAGTCGTATTTAGTATTCCATAATTCAATATGTCCGTATTCTACACAACGGCGTTGTATTTCTTCAAGAAATTACAATAGTGTTTGTTTCCATGAATTTCCGTTCTGAGCAACATAAGCAGCAACTGACTGAACGGTAAAACAATTACTCATTAATTGTTCAGCCTTGACATTGTCAGGGGTATATTTCTACGCAAGGTTTTAATTTCTTCGTGGAGAGATTCAGTGCGATAAATATCTCCATTAGTTCGTAAAAATTGATCAAGGTTTCCATCATCGGAGTTTTGAAACAACCACACGGAAATAAGATCATTTTTAATGATATTTTTTATAAAATATATAAACTGAACAGTTCGATTTCTTGGAAATATTGTTATATCTGAGGTCCACGCATGTGCATTATGACCAATTATATCGATCGGAGCTCCTTTCGATTTATATTTCGGTTCGTAGAAAATCTCTCCGGATAGTGCTTTTACCATTATTAGAAATTTTAGTTTCTTCCCGTTCAGCGACGTCTTTGATAGACGCTCCGATATCTTTAACTGTTTCTGCCCACTCATTTATTCTTTACGTCTTAGATAGGTTAGACCATTTCTACCTATCGCATTTGTGAAGTGTTTTGTAACTCGCTCGGCTACACAATTGAGCTTCGAAAATTTCATCGGTTTGAGATCAACGCTAGGCTTAACATTCAGTGAATATATTGCATAAATAACCAGTCACAGGATACTCTCATTCATAATACGGTTCGTCAATACCAGTCAAAAATTCCTGGTTTGGAATTTTTATTTAACGTAACAATATTTTCAGTGTGATGTAATCGAATAGGGGCATATTTGTCACGAATAATCCAAATTTCGTTTACTTCCGCAATAAAGTTTACTCTAAGCAAATATCTTTGATACTCGAGATAATTAATAATTGTCGCCGCTCGTTCATTCATTGTAGCATCGATAACACGATCGGTGTCGCGAATGATTATGAATGTTAACGATACACGAGATGCACCATCGCCGCGAAATTCTTCCTTGGCGTCATGAATACTTTTAATCAGAGTTTTTTTCCTCGGATCAACCAGAGTTCGCCTCGTCAAGTCAGGGGTTCTTCTGTCAAGATCGAATCTAGATTTAAAAGGCTTAATTACAGATAATATCTCAAACTCCTTCTTCATATCATAATTAAGACAAATATATATTTGAATTGAAGCATGATTTTATATATATATATATATATATATATATATATATATATATATATATATATATATATATATATATATATATATATATATATATATATATATAATTCAAACAAAGAATAAATCTAAATAATCTAAATAGCTAATGATTGGTTCTTGTAATCGGTCTTGCGTAAATGAATTCTGTGGGCTTCATATGCATAGCGTGCAAAGAGGGAGTCTAGGATCAAAACCGTGTTTTGAAGTGTGGTGTTGGGGTTACAGAGATTCGCAATTGTGTGTGCAAAATATGGTGGTAAAAATACAGAGCTAAATCGATAAAACGATATTATGATTTTTTTTTTATAAGAAAACACCCTTGAATCTCCCATAAAAACGTTGAAATCCATTTCGCCAGATTTTCACGCAAATAATAAAATAATTATTTAGACAAATACTATTATTATATCAAATAGAACAAAATGAATTTGTGAAATATCCCATCATCAATGATTACGACGCATCTCGAGATGGTATCATCACTAACTGTCGATTAAAAAAACAGTCGGCAATCGAAACGGGTCTTGTGGTCAATCATATTTATTCAGATCCGAAAAATAATTCTTTATCTAATTTACGAGCTGTTACGGAAAGTTATAACTGCAAATTAGGAAATACTGGCTGTAATAATAAGAGCGAAAAGTTATTAAATCTGTAAATATAGAGACTGGCAATGAAATAATATTTCAATCAATGAATTCAGCTGGTAAATATTTTGATTTTTGCCGGCATTCAATACAGTCTTATGTAGATAATATGACCAGATCAGCGTATTCGAAGAAATATAAATAAAAATACTATTTCAGTATCTCTCGATCGTGTTAGCTGTAAACACTCTGAATGAAGGGCGATAACACTGTCAAGAAAATCTTTACCCGAGAGATTAATTTAGCAGTTACCCCGCTTGTTTCTGCTTAATATTATATGACTTCCGCTATTATATTTTGTGTCATCGCAACTATGATACAGTAATTTATGTGGAAATTAGCTGTCAATGGAGTTTTGTAATTTGCAAATTCGAAGAAGGATATTTACACCTGTTGACTTCTTCCCAGATGAATTCAGAACAACGTCAAGTCACGCCCACTTATGTAATACAGCTAAGTTATTTTTAGATCTCTCGGTAAGATAGCTGTATACAGATCTACATGTACTTTAACTCGATAGAAATATGTGTTCTATTTTTTGGTACGGTTTGTTTTGGAAATCGAAATAAATCCACGCTGCTGTTTACAATAATTATGATTTAATCAATATAATGATAATTTGTATGAATCAGGCATAGTTAATTTCATAATAATTTCTGAAACATATATCAGCAAGGATTTTCCTCATACTCGAGGTCAGTCATTCTAATTACATGACTTTCAAATCTGTTGATGGATGGCCGATAATCGCAATTTTTTATTAATAGATGGGGCTCCGCCCAACGCTCGAACTTCAACAGAAAAGTACACTTCCCACCATGTCATCACGTGGTGGGTGCTCTTTTACACTCTCCCGGCGTTGACTATTGGGGTGTGGGGGGTGCAGAAATCTGTTGAATGTAGAGAAGGCCCTCATTTGTATGTGTTGTTCCGTCCTTAATTAAGATTATATTTGTTGTGCCGTTCTTAAATATAAACAGTAGAATTAATAGCTCTCAACCTCAATGAAGGATACCCCACACAAGGACATTCAGAAAGAATGTCGCCAGAAAGAAAAAAAGCCTCATAAAGTGTGCCCCATACAACATTCAGAAACAAACGAAGAAAGGCCTCATTTGAAGGGAATCCATGTAACTGTAAATACTGGCAAATGAAGGGATCCCATGGAATGGCAACTGCTCATCATTGCTACTATTTATATTTTAATATCTATTCAGATTCAGAAATATTCTGATTCAGATATTAATATTTTAATTTTTAACATATTTATTATATAATGATTTTCGAAAATATTAATGCTATTATTTCTGCAATTCAAAAACTACAACTGAGGGTTAAAAATTTCTGATCAACTTAATTTTAAAAAATTATATGTGATTTTGAATCATTATAACAACAGCTACACTAAAAATAGATTTACATTGCCAGCAGAAAACCGATTCATTAACATGATTCAACAATCTGTTGCAATCATTGGCGACAGTTAAAGATACACAGGTTAAACAAAATTCGTTTCTTTCGCACGCGCAATTGAAACAATTAGATCAGAATTGTCTGACAGATACGAAACAAAAGTGATTGTGAATACTCGCGTAAAGCAGTTGAGTGAGATTATGTCAGATCGTGAAACGATCCATTGTAACAATGAAAATGAAAGCGCTGTCACCATTGATTGTGAAACACCGAATAATAACACGTGCAATATTTATTCTGATTGAGATTATTTATTTGTTCCTTGACAAAGTCCTGGGTGAAATTATTATTGCATGTTCAAAAAAATGCTTTAACTTTGTCCTTGATTTTGTTAAGGTGATAAGATTTTCACTATTTTGAGAATATTTCCCCCATTAAATTATGAAATCTGACTGATTTCCAATATTTTGAGTATTATTTACCCCATTAAATTATGAAATCTGACTGATTTTCATTTTTTAGTAACATTTACCCCATTACATTATGAAATTTAACTGATTTTAATTTTTTTGAGTAACATTTACCCCATAAAGTTATGAAATCTGATTGACTTTCATTATTTTTACCATTTCCCCCATTAAATTATGAAATCTGACTGATTTTCAATAATTTGAGTAACATTTACCCATTAAATCAACGAGAATCAGCAGAAAAATATTCTGTTACAAATCTGTAAGATTTATTTATGAATTTAGTATTGCATTATTTTGATTTCGATGAGATTTTTGTAATTTTGAATACTATATACCCTATAAAATTATGAAATCTGTCCCATAATAATTATTTTGAGTACTATTAACCCCCAAAAATTATGAAATGTGGTCGATGATTATAATTTTGAGTACAATTTACCCCAGCAAATTAGATAATGTGGTCGATAGTCAGTGAAGAATAAGATTTTTTTTTATTTTTGATAATATTTATTCAGATTATAATACTTATTTTTATTCTGATAATAATATGGATCTTTATTATTCAGATTATAATAGTATGTTATTCTGATAATAATTTTTATATTTATTTTCTCAGAATCAGATTCAATGATTTCATCATTGCTTTTTACCTGACCAAATGCTATACAAGAATGTGCATAATTCAAAATCTTATCTCTATCACACACAATCGTAATAATATGTCCTAGATGCAATTCATTTAACTGTTCTTGCGTGAACAAAAATTATTCATCGCCGTATTCATCCATAATTATATTAACACTGAATTGTTCCACCTTGACTTTGTCGATGACAAAGTCATTTGAAGATAAGTGTCAAGATTTTCTGGCGGCACTTCAAGTATCTCTTTGTTGTATACAAAAACTCTCACGTGTTGATACACTATATAATACCCCTTATTTAGATCAATAAATAATTGTTTGTAGCGTTTATAAAACGCCAACTTCGACTAAGAAACAGATTTTACAAAGTCCTCTGCGAACGCACATACAGATTGATATTTAAAACTTGTCGCAAAATCAAGATGGTGTCCGATCTGGTCAGTAAGTTTGAAATGTATCCTTGATAATATCAGATTATGACATCGCAGATAAACCGGATTAACGGGTTCTAATACAAAAAAATCTAGGGGGTTCTTGAGGTGTAAATGTATACAAAATATATCCCTGCTGGGCGTGTCTGGATTTTTCCAAGGTCTACTTGATAACTGCAATCAGTTGCATCACATACAAGATTGACTGCGATCATTCATGTTATATTGACCATTCCTGGAGAAATATGCCTGGCACCACCGTATGGATCATTGTTATGCTTGAGAACACCTGCCGGTGGGGGTAGTTTTCACCATGACGGGATGACTTTACGAAGGTTTTCATCAATACTAACATTAACAGTTTTCTTTAGTACTTCGCTGTTATATGTTTGTAATTGAAATGTTGGTAATTCTGTTTCGGTTATTTTATAATAATTGATAAACAACTGTTTAAGGGTTGTTATTAGGGGTTTTGTATAATGATGAATGAATTCATCACCAGTGCGAATTACTGTTCCAATAATAGCTTTATTGATATGTTCTGATGTATCCTGGTTTAGATGTATTGTTTCAACGATCTGTTGTTTGTTTTATATCACCATTGTAGTGTTGTGTAACGTTGGAAAGTAAATTTTGGAGTTTGTTGATTGATTGTCTAAACTCGGAATTAATAGGGTCGGAAAATGATCTGATAAATTTTTCATCGACGATCGGATTCATTCTATCATCATGGATGCATAGTTGTCCTAATATTAAAGAGAATTATTTCATCATCAGAAGAAATAAAACGAGAAATAGTTTTCCACGGATAATCTTTTCGATACTCTGGCAAATACATAAATATTTTTGTGTCTGTGAGGAAATCATCTCGTTTTTGTTCTAACGGTTTTTGATAAACAGATGGCATCTCAGGCCATCCTAACACACTTCGGATCGATGACTGATATATATCGACTGCGTACTCTAGCGAACTTATTTCTATCGTGGCTGATATTGTTTGTTCAGTGATATCTATTGATTCTGCGTTGAGCTGTTGGATCTGATAACTACATGTGGGAATACTCACAACATTCCATCTGGTGTTCCATCGGGTTTATTTTTATAAAAAATGCGAGTGAATTATTTGCTTGCAACCCAAAGAATGAATTTGATCTAATATTTGGCCAACTATGATGCATTCGTAATTGTGATAGTGCTATTTGTTTCGCTGGAATCGCAGTTGGAAAGCTAACGCTGAACTCAGGATTGGTTGAGCTTACTAATATTATCGTGATTTTGACTTGTATTAGCGACGTTATGCTGTAGTAATCTTGCGATGACGACATAATTTAATATTTATTAAATCTTGATTCTAAATCCTAATTTTCTAAATTGAACGTAGGTTCTTACACAGTCATTGCCTTGTTGTAAATCTTAATCATTTCTGTGAAATGATATTATTCCATCGCTAAGATATTGCTGCGATGCTATGTGCCAAGTGAATAATCCAATGGTGTTACTTTGAACACATTTTGGGGTCACCGTCAACCATGAAAGTGTTGATTTACCACCTGAGTCCATAAAGGAGAGCAACCGTTGTTCTTCAGCGAGTGATGTTGGCATCCACTACGAAAGTTTTGTGATGTTTACTTTACCTTCATCACCATGAGGTTGCCAGAGTGCATCATTGTCGGTAGCCTTTCTTCCAAGTACAACTGTATGCTGGGCTCCAAAACTAACCTTTCTAACATTTCTGCAAAATCCAAAGATATGTGACAATAGAATAGCACGTGAAGATCTTCTGCGACTATCTTTCAGTATTGATCGACGCGCTGCTAATCCTCAGTTGAATTCTGGATTAGCACCATGAACCACCGTCCACACATCAATGTCAGCATTGTCAGGTAAGTTTCTTCATCGTCTTTTATTATGCTGTATATTGTTATGGTGGTCAGAAGTGTCTTTGATAAACATCATTGACAGACCAGCTGATGTTGAATAATCGTCTGAATACCTTGCTAGACCTAATATCATCGTGCCATAGTCGACGTTTTCCAGGCATGATTCAATGTTTCTTCCGTCGATACTATACGTGGCACTGTTGAACAACGCCGTGATGCATTATTAACAAAACAAACTCTAATATCTGCTCCATATCCAGTATCATCTGTTTTTAAAATTTCACCTTCAACTGCAATCAATGTTTCAGCGGGTAAGAAATATCTACTTGTATCCCGAACTTGCACTTCGATTCGTCCACGCTGCTTTGGCTCTCGTGCGTCATAAGAATAAAATTGATAATCGCGCACAGATTCATCTTTGAGAACTGAAGCATCCATGTCGAATGCAGGATCAGATACACGCTAAAACATTTTATTATAATTGTTGTCGTCTAACACGAAGACCATTTCCTGCTGTCAGAACCAGCAGTTATATTTCTTTCTTTTTTTGACGGGGGTACACGATCCAATTCTGCTAATTTTTTATTTGCAGCTTGATTTATTTTTTTACTAACTTTTGCAGGCATAACTTCAGTGCTGGGCAGTTTTACTCGCTGCGGCCTTCCTCGTATTAATCGTGCTAGTCTGTCCTTGATTGCTGAGAATGCTTTACTAGCTACATCACCAACAGCACCAATACGTTTATCACAAACAACGTCAATAGTTTTCATTCCCAGTTGCTTTGCAATCGGTATTGCTTTTGGGCTATCCTTCTAAATATACCCCGAACAACATCACCGAGTCCATCACAGTAGATCGCTTTGTGTGTTAGTAATCGCGAATTTATCAGCCTGATCAGTACAGGTCCACGTTGAGCATTATGTATGATTGTATTACTTTATTTTCATTGTATCTCATTGTATATCCTCAATTACTGTTGTAATCATCAACGATTTCATTAATAAGGGACCGATTAATGTCCATGATACCGCCTGTGAATAATCTCTGACCAAAAACAGCTGCTTAATTTATTATTTCTGGGGAATTATTACTGGCTCGTTTTCCTCCAATGAGGATTTATAATCATTCAACATCACCAAGGACGTTACTGCGACATGGAGTATCAAGACCACTTTTTCGAGTAGCAAGACCTTTTCCAGTGGCACTGCGGGCAGGATCTGTATCATAAAATTCTACCTCATTACATGCTGCTGAATCTGATTCAATTTTTTGTTCTGCTTCCTATTTAAATATAGTAAACTTTTTATCATCATTTTTAATAGACAGGAGGTTATTAGCGACGATATATACATCTTTAATCCAGTTTTCACGCTCCAGAGATTTAATATATTTGGGTTTTACGTAATTTTTTCTTTCATCGTATCCATACGCGGCAATATTTACTATTTGTTCCGGATCTCTGATAGCGCTAATACCTTCAGGCGTAAATTTATAAAAAAAAATAATTTGTTGGTTGTGGTTGAAGAGGTTGTGACTGAGGTGGCCGTTGATGTGGATGTTGTTGAGGTGGTTGTTGCTGTGGTTTTTGTTGTAAAAATGAGAGATAACTATCTATTCCATTGATAAATGCAATATATCTTATATCACTATCTCGACGTCATAATATATTCGAAATATCCATTTGTACCAAGTTTTTTGATCCACAGACTTATTAGCATACTCGGGTTTGAAAAAAAAATTTATATTCTATTAAAACTTGCCGCTGCAATTTCAGATAATTGATCCAAGGTTTTAATACCTCTTATAGCGGTAATGCTTTTATCGGTAAATTTATTAATCAATTCAGCTTTTTCTGATTTTGGTTCTGGTTCTGGTATTCGATCCTTTATATCACTTATTTCAGCACGAGCTTGGTCAATAGCTTCAAGTATTTCATTGGTTGAGCAGCAGCTTAATTCACCTGGAAGTTCTCTTAGAATCTTTTTTGTTTGTCTAGTTCTTTTTGCTATTTTTCAAGTTGCTTCAGCGGTTTGCTCCAACGTTGGAAGAAACCCCACGGCAGCCTTTGTAACTCCTTCGGTAGCCTTTGTAATCGGTTTAAATAACTGTTCTGTACCCTCTGTAAATTCCACCTCGGACTCCTTATCCGCTTGTAGTTGTTGTTTGACAGAATCACAAATGGGGAGATACTTATTAATTGCCTCTAGTCGCTGTCTAGCTAGTTTTGCCGTGTGAGATTCCATTATTGATATAATACTTATTTAATTACACCATACCCATACAGCATCAGGGAGGGTGACGACAAAGATTGAGTGTCCGGGTGGGTAAACAAACACACAAAAACACAAACATCAAAAATAAAGTAACAAAATGAGCTAACCCAATTAGAGAAATTTCGATCGGTTAGAGGCTTCGGTTTGGCGTTATTTTTCATTTTCGTAAGAATCTTTACTTTCGCGAACGGTCCCTTCTAAAAGATGGTCTGTACACCCTCCCTGTTGCCATTTTGTATATGTCTGACTACGATTATAAGCAGTGTCTCCAACTCTATGGAGAAGAAAGGATTTCTACATATTAGGAGGGATTGTCTTGTTTGCTGGTTTCTAACGGCACTATTATCATATTATTGCCAGTATCATACTTCGGAAATCGGAGCCAAGTTACTTTCATAAGGTCAGACAACACGGGCTTACTTGGACAAGTGTCAAACTCGTGCCCGTTGGATTACTATTCCGATTATCTACCAGCTACCGCGGGTACATCATATAAGAGAGGAAATCACACTAATGATAAATATACACACAGTTGTTAAAGAAAGGATGCATAGCATTTCTATGATGAGGTCTCTAGCGAACATTTACCGAAATCTTGACGTCGTCTATTTTCGTGCTTATAACAAAAATACTTGGTATGATATTGATCGACTGATTAATGCAAATCGAATTAGGTAAAACATTAAACTGGTAATAATCTTCAATGAAAAATCATTTGATTCTCTTTCATCAGGACGTCAATAGTAATCACAACTGCATGAAGCGATGACTGTAGCGTAGTAGAGGTGGTGGTGGTGGTTTTAGTTAGCATTACTACAACAACTACTACTTCTGCTGCTTTTACTACAACAGTTCGGTGATAGTACTAGTAGTGGTGGTGGGGGTATGGGTAGAGTAGTAATACCATTAATGATGGTGGTATCAGCCGTTTCGATGTCGATGATAATGGTGATTTTGAGGATTAATGACAAGAATAACGAGTTCTTTACTGAACTAAAACGAGAGAGAGAGAGAGAGAGAGAGAGAGATAGACAGACAGACACGCTGTTTAATTGAATTAGAGGCAGACAATTCGTTCTTTTACTATAATTTCTTAACAATTCTTTGTTCCAAAATATAAAACTATGTATGTTATGACTCAAGGAACCTGTTACCAAACTGTATAATGCACATTGAAACGAAACAATGATCAAACTCGTGTTGCACAATGTTTATATTTATTGAGTTGGAATTGACGTTTAAAATATGCATAAGTTGTTTTGATAGGATGTGACAGAATTCATTTTTCTCCTCATTATCAATGCATTGAATCTGGATTTTTATTTTTATTTTGTGAATCAAAATTTTAATAAATTGTTTAAGTCATTGAATTCGCAAAGAAAACTGTCGTGTTCGCAGCTGATATTCTATACATGGTTTTCAACATGTTACATACAAATACAGCTTGCATGCTTTATGACTTAAGCACAGGTCAATACCATCGATATTAAATTTCTCAGCACGTATTAACTGGATCTGCTAAGAGCGATATTTGTCACGTCTCAGGCGGCGTTAGTATTTTATGAGTGTTCGGTTGTCAGCGATTTTCGATTTCATTTTTAATAGACAGCATTTTGTAATCGATGATTTGCAGTACCGTCGGTACGAAAGAAAGCTTTTCATCCTCAGCAGAATATGCAATTTAGCATATTTTCATTTTTTACTTGAAACAAATTTCATTCCCACAAAAATGCTGTATTTTGCTTGTTTCAGTACAGTACAACCTCTCATATGTTTTATAGCATGTCAGCCGTCATCGCGCAACTATTTATAGGTAATGCACATAAATGTATGATGGCACTTTTTCTTTCAAGTCCGCCACCAATGTCCGTTATTGAAGTTAAGAAGTATTATTTTGCGACCCTGTTATGAAGACGAATTCATTGGGTTTCAAAGATTCTATTAGCAGATAGGATGACAATAGTCATCTGCCAGTTCTTGCTTATCTTTAATTTAGGGTAATCAGCGTGATGCTATTTTTCAATTGTCGACGGGAAAATAGTAGAAGTGGTAATCGGTAAATCGCAGAAGACATTGTAGTAGAAAAAGTCAAACCAGTAGTATCAGTAACGAAAGTAAAAACCATCGAATTTTCAACATTATATTTGTCACTAAACTTAGAGTAGCCATTAAGTTAAATACCTAGTCTTGCATCCCTTTAGATGAGATAATGTCGACATCTGATTGGTTAATCGAATAGATGACGCATATGATACAACCATGCAGAACAAAAGAAACATTTTCTCATGTCTTGTGGACTTTCTATTGAAATAGGAAAAATAATTATTTAAAAAATGAAACAGAAGCTGTACTGAGAACTTTGTTCACTTAGTTTATTCGTGCTTCGTTTTCTGGATAAACTACAGTGCTTAAAGGATTTAAAAGATTTTAAAAACCAAAACGAATAAATAGTACGAAGCATGTACGCGCTTAAATGAATGGTTGTGACAGTTACTTAAACCTTGAGAGCCAACTAAACATTTCGTTTATTTACGTAGATAGTTGTCTGTTTATATACAGTTTTAAACTGCAATCATTAATGGCCAGTGCCTAAAAATGAAAGAAGAATCTGCAGAGACAAATTACAAGAGATCATATCAAAAAGGAAGAAACCGTAAGCAAATTTTGACTCGTTGAGCCCTTCATAAAAGAAGGTCATATCTAAAGATTTTGAATCTGGAAGTCCAAATTGATTTGTTTATTTGTGTGGCAGAAAGATATTTAGTTTAGACTTAGGACTTAGGATCAAAACATCATTAACCGAGAGAACTGTTGGAGGCTGAAGAAAATCTGAAAGGTTGAATACCAAATTTTCAGTGGGAGTATGTGATGATATGCAAGGCCGGCTTTGAGCCGACAAGAGAGGGGAGGGGCCGAACAACACCTTTTGATTTTATAAAACAACAATTTTGTTTGGACAAGAACGAGGAGAGGCCCCGGTGTTTCTTACCGCAGGGCCCGTGATTGCTCTCTAATACTCTGCCGGCCAGACCAGATACGCAAACTAAACCGTCGACTAGGGTATAAGGATTTAAGGGACGCCAAATTAGACGGAAGTGATTTTTCTCTGTGTGTGTGTGTGTGTGTGTGTGTGTGTGTGCCATATATTGTCTAGGGCAAAACACATTGGACCGGCCCAGAAGATATGCGGTTATGGTTTGCAAGTATAATTTTTCTTTTTGCACACTGGTAGATATAGACCTAGGCAAAGTCAAATGCAGCTTGATTTACCTGGATGGGCGAAGATGAATGCATGTATAAATGTCCATAATATGGATGATTATTTCATGTCATCTAAGGCATAAAGAATCCGACCACAAAATACGCCGAACCTTTAAATATTGGCTTGGCGCACAGAGGTACTGGTTTTAAAAGTGACCCATCAGAGCCGAGAATATGGTTGAATTTAACATATCGGTAAATTTAAAATCATTGGAGACAGCGATATCATTCCATATTGGATTACTAAATTAGAAAGAATTAAACACGTTGACATGGAAATAGTTTCGAAAGGAGATAGGCACCATAATTGCGGGGTCGAGACTTGTATCACAGTAGATAAACAGATGCTAATACAAGAGGTACTTATTCAAGAAGATACTGCACCATAATTACATCACAGCTAAATTGTATGAACATCGATCTGTATGAACGTCAATCGATATGCATGAACATGAATCGATCTATATGGACGTCAATCGATTTGTATGAACATCGATCGATGTGTATGAACATCAATTGATCTGTATTACTATTGATTTGTATGTACATCAATCAATCTGTATGAACACCAATCGATCTGTATGAACATAGATCAGTATTAACATCAATCGATCTGTTTGAACAGCGATCGATTTGTATGAACATCTGTTATGTATATTTGATTTAATTGTGTCTGATTTGGTATATATTTATTTCAATTTAATTGATTGTTTGTCAGTTTTAATTTTTTAAAATTTTCATTACATGCTATTGTAATGTAATGTAAATTACATTCTATTGTAATGTAAATGTATTCACTGGAGATGATACTTTTCCAGAAAATAGTTTGACCTTGACTGTTTTAGTAAACACCAGGTGTTGGTCTAGATCCTGACTTTGATTTAAAGTTAGCAACAACCACGTAAATAAGTTCTATTTTTATTTTAAAATGATTGGTTGTTGTCGAGGTCATGATGGGACTAAGTGTTTCAGATGTAAATAATGTTTTCAAAATTGTATTACTTCGAGTAAATTGATATTCGTCAGGGCCACACTGGGTGTACGTGATCTTATACAAGCACATACTTTCGACGAGGTTCTGGAACATGATCACGTGATCCCCTTTTTGCGTTTTAGAATACGATATAACCTTTGTTTTGGAGAGATATTCTCAGTGTTAGTTGGGCTCTTACACTGGAAGTTGTTTGTTGTGTTGTTTGGAGTTATTTCAAATTACTTGGATTCAAAAGGATTAATTCTTTGTTCCTGGAAAATACGTGTGCTCATGTGAAATTGTTGAACGAGGACATTTTTTTTTAAATAAACATTTATTCAGATTTCCAAAACCGGAGTGATATTTCTTGTTTCTACAAGGAACTGTAGACTTTAACACTACAGATTACATCATACGTCATCGTCTTCCATCTTGGATTCTTCGTCAGGACTCGAACTTGAAATCATTAGAACATTTTAATATTAGGACTACTAAATTTTATTCGTGGATTATTCGTGGATTATTTTTGGATTTGATTCTTAAAACCGTAAGTTCATAGTTTTTCAATTTTACAGAATATTTCCAGGGAAATAAATTATATTATTTTTCAAAGCTTGTTCTTTCCACTGTTTCTTGTGTTACTGTTTATTTGAGCCTAAACACGTAGCATAAGACATCAATCGATCTATAGTAGACTTCAAGGACATTACGGTTTGATTTAATGCCCAACGGCAGTTTAAAGGAAATTGTATACAATATCAAAACCAGCTCAAAGTTTCCTATGTTTTAATACTTTGATTTTAAAAATGAAACTCATACATTGCACAAACGGCAAACAACTACTTCATTAATATTTGAGACAGCTAATCGCATACCCTCAGGATTCTGTCCCTAAATCAAAAAACTACTTCATGAACACTAGAGACAGCGAATCATATACCCTCAGGATTTTGTCTCTGCATGAAAAGACAACAGCATGACACTTGAAACAGCCAATCACATACCCTTTGAATTCTGTCTCTACAGGAAAACATCTACTTCATAGACATTTTAGACAGCCAATCACATACCCTCAGGATTCTAAATCAAAATAACTACTTCCTTCTAAACTTCAAAGCCACACACAAAGAATATGTTCTAATTCTATAAGTTGTAGAGACTCCATTGAAAACGTGTATGAATATCTCCAAAAAATTGTAGGGTTGATATATGAATGAAGTAAGGATGCTACTAAGATGACATTTATCAGACTTGATAGGATGCACTTCAGTGCATGTGCGCCCGCAGCATAGGTCAAGGGGGGACACGTGACCCCCCCCCCCCCGTAATCGTACTGCAAATATATGGTCATTGATTGGCGCATTATATACCTGTTACTAACGTCAAACGGGCAGCTGGAAAACATTGAAATGACACAAGACAATTTATGTCATGGAACGAGGAAAATATTGTTAGTGGTATATTGAAAGTTGATCTGAAAGTGACCACACATTAACAGGACACTTTGAAGGACTATTCATTAACCCTCGAAATAGTAATGCCCAAAGCTGAAGACGCACCACGTTTGAAAAAGAAATTGATAGATGATAAAAAGGCAAGAACCCAGAAAGGGCAAAGAAACCACCAGTAACCAGGCTATTTTATAGAGTTCATAGCAAACGACGTTATGTCATTCATATCGAAGCACTAAACTACACGTCCAACTTGGTTTGAATTCATACATAGACCATTCCTGTTTAAATGACGAATAACCATGGTGACGGCCCAGTATTAAATTAGATATTCAGTTAAGGACAAAGGCTACAAAAAATGAGTTTGGAAAAAGAGGATTTAAATTGTTGAATAATGCTGTACATGATGATTTAAGAATGAAAACTAAAGTCTTATAGTCAGATGAGGACATGGTGTCTAAATCCGGAAAGACATCTCCTGACAAGGAAAAGAACCATGGATGAGGACTTTGTATTGATAATGAAAAATAAGAAGGATACATTTGTAAACCCTATCTTTGATGGATTCCCTATTATGGAGCTGCGTAAATCAATAATATGTAATTTCTACTAAAATAAGCGAAAGAGTTAGCACAAAGATCGTATCACACTAAATTTTGCAAATAAGGATGCATTACGCCCGATCATTCACGCTGACAGTTTCCACAAGGATACGAAACAAAACCTAAATCGGTTACATGCCACTGATTATCAATCAGGTTATGTTTATACCATGCTACTATTAAAAGAGCACAACCGATTCGCTATTTAACGGTGTTAACGACATTCATATTAATTAACCGTAAAACAAAGATATTTTAAAATTAGTTTTTCAGAGTATACCGTACCCTTCATTGCTACAAAGTTACATAATAAAGAGAAAGATGCCACAAATATCAATGAAATAAACCAGTATAACTGTTGAATCCTTGATATATTGCTGAAAGTTTCTCATTATGCTTTCATATGAATTATGAACATGCTGACAAAATATTTAAGCCTATACAAGCCGTTTGGATGTGTCTTGTATAATAACTTCAGACCTGAGTTATACTTGTCATGTCACACAATCACATACGATTTAATGCTTTGATGTTTGATTATGCTCTCCTGTAATTTGTTAATCTGTTGCCATCTTGAACAAAAAATATGTCCAACATATTTATTATTCTGGTGTTGTTTGAGTTATATTGCTGAAATCTGCATCGTATCTATGATTCCACCAGCTGTCTCTACTGTCTACTTGTTTCATTGCGAGACCCCCCTCTCTCTCGTAATGATTTTTTCACCATTAACATAGATTGGTCTCTGTTAGGTAGATCAAATATGATATGGTGCAATATCACATTCAGCTGCAGATCATCTTCTACTGTTTTAAGTTTTAAGTTTTCCCATAAGCTGTTAAATGATTGGTTATCTGTTTCCCATTAGCTGTTAAATGATTGGTTATATGTTTCCCATTAGCTGTTAAATGATTGGGCATCTGTTTCCCATCTGATAAAGGCATCTAACATTCAGATAGAAAGTTTCATAATTGAAATAAATGTTAAACGTGGAAAGAGACTTTACTAATTATCGTCTGCTTTAATCCGATAAGTAACATTATTTTATTTGACATCCAGGTGTTGCACATCACACAACCATCTACTGAATGATTCATCGCTGTTAAAGTTAGGAGAGTATTCTTTAAACTGTCATGTTGTGGACGAGAAAAATGTTTCTTGCATATATTAGATGTTTTTTTTTTTTTTTATAGATTACGTTTGTAATTCCATCGTTAACAGAACTATTAAATTATGTTACAGGAGAAGGATACGGAGCGTTATTTGATAAAATTGATTAAATATAAAAATTATTTCGATACTAAAGATTTATCTCTTTTCAAAAGTCATACTTTTTAGAAATTACGCAGACTTCACATACCTGTATCCGTAGTGATTTACACTCATACTTCCCATGTTCGCTACTTCTATGCAACAATACTTGGTTACTTTCGTACGTCGCTACCTGACTACTTCCCCACTTCTTCTCTTTGGCTGCTTCTGCACCTCCCCCTGCTTAACTATGTCTCTAGTTCCCTCCTTGTCTACTTTCTAATTCAGGAAGTATCGGAGATGTATCAGTTTACCAGCTGAATATGTTGGCAAAGAAAATATTACTTTTTGTTTACCAAGCAAGGAATTGCCCTTTAACGTTACGCTCATGTTTATACCATATTTTAATTTTATGTGAATCTTTCACGTAAAAGATCAAAGCGAATTAAATGTACACGTTTTCCATTATGCTTAAACGAAGCTATATTTACTCAGTAGGTCGTATGCATCTTTATTCTCGTCCTCAAATCTTGCTGGTAGGATCCATTTATTACACTGGGGTCAGTTATAAGCCCTTCCTAATTTTTTTACGTATTATAATTATCCCTTACAGTTAGTTATATTGATGATACTAAAATTCCATCTGTTCATATAGAAGTTCGTCCGGGCTACCATAGTGAGTATAATAAGAGTCAATTTATTTAGAGTTAGGGTTATTAGAACTTTAGATTTATTACCACCATTACCAAGGCATGTTTTCTTGTGTCTGTATTAGTTGCCGATACATCTTTCTCACAATGTATACGTTTAACCCTTTTATACTTCCGAGGTAATTTCGATGATTTGCTGTTAATTGCTAGGCCTTAATCTTAGTTATGGTCACAGTTACAGGTATAATTATGGGTTCAGTTACAGGTATGGACTGAGTTGCTGGTACAGTTATGGACTCAGTTACATACTCAGCTGGAGGTATGGGCAAAGTTACAATATCAGTAACAGATATGGACTGAGTTGCAGGTACATTTATTGGCTCATTGTTCGATCAATTACAAGTATAGGATCAGTTAGAACCTCAGTTACAGGTGTGGACTGAGGTACAGGTACAGGTACGGGCTGAGTTGCAGGTAAAGATATATGCTCAGTTGTAATATCAATAACGGGTATGGGCTGAGTTGCAAGTACAGTCACGGGCTCATTTATAGACTTAGTTACAGGTGTGGCTCTAATTACACTAAATGTCTGTGTGATAAGGATTTTTAACGTAGTTTTAAAAAAAATCCAGTCATCTCGCTACGATATCAGCTTGGCAGTTTATAGTGGGGTATCATGCCGCAGACATGTAGCATAATGTCCCACCCAGTCACATTATCCTGACAACCAGTTCTAATACCAACCCCTAAGTGCTGATCGCCAAGCGAGAAAGCTGTTAGTACCATTTTTTTAATGTCTTTGATATGACACGGCCGGTGATCGAACCTACGACCTCCCGCATCCTAGATGGACGATCTAACCACTAGACCACCGGAACGGTTAGTTACATTAGATTATAGTGTAAGAAATAATTCTTCAGCCATAATAATAGCCAATATTTCAACCACCTTACCAGGTAATGCTACGATCACTGTTTTAAGTATACTCTCCGCTAGTGTAGCCATTTATATTCAGCACATTTTTATTTGCAATGGAAACTACCATGCATACTTCCAGGATTTCCAAAATGAAGATGACCCAGCGTGGTCGACTTTGAAGATCACTGACATATCATCTCTATTCGTGTGGGTTCGAATCTAGGCTCGGCCAGCGCAGGTGTGTGTGAAAGCATTCCAGTACCTATAAGTGGGCCCATGGTTCTACCCGGGTTTTCTCTGGTTCTTCCGACATCAAGTATTCTGGATACCATGTATTGCCAATCATGTGCTGAAAAATAGCATTAAACACCCGCCCCCACCCCACCCCCTCGAAACGAGGAGGTTGAATCGACAATCGATGGCTGTACAAATCATCACACGTTCAGTATACATCCGAAGACCTAACACTCGAAGTTTAAATTCGTTATATATAAACGAAATCAGCTGTAAATTTCACGTTGAAAAAATCAGCAAAAAATAGAATCATAAAGAAAGAATATGTGATTTGCCTACCCATGTGCAGAAACTTCGATGTAGCTGTTAGAGAAAGGATGTGTCTACAATATATTTTCGTGAAAATGAATGACTGAATGAACGATTCATTATCATCATCATCATCATCTTCTTCTTCTTCTTCGTCGTCTCTTCTTCTACGTTTTCGTTTTATTATTATTATTATCATTATTATTATTATCAGCACTATCATAAGCATCTTCAATATAGTAGTAGTGGTGGTGATATTAACAGTTGAAGATGCAGCCACAGCGTTAGTGGTAGTAGTGTTTATGGTATGATACAAGCAGCAATGATGATTCTGATGACATTCATAATAATATTCATAAAGTTAATATATATGTCGATAATTAAAAAGGCAAAATTGATCTTTGCAATGCGAATCTCTGTTTAAAGTAATACGGGGGAAAATTAGCAAGATAATCAGGTTCCTCATTTTGAATTTAGATACCTTTCAGAAATAAACATTTTGACACACCTGTTCTGCAATTTTAGCTAATGATCAAATTCATATATTCATATATAATGACAGCTCAACCAATTTCCCCGTGCGTTCAGATTTCATTATAAATGATAATTCTATGTATGGTTATTTCGGGCACTATTTAGCTAGACCTATTTGCATGCATTGTATCCATTGTTATTTAATTCTGAAGATTTGTATAGAAACTTTCATGCCTGTGGTTGATATATCATCTTTATTTTTCATATTGGTAGATACCAAACCAAACTTTTGTCATGCTTTGTGAATTCAGAAATTGCAAAATGCAGGCTGCATTATATTTCTCTTCCCTAAGTCAATAAATAACACAATACCAATGATCATATCTCACAGGGGGATCTTTGTAATGACTTTGTCACTTATTGTTGTCAGTTTTACACACAAAAAAAAGAAAGCACTAGAGAACCTAAATAACTTCAAAATTTAAATAAGTTATCGTATTTCATAACATCGGGTGGGGTGGGGTTATTTTGTGCTATGTTATTTTTGATCCAATTTTATATCATTGTCGTGGTTGTCTTCGTCATCATCTTCATCATTAAGAGAGAGAGAGAGAGAGAGAGAGAGAGAGAGAGAGAGTTATTTAAAGCGTTTCTATTTTTCTTTTTAAAAACAAAAAAGAAACTTAAATGATACGCACATAACCTTCCAGAGAATTTTGCATCTTTTCCTGCATATTTCCCTGATAATATCCAGGACATGACAGTTTCATGATTTCCAATTAAATAATCGATTTCTCCGATGAATATTCAATTGAGAACAAGCTTTCAATACAACTGAAATTGTAATCGACAGCTGTCTATATTGTGTTCCTTGTGACCTGTAATAAAATATTCAAATAATGTTTTCCCAGCCAAATCATACCTTGTTCTTACTAGGAATTTATCTCATTCGAGTCTCTTCAATGTTTCACAACCATCTTTTCGCCCATATAAGCTTCATTACTATAAATATAACATTTTTAAAGTGATTTGTTATTAACTAGTTAACCTAGTTGTATTACTACACTGTCTATCATCCACTAAAAATAAGTCATGGTCATAAACTAGTTTCGCACAAAACAAACAAGAGAAACAAGGTTGTGGAAAAGTTATTATAATTAGATAATCTAACGTCAAGCTACTGCTCTGTCATCATGCAGGAATTTAAATTGTTACACGTAAGTTTTCTTGTTTGCTCTGTTGTTGCCAACAGGTATTTTCTTCTCTAATCTAGCACTAACATTTTTCATCAATACAATTTTATACATGAAGCATACCATTGTCACCGGTCAGGAAGACCATTCCAAATTAAGAAAACATAAAAGAAGAAAAATAACAGGTATATAAGATATAAATTTGTATATGCACACAGACTAAACTACAAAAGTAAAATTGATAAAAAGCTGAAATATGCAAATATACAAATGAATATGTAAGTAAAGAAATAATTTATCATGTAGTTTGGATCCTGGTTAAAAGGAACAAGAAGAAGAAAGAAAAAAAAAAAAGAAAAAAAATATTTGAACCAAAGTGCTTGATACTGGAAGAAAACAAATGTGTTTAGAATAATGTCTCAGGAGTCAATACAACTTTAATATATAATCAAATGTACCTTATATACTCAAAGTGGAGTCCAAATGTAAGCAACATTGACCCCAATCTGCCGTCGCATAATGTTGTGGCATATCAGGGTCTGTATTGTTTGTTCTACTAATTAATTCTTACACACGGCATACACGAAGATCTGGTGGGACATTATATGACGGCAGATCTGGGTCTGTGCAGTTTGCAGTCGGTCTCCACTTATAAGTTAACATAATGGTAGCCATTCACACGATTCAGCTCAAGATCTCTGTACGTAGCAATAACCTACACTTATTTTACCTTGATTAATGTAATAATGAAACGACCGACTGGTAGAGGGTCTATCATTCATTCAACAGGTACATAATGGTCTCATTCCGGGGTAAAAGATAATGTAAAACCCAGCGTGACTTGTATGTTTATTCTTTACATTCTCCTAGGTATATTGGCATTTATAGGTGTTTTGTATACCGACGATTTGACTTAGTATGCTACCAAGACTTAACGGGGTTCATCGAATCATTTCGTCAGGACATCTCATCTTTCTCGATCTCATAATAGTGTGTTGATGTTTGAAAGTTAAAAAAAAAAAAATGAAAGTAGAGACGATAATTATACTCTAAAGAAAACGAGCAGTTCACGTAATACCAATCTCTGATAAATAGGAGACAACACAACAAAGAAAGGAGTTTAGAAAGTTCTTTTTTATGCCTAAACTTGTTCCCATGGTTTCTCTGAACAACTGACCTACCTTTGAGAAGAAGAAGGTATTTTATAAGTAGTAACACAATCCTTTCCTAACATTGTTGGCTTGGATTCTTTACGTCATGTGGTACTAACTGACACTGATTATGTGCTCCAAATGGTCTCTCAGCAACTAGACTTTTAAAAAAAAATGGACAGGCAGAAAGCTACGTGACAGTATGTAAATGGACAACGATTTCAAAAATACATGTCATTTTAGTAGGATGGGCATGCCAAAACGCAAGACAGCCTTACGCCAAAACTGGATCATAAGTAATTTTATGTAAATTTTCAGAACGTGTTGGTGATTTAGCATTAAAAATTAGGTATGAGTGCGGGATACGATTCTTCATTCACGCTGGAGGATACGCTGAAACAATCGAATTTAAAGCGTACAAAGGTAAGCACTTGCGGCAGTACTATGAATCTGCATGATGAAAAAGAAGGTAACGACTCGTATAAAGATGACAATAATGACAACAAAGACAATGTTTCCATCAGTGATAGTTTTTGTAGTTGTTACGTTTGAGAGAGAGAGAGAGAGAGAGAGAGAGAGAGAGAGAGAGATAGAGAGAGAGAGGTGGGGGTAGGAAGAAAGAGACGGATGTTTTGAAGATAGTCGTAAATACTACGTCGAACATGATAGCAAACATACTTTTAAGACTGTAGCCAGTTCTTCCCAATATCGATTTTAAAGCACCCTCTGTCTCGACTTCTAATGTAAGGGCAATCTCTTTATTCCTTCCACGACATAGTTGAAAAAGTCCTGTAGGTATTTCTTGTAGTATTACTGGAAAATCCACAGGGACCAAGATCTACTTACAAGTTTGGGTTGTATAAACATATATCAGATTCTGTGTATCTCTGTGAAAAGGATAGTTCTACAACATTCTAAAGGCTTTATACAGAAGATGAAGAAAAAACTGCAATGCAAACAATAACTTCTAATAGACTTGCCAAGAGGTTGTTTACAAGATATAATGAAGCGATATTATTGCACAAGTTTAATCATTTTTAAACAAATACTTTACTCGTCAAAGCTGAAAACATCGCTAGACTGAACAAATAATATTTTCAACACTATTAATATTTGTTTTGCCGAAGAAAATGAATAATTGATTAGGTGTATACTTCTACGGGCTGTTGTCGCAAAACACAAAGTGAGTCGTGTTCTTCATTAGACCCAGAAATCACGTCCACGTGAGATGGTAATTTTTTGATAAGATGCTGCATACAATCTCCTGTCCCAATAATGCTGTTAAGTTCCATAATCCTCTGCAAGTGAATGCAACCAGGAAAAATCATATGAAAATAAAGATGCTTCTAAACTGAAATATTATAACGGATTCGATTTATTGTATTTCCCAACTCCTGCGTAGATATTATTCTCTCTCTCTCTCTCTCTCTCTCTCTCTCTCTCTCTCTCTCGTACAAAGTTGTGTAGCTTCCATGTAAAAGCCGCGATCACGAATTTTTCTTTTTTCTGGTTTCATTCATTCTGCTCCCTCAATTATGCACATTTTGGGTTTGTGACGTTACCTTCTTTCAAAAATTAAAGATGAGCGGACAGGTTGGGAGCGTTAATGTTGGCTTCTTCCATTTAATCTTATTAGATTCGTTGATAGAGTTTTAGCAATTATATATATATATATATATATATATATATATATATATATATATATATATATATATATATATATATATATATATATATATATATATATATATATATATATATATATATATATAAACGTATATTACATTTCTCCGCAGGACTATTTCCAGACGGTCGATGCATCCTCGAGCACTCAGAACGTAAAGCTGGCTTCTTTGCGTTGTCAAAGGGACGAGAAGATGTACCCTGAAAACAAGGAAGTTAGGGATGGAATCAAACGAGCCGAAAAGAGGGCCAGGGTCAAAAGAAAAGGCAAGGAAGCTCCTAAATTATCTTCCTAAATTTCGGTATCTGTCTACTCACAACGATAGGCTGCAGTTGCGTTTTGATACGACGCGTTTTAGTTTGGTTCTTAATGTTTTAAATTTTGTTTTCTTTTTCTTATTTTTTTTTTAATTACTTTTTTCCAAACACTATATATATATTTGGTTTTGAAGAGGGTTTACAGGTTTATTCTTCGTAAAATGATGGATACAACATATGGTGTAATTATAAATAAAAATAAAGAAAGCCCGAGGCACAAACGTTGTAAAGAATGACTTTGTCAGGTGAAACAGACGTTTTCTTAGTTTCGTGTTATCTAATAGTAAAAGAATGCACTTGTTGATTTAATTACTTTAACCATTTTTCAAAATTCTGCGACAAGAATATGTTTTACATTGATTAGAAAAACAGAACAACATTTGCAATATCTTTCTAAATTCGATAATGAGATTTTTTAACGAGGAGATTGTAAACGTATTGATATACAATAATAAGCTAAGTCCAGCACAATTATATCGTGCACACCTCGAACGTTCAAATATGTGAAGCAATCTCACTTATTTCGACTGCAAGAACAAACTTAAAGACCTAATAATGTTTTCTACCTGAAATATTCTCAGCATGTTTTTTAAGTTTTAATGTTTTTCTAATTTCATGGTGTTTGTTTTTGTAATAATATTATTATATTTTTTTTTATCTTATAGGTGTTGTCTAATGTTGTAAAGCGCTTAGAGCTTCTAAAGATTAGGCGCTATACAAAGTCCTCATTATTATTATTATTATCATTATTATTATTATTATTATTATATACAAATAAAAAGTTTCAAATGACAGTAGTGAGAAATAACCCACTTTACATCCTATATTGTAGGTCGCCGCAAGAAAATTACTTCGATCGGAGACATGACAGTTGGCACCCACAAGTCCGTGAGTACATATACATGAGGTTTCGTTGAGTGTAACATACATATAGTATCTTAAACAGGTGCTCATTTAAAATTTTGGGTTTTCTTTTTTAAAAAGTCCACTTGATACGACTGGTGTTAAGCAAGAAATTGGAAATCTTGAAATAGTTTCGTAAATTTCATTTGGTATGAGCACAACTTTAATATTCTATTTATCAGATGATGACACTACTGATTTATTTCATGAGACCGAAAAAATAAGAATAATGTAACGAATCCAAATAATATTCGAAGGCCTCTAACACTATGGTTTTGCTATATATGACGTCATGACATCGTGTTTGCTGTCTTTTGGTGTTATTATATATGTGTAATTTGGAAACATATAACGTGCGTTTATCCTTACTAATCGATGTATAATAATTGTTATATGATGGAGAAAGATACGAACACCATAAAACGATATATTTAAAAATATTCTGCTTCAAAAGTAAAAAATGATATGCATCGATATTCTCTCTATTAATATCAAATTGCAATGAAACATGTTGATTTATATGACGTCATTAGGGCAAATCTTTACAACGATGTGGTGGGGCTTCCTTGACAACATTTTAAAAAATAAGTGCAGTCTGGTGTATTGAATTTTAGAATTTTACTTTTTCTATATATATATATATATATATATATATATATATATATATATATATATATATATATATATATATATATATATACATATACACACAAGTAATTCTCTCCAGTTACCTCCAAAACATTTCACGTATGACAAGAAGCCCAGGACAGAGACTGGCCGGGCACTGGTACCCAGTGCAGGATTTAAGCAACGGCTGAACAATCCCTTGGTGAAAGTTCACAGACTTCCCTCCATCAGTTTGTCCACATCGCGTGCTACATTCCAGAGAAACCTTCAAGCCGAATCGCTAGAATCATTTGCATCTAACGACAAACTCACCTCAATGGCTAAGATTACGGATAAGAAGACATTGGGCAAGTTGTACGTGGACAAGCAATACTTAGAGTTCCTTGTAGATAGTGAAGGTAAGCAAGACACGCAACGCACACACACACACACACACACACACACACACACACACAGACATATATATATATATATATATATATATATATATATATATATATATATATATATATATATATATATATAGCCTGAAATTCTGATAATTAGAGTTTGAAATCTGAGAATTATTGTTCAAAGACTGGTGTTCGAAGTCTTTTAAGACTCCAATGAATGTTCGTCCGCAACATTCTTATATATAAATGCATACAAGTCAGACGATAACAAAGAGCGTTACATTTATGTTTGCAACAGAATCGACCAGCACCTGATTCGAATAGTATGCAAACATGATGCTTTTGGTTTTGGGTATTTTATGTTTTTGTATGCGACTGATGCAAATACAATATGCTAAATTAATTACTATATAATGAACATATGTTTCTGACAAATACAATGCATATTTGCGTTAAATCTATGTTTCTGTGCAAGTATATTGTGTGCAAAGAGAGAAAAAGAGATCGATCCTTTTCACAGCTTTACACAAATTCTTTTAGAGCTAGCCGGAACCAAAAGCAGTGTGGTTAAATCTAAGGTGGTGGATACCGCTGAGGACGGTCTGTTCTTCCTCCATGAGAGGAAGAATTTTTGGAACAGCCTGGGACCCCTACCACCTCCACATCCTTCACGAAGATCTCGTTCCAAGGGGCGCCTACGTCGCCTTTCTCTGTACACAAGCACTGAGTCGCTTCTCTCGATCGAATCAATCAAGAGCTCTTCGACACGGAGCTTTTCCGATTCACGAGTGACGAGACAATGCCTCAGCAATGTAAAGGCTCGCGTAAATTCGTTTCGGGAAGAAAGAAGAGCGGAAAAGACCGAGCCACCGAGACCTGAAAAGATCAAGTTTCAGTTTAAGTCTTACAAAAAGAACGAAGAGCTTAAGGAAATGACGGAGATTCCGGAGGAAGAGGAAGGGGAAAACAAGCCAGAGACGGAAGAGGAGGTTCGTAGACTCAAGGAGGAGGCACTAAGACGTGGGGAAGATGCTGTGACCTTCATAGAGAAGGAGATAGTGGCTGTTGAAAAAGGTATGTCGTGAAAACGTAAACTCTATTTTACGATCACTTTGTAAGTTCTAATCGCTTATAAAATGTATTTGCGACTTCACAAATATTGGCGCCAAACGATCGTTGAGACAAATAGAACATGTAATTGCTAATAGTAATCTTCCTTAGAATCCAATCAGACTGTTTGTTATTTTATTTTAATATAATTGTGATGCACAACATGTATCATTCCAGTTGTTTCACATGTTTTTGTGTGTATTTACATCCTCCAGGATCATACAAATACGCCTTAAAAAGTTTGCCAGATGAAAGTACCTTGATGGATTGTGGTCAAATCTAACTATACAAATCCTCTCTATGTTATGCATTATTTAACCATTAAAAATGTTGGTTAATATGAACAGAGTTTTCGGACATACGATTGTTTGCAAACTGTCACGTCATACTGATCTGAAATTGAATACACTTCAATAAATTTTATCGATACTTTTAGGCTCCTAATTGATTTTTAATAGAATTTGGTCAAGCTTTGTCTGTACTAACTTCTTACAACAGCAGCGCCGCCTCCCTCCTGACCTTAGATCGAAAATTGCAACCGCATATAAAAAATCTTTTAGTTGAAGTTGAAGCACAATAATTGCAAAATGTTTTGGTAATACATGATTCACCTCTATAGACAGACAGAACAAATATCAGGCTTTGCAAGCAACTTTGTTTATAAAAAAAAAAATAATGCAGTTCGCTTCGATCTTATTTGCAGAATCAAAGAGCTGTTACTCAGGGTAATGCTTATATAATATAAGAGCAGCGGATCTTTTTCTTAAAATGGGCAAGAATTTGTTTGAAAGATCTAATTGTGCAGAAAGGAGGAACAATAAACGCTAATATGTACAATATATTTGCTCGAAAAGAATTATTGTAACCTCGTGAAAAATCATTTTTTGATTTTGTATAGCTACAGTGTGGTAGTTGTTATTATTAGTTCCACATTGAAAGAAGTGGATATAGGGCCCTTGTCTAGCGACGATAGCGCTAGATATTCTGGCGCCATGTGAAGAGGCTAATGAAGGAATACCATGTTGTACCTAAACTCAAAGTTATGTTGATGTAACCCACTGAATGGACGACAGAAATAAGGGCCATATGAATCATAAGGATTAAATGACAATATTTAGCTATTTATAAAATTCACACTTCAGCGAATCCTCATCCCTGATCATGTAATACTATATTTCTTTATACATATCTGGTTTCATGTGTGTGTCTAATCGTACGGTATTTTTGATTGCTCTTATCCAATTTAAATTCGTCTAAATAAGGCCACTTTAGAACTGTCGATACATTTTTTGTTTAGTTGAACTAATCTCACTTTTGAATCTATAGAGGAATGCTTTGAAATAAATATGGCACATTGAAAACTCGTCAAATTACTCATGTTCCCGCCCATATTTGCACCATCTTTGTACATGTGTTTTCTTTCCTTATACAGCGTTTAATCAGAAAAGATACTCTGCGTGCGAGATAAAGGCCATAGCTTGTTTGGACGTACTTGAGCAATTTACAAACGAGGAAGTCCCGTCAAAGCACATCCTTCGATCCATGTTGTACAGTTGCCTTGGAAACTGTGCGATACAAAGAAAAGACTACTCTAAGGCTCTTGAGTATCATAGCCTTGATCTTGATATCGGCGAGGAGTAGTGAGAAAAATTATTTTTTATTTTAATTTATTTTTTCTATGAGATAATTAAATAGTTTAACTCCCAGTTCATTGGTGTTAGTCCATTCAATCGATTGAAGTCTTTGTCGGACATACATGTCCTTCTTTTGTCCATAGTTTTTCAAAATAAAAAAATACCCGATACCGCAGGCAACTGATATTTTAAATGTTTTATTATGATACAATTTATCACAATCAAAGCTTTTGAAATCGCATAGATGTAGTGTTAGTGGTGGTAGACTGTTCCATATATTTTGCCGGAGCTTGGAAACATGGGTGGCCAGCTCAGCAAAATCCCTGATGGGAAAATAATATTACATTCATAACAACTAATGCAGAGAATAGAGTGAGACATTCCGTTATCATATTTGTAGTCATGTAGAAAAACATTACGACCCATCAACTGTTTATTTTGCTATCAATATAAATTTGAATGGGATACAGGCTACATTTGTATTAAAAAAGCATATTAATTGCTACAAATACATCCAATTTAATCTTTTGGACGATCTCACGTTGTTTTTCTTTGCTGTTTCTTTTTTGTTTTTCAGTGGTAACCCTGATATACAATCGAGGGCTCTCGGTAATCTTGGTCGGGTCAATGTCCTGATGAGTAATTACAGTCGTGCAATCGATTTGTAAGTATTGTATTCAAGTATCTGTATATAGATATTACCTTTTTCTTTATCTTTGCTCTGTATGCTTTGATTTTAACCATTTTTTGGTTGTTGTGGCCTTTTTTTTGTATATCTTAATTTAAACCCATTTTTTTGTTTGTTCTTTCTTCTGGCTTTGTTTTGTATGCCTTGGGTTTATCATTTCTTCGGTTGTTGTTGCCTGTTTTTGAATTTTAACCCAATTTGGTAGTTGTTGTCTTTTTTGTTGTTTTGTATGCCTTAAGATAAATACCTTTTTGGTTGTTGTTGCTCTTTTCTTTGCTATATATGCCTTGATTTTACCAATATTTGGATTTATTGCTTCGTTGTTTTTATATACCTTGATTTAACGCATTTTGGTTGTTGTTTGTCTTTGTTGTTTTATATACCTTAATTTAACACATTTTGGTTGTTGTTTGTCTTCGTTGTTTTATATACCTTGATTTAACACATTTTGGTTGTTGTTTGTCTTCATTGTTTTATATATCTTGATTTAACACATTTTGGTTGTTGTTTGTCTTCGTTGTTTTGAATGCCTTGATTTTGACTCAGTGTTGGTTGTTGCGTTTTCGTTTTGTTTTGTATGCCTTGATGTAAACTCAGTTTTTGTTGTTGTTGCTTATCTATTTGTTTTGCATGCCTTGATTTTATCCATGTTTTTGGATGTTGTTGCTTTTTTGTTATATATGCCTGGATTTTAACCAGTTTTTTGTTGATTTGCTTTTTTGTTATTTTGTATGGCTTGAATTTAACCAAGGTTTTGTTTGTTGTTGCTTTTTTCTGTTTTATATGCATTGGTTTTAATCCATTTTTGGTAGTTGGTGTTTTTTTATATCTTTATTTAACCCATGTTTTGTTTGTTGTTGTTTTTTCAATGTTTCGTATGCCTTGAATTTACCCAATTTTTAGTTGTTGCTTTTTTCTTTGTTTTGCATGCCTTCTTAGAGAGTTTATGCATCGTTATTACCGACTTCCTTTTGTCTAATTGTGATTCATATTTGATTGTACTCGTTGAGATTTACCTTCATTGGGATATTAACAAAGCTTTTGCCTCCACCAGTTTTCTACCTAATATTTACTCGGCAATTGAATACCAAGATCGTGTTGATGTGTAGTTAAACCTTCGGCATATGTGCATGATCTTCTTGGTCCAATTGTCTCTAACATTCACGCTAATATGCACCTAATGGTAATAGTTTTGCGGAAATTCGACACATGGATGATTCTTGAAATCTTTCCCTTCACATTTTTAGATTCAACAGAAAAGCCCCGTTATGTAAGACTTTCCAGGAGACTGCTTGGCTTTTTCATGAGATCGGAAACTGCTTTTTGATGCTGAGGATATTCGAATATGCTCTTGAGGCAGGGATTAAGGCGTTAGAGGCCGCCACCGAGTTGAACAACATGCGGTTTCAGCTACAGAGCTTCGTTCTTATAGGTGTCGTTGAAGGTAATCTACATTTGTTGTTGGCAAAATGGTTTACACTTCCATTGGTTTTTATACCGAAGAAAATTACCACCTTTATGAATCGAACGTACATTCGTATAGCCTAACTAATGATCTGATGTGTAAGACCTTTTCCTTACGTTCCAGTTTGTTTGGAAAGTTGCTTTAATCATGTAACCTTAAGTTTGATTGAGATTAGTAGAAAGCATTCTATTTTGCAACGTCAATCGAACGTTATCAACATATGAAACCTATTCAATGACAAGTCTTAGATATTATCTACAAACAACAAACATGTATAAAACAAAATTAAATGTTGCAAGAAGTCGACCAGGAGATTATGTCGACTCAAGGCCTCAAGGTTATTCAAGATTAGACAAGTCGTATGTACACAAGCCATCAAGGATTTGACTTCACGTGGACTTATATATTGTTCTCTTGCAGTTAACATGAAGAGGTACAACGAAGCGTATCACCATATTGAAGAAGCTCTTGAAAACGCCAAAATCATCGGTAAGATCAAATAAACATTTTCTGATCTTACTCTTATCGAATTTGCTCAAAAAATCTTAGAATAACATGTTTTGATTTTGTGAAGTCGTTTAACACATCCAGTAAAAGCAGATGCTTTATATAAATAAATAGAAAATGATGTCCAGCCACATCAGTAAGGGCAATGGAGACATAATATCTGTCCAGTAACAGCGGCTCCTTTACATAAATAAGTAGAGAATGATGGCCTGCCATATCAGGAAGTGCAAGGGAGACATTTAACTCCTGTCGCGTCTATCGCTGTTTCAAACGTTACTTTCCCGCAATATAAGCTGTATAGGACTGTAACCATTAATTTAACAGGTTTTTATACCAAAAAGGTATATTATTAGTTAAAAAGATGCACGTGTCGTCCACCTTTTTTGGAATTTAATCTTAAAGGTATGGCATTTCCATAAATTCTTCTTGTACCCATTACATTTTCAATGAACCATGGCACTTGAACTTAGTCGAATGAGATAAATGCAGATTTTGACCTTTTAAAAATAGTTATCACCACCGATACTTGTCTAACTCACCTTTTCTTTTGTATCTTGTCTTGCATGAATTCAGCCAGTTTTATTGATAGACATATAATACAAAAGACCTCGCATAAACTCTTTGTTGAGCAAATTTTGTATATTGACTGAATTTCAGCTTTCAGTTCACCGAGATACACATTTGTGTGGTTTAACTGTACTATATTGCACTTATTTACGTCATGTCAACAATTTTGTCAGTTCTAATTACATTTCCCACAACATTTGTTCCTATGATATCTCAGATCAAATCAATATGAATCAATATATGTTCATTAGTACAAAATAATGCTTGTATTCGACCAGTCGCCATGCTAATGAATTGACGGGGCACCGATACGAGGATATATTGACCTTTTCATTCACCAGTCATATTACAACTCTTGTACTGCAGAAAGTGAGAAGCCACATTTGGAGGCTATCGTTACTATAAAGTAGTCTCTCTAACATAAAATGCGGTGTAATGTCTTAGAGGGTATTAAAAATAAGTGGAATGGGAAATTCATAAGTGACGCAGCCACGAACAATAATCGGTGCATGTCGGATATCCATTGTGGAAAAAAATCTAGAGTTTAATCAAAATTGGTATTAGATACTATTAATGCATCTGTTGATTTTTGTTTATACAAGTTTGAAGAATCAGTTGCAAACATCTGATTTGTTATGGTCCCATCTATACTTGAAATGCAACTCCAGCATTTCAATATAATTTCAACAACGCATTTAACGTACATTGTTATAAGTTTACAACTACATGTATAGTCTGTAACGTAAATAGTCTGGTCAGAATTAGGCAAATATTTAGGACATTTAAAACTTTTCCAACATGGAGTGCATTTGTTGCTGGTGATAGCAATAATAGCAACAATTGTATTTATAGAAGCTCATTTAGTCAAGAATATAACAAAATAACACCCCCAAAACCCCAAACAAAACAACGACAAAAGACCACAAACAAAAAGCCAAATAAAATAAAATAAATAAATAAATAAATAAATAAACCAAGATAAAACGCAAAACAACTCAAAACCCCAAACTAAGCCAAACAAAAACATAAGAAACAAAACAAAAAACAACAACAGCAACAAAAGCAACAACTTAATTTTCCATGGGTGCAAGGTGTATTGTCCGCGCGTTTACAAAATAGGTACATTTTGTTGGTCACGCAAGGTGTATATTATAATTGTACAAAAGTGGTATGATGAATGTTTTGTAATAGGGTCGCAAAGGCTAATGTGAGTTAAGTTTCCTTAAGTGCGCTTTCTACACGCTGCTTCTCTATTTTCTCTGCAGAAGATCGAAAGTCTCAAGACGTATTGACACTGGCGCTAATTGATATTAATAAAAAGATGGTACAACAGATGCAGAATAAGGCCTCCTGCCGAAGATTCACTGACAGAATACATTCTCCTCGGCCCTACCGAGTCTTTCCCCTTGTCACACAAACCTCTGCTAAAACCAACATCGTAGCTGAGGGATGAAAAATAAGCATCACCCGAGAACGTACATATTATGTACTTTCAAGATCTTAAAAGAGTATAAAAATGCTATCGTTGCTATCTTTCCTTATTTGTAAATGCCATTTCGGAGTTGTGATTTTTTTTGTTTTGTCTATTGCCAAATATAAACTTTAAACAGGGCAAATGGATAGGAAACAAGTTCTCCAGCTTACTGCCATTACAGAAGAACAATCATGCAAGCCTGTGGGATATAAAATAAATTTATCATTTATCTATATATATAAACCATAAAAGAAACGAGGGGGGGGGGGGCTGCCTTAATTGGTATGGTGCATAATTTCTAACTGACTGATTATATGCTTGTCATGCATTTTCGTTTTGACTATATATACTTTCTACAGTGACAAATGAGTCATTTACAAGCAGAAGAGTATTAATATCAATATTATAACTTAGATTTTCCGAAACAATGTATTTGTTTGAATATCATGTAGTCTGCACTCCGCAATATGTCTTTACATGTCATTTAGTCTACACTCCATAATGAAGGCCTTTGAATATCATTTAGTCTACACTCCATAATGCAGGCCTTTGAATATCATTTAGTCTACACTCCATAATGCAAGCCTTTGAATATCATTTAGTCTACACTCCATAATGCAGGCCTTTGAATATCATTTAGTCTACACGCCATAACGAAGGCCTTGGAATATCATTTGGTCTACACTCCATAATGCAGGCCTTTGAATATCATTTAGTCTACACTCCATAATGCAAGCCTTTGAATATCATTTAGTCTACACGCCATAACGAAGGCCTTGGAATATCATTTGGTCTACACTCCATAATGCAGGCCTTTGAATATCATTTAGTCTACACTCCATACTGCAGGCCTTTGAATATCATTTAGTCTACACTCCATAATGCAAGCCTTTGAATACATTTAGTCTACACTCCATAACGAAGGCCTTGGAATATCATTTGGTCTACACTCCATAATGCAGGCCTTTGAATATCACTTAGTCTACACTCCATAATGCATACCTTTGAATATAATTTAGTCTACACTCCATAACGAAGGCCTTTGAATAGTCTTCGCTCAAGAATGAAATGGCATAAATTTTGTATAGCATGCCCATAGGAACACTACGGAATGGACATTTGGAATAAACGGATCGGAACCTAAGTACTACATATATGTCTCAATCTTGCCAATAAAACAGAGTATACAGGACCACGCTGAAACAGGGCGCTTTTATACTATTTCAGTGACCTTGGCTAGAGTTACAAAGGTTTGAATACTATTCGGCATCTTTTATTTTAATTAGGGCACGTATTAAGTGAACAGTGTTTTACTTGCACAACACATATCAGTCTTATTTTATTGTGATCTCTAAGAAATGGCACGTTATTAACCTTCAACTATAACAATCTGCGACTTGCACTGGATACATTTTAATTTAGAATATCCAAATTAAATTAGTGCGCAAAAGCGCACAGCTAAATGATTCGTAAATAACCGTATCTGTCGATAAGTGGCTATAATTCAATCAATCGATCGATCGATTAATCAATTAATCAATGTTGACTGTATAACTAAAGAGTACAATCGGCATAAGAATGCTAAATCATTAGGCAGCAATGTGCCAACTTAGTACAAAGAAACTTGTTCATAAATAAAATAGAAATTCTACATTTATTCCAAATTAGATAGGTACAGTTGACTATAACGACAAAGCTTCCTCAACTCCCCTTCTCCAGTATATGTTAGTCTTAAATAAAGTTGCAGACAATTATAGCTTTTTTATTTATTCATTTATATTGAATCTATTACGTATTGTTAAATATTTCCTGACTCTCTATGGATGATATACTCCCATCTCCAACACACATGCACTAGCACATTGTTTACCGTTCTAGCACAATACATATGGTCATTAAAACTTAAGAATTTGTGACAGCTCCGGTGGCCAAAGTGGTTAGAACGTCCGCCTCGATGCGTGATGTCGAGGGTTCGTACATCGGCCGATCATCTCCCTTGCTTGGCACTCAGCTTTAAGAGGTTAGTGTTAGGACTGGTCGGCCTGTTGTCACGATATTGTGACTGGCTTGGACATGATGCTACATGTCTGCGGCATTATGCCTCAGTGCTAGACATCACTATAAACTGCCACATTGCAGATATCGTAGCGAAATGACAAAAAAAAAAAAAAATTGCTAACGCTACGTTGAAAATCTAAACCACACACACTCACACACGGAATTATTACTAACACAGGCGAAGGACGGACAATTGAAAGATTAAATAACTCCGAGCCCCCAGTCAGCAAGGCGGACGGTCTAGGAGTATAAAGTATAAAAAATAATAAGGTAAAAGGTATAACAATTTAATAAACTATATCACGATATTCAACAATTACAGGACAATTTTTGCAATGCAATTGCTTCTTCCAACCAATACAATACCCTATTCAAATTGCCAGTTATTTCGCCACGCGAAATTAAAGGTGAGAGTGTTTCTTTCCCGTGTCCTTTCTTTGTTACACACCTGCAACTTCCACCTTGTTGGTACTTCCGGTACACTTGTTTCCGTCCTCCGGCCCTGCGCCTTCGCACTACTGCCTTTTCTCCCGGCTCTGCTCCTTCATACAACTGCCTATTCTCCCTTGCTCTCCCCGTCTTCTCTTCTTTCTAATCTTTGGGTGGCGTCCTATCTCAACCAGAAAGCTTCCTGTGGATTAGAAGGAACGTATAATTTTGTCTCCTTGTTCAATCACAGGAGAATTATTACACAACCACAGACCATTGATCAGCATAATGGCAATTAAATCATTAAGTCAACTCATACACTCAAATCTAAACATTCCACACACGCCTGTTCTATAATGAAGGTTATAACAATAATAATATCACGACGTCTTATACATACATATACACATATCCCTAATTCTCGATATAGTAAACTATCAACATCAACAATATTCCTAAGCATTTCCTACCTTACAAATTATAAAAGACACGTACAAATATAAAATGCCTAATTATACGTGCACAAGGCCTACAAAGCCGAACTCTGCATACTCCACAACTATATATTCAAATACAAACAAGTACTTAATCAGTGGCAAACTCTAAATGCACTTCTGTGTGTGTTTGTGTCAAATGTATATGCCAAACGCCCTGATCAATGCCAAACTGTTAATTCACCTTTGCTGATTTAACTTTATCGATTTTGCATGCAATTCAGCAGTGGCAACTGTCGGCTTTAGAGTTTAGAGAGTTAAAACAACAAACAAAACACCCATCAACAGCAAATAACATACACATCAACAATAAATAAAACAAAATGTCTCAGACAATATGACTGCACAATTTTATCATAAAACCTTATAGGTAAGGTGAGATAATGATACACTTTAGTACAGTTAATTGGCATCCTTTGACGACCTTTCTATATGAATCTGGGTGTTAACAAGATGGATTGATGTTTACGAGCTGGGTGATGAGTGTGTTCTATGTATAATGTACGACATTATACACAATATTTTATCCTATCATGAAACACATTATTCATCCTGTGATACCTCAAAGCCGATATTGGTCTGATCTGTAATACATTTCTACACATTCTGTCTCAGTGGAACCTGTGCAGGTGGTCTTAATTTCAAGAATGAGTTTTTGTTTCCTACAGTGTGTTTAAAACTGAATTTGAGTTATGATGGACGGTCATTTGTTTCTATTAAAACCTGCTGTTTATCATTCCATTCTATCTGAGCTCGCAGGATAGTTACACATGGATTTGATGTCGCTGTTTTTACTGTGTTCGATTGTAATTACAGAATAGTTCACTACTTCGTGTTATTAAGAACGTAGTAACATGACCCATGACAGGAGCAGGAAGACTGCCTCTTTTGTATAAAAGCAAAACTTTCCTTGGTTAATATATGACGCTGAAACATTGGTGTCATCCTCCTCCTCCTTCACAAATCCAACTGACCATCTTTACGGACTGGCAAATCTGTTATCCATGAGTGAAATTTGTATATCATCCAAGTTTGGCTCCATTGCTACTGCAATATATTTAATTGATCTTGTGTCATGTACTCGTGTCAAACAATTAAAATTAGATGTGTTAAACAAGCCACGAAGTTGTCTTGACATATAACGTGTTTCAGTTATGACACAGATCCCTCGTGCATATCATTTAAAAACTAGTATATATATTGTAAATTCTTCCAAATCTAATTCTTTAACAAATCTGTAGTTGGAACATCAACACATGTAGTTAAATTATGAGAGACACCAGACATTTATTCAGAACATTCTGTATTTTTGGACTTGTCGTAGAACATTTTTGATTATCAGGATTTTAATTCACAATACTCTAAGCCTCAAATAAATTTTCACTTTGTAACTTTGAGAAATAATTTGTTGATTTTACTTAAATTGTTGGTTCCATTTATTTCTGTTACTTAATTTAAGACCCAGAGTCGTAACAGACCTGCCTGTACCAAATATTTTAAAATATGCCTCGAACTTTTTCGGCAGTTAATCGGAAGCCATATATCTGTATCTTGCAGGTAAAATTACCCGTATGTTTCTCCTTTTTCTAAGATTATAAGTTTATATTCTGCTTGCTTTAGGCAATTAATGAATGTGAAGAGTTTTTTCTCTATATTTGGGAAACATCTGGACAGGAGTCCCCAGTGGCAGCTTTCAAAAGATACTCTGTAGCTTGAAACCATATTCATGTACCTGTTTCATTCTTCCGTTGAAGATAGAATATACTTCTAAGGTGAAAGGTGAAAGTTTATTCAAAGAAGTATGCAATGAAAGCTTGCTTTTGTTTCTTTCATTAATGGTACGTATGCCGCCGTATAATTGGTTTCTGAAATGGGTTTGCATAATAATAACTTTCTGTATACAGTTCTAGATTACATATGAGTTAAAACACTAAACAATATTTGTTAAAAGAGATTCTTACGTCAAAGTTTTGCTGATATGCGTTATGTATTGTTTTGATGAGCTGTGCGTTATGTATTGTTTTGAAGAACCCTGTGTTGTGTATTGTTTCGATAAAGTATTAGCTGTGTATTATTTTCATGAGCTGTGTGTTATGTATGGTTTTGATGAGCTGTGTGTTATGTATTATTTTGATGAAGCTGTGTTATGTATTGTTTTCATGAATGTGTGTTGTGTATTGTTTCGATAAAGTGTGGGCTGTGTATTGTTTTAATGAATTGTGTATTATCTATTGTTTTGATGAGGTGTGTGTTATGTATTGTTTTGATGAGATATGTTGTATATTGTTTCGATAAAGTGTGGGATGTGCATTGTTTTGATGAGCTGTGTTGTGTATTAATCTGATAAGGTGTGTATTGTGTATTGTTTTCATGAGTTGTGTGTTGTGTATTGTTTTGATGAGGCATGTGTTGTGCATTGTTTTGATGAAGTGTGCTTTGTGTATTATTTTGATGAGCTGTGTGTTGTGCATTGTTTTGTTGAGGTGAGTGTTATCTATTGTTTTGATGAGGTGTGTGTTATGCATTGTTTTGATGCGGTGTGTGCTATGTATAGTTTTAATGAGGTGTGTGTTGTGCATTATTTGATGAGTTGTGTCTTGTGCATTGTTCTGATGAAGTGTGTGAAATGTATGGTTTGATGAGGTGTGTGTCGTATGTTGTTCTGATGAGGTTGTGATGTATATTGTTTTGATGAGCTGTTTGTTGTGTATTGTTTTGATAAATTGTGGGCTGTATATTGTTTTGATAGGAGTGTGCTGTGTATTATTTCGATGAGGTGTGTATTGTGTATTGTTTTGATGATCTGTGTGTTTTACATTGTTTTAATGAGGCGTGTGTTGTGCATTGTTTTGAAAACGTGTGTGCTGCGTATTGATATATGGGTTGTGATGCTTAATGAACCATTTTGATGATAATATAGATGTATCATCAAGGAATCTAAAAAAATATTATTTGTTAAACATGAATTACATTTGAAGAGTGTGTACAATTTGATACATGTTGTGTATTCTGTAACAAGGTTGTATACTCTTTAACAAGCTTTTACCAAATGACTGACGTGGTAGCAAGGGCTTGATTGTCTTAAATACAATTTGCATTTTGCATGACTGGATGCTTATATTTTAAGTTGTATACTTCCGTTGTAGGAATTCCAATGCATTCTGTCTGAGATAAGGAAGGAGGGTATGCACTGATCCAATTCAAGCATTAAGTCATGTATGTTTCGAATCCATCTTTGTAAGTTCCATTTTAGCCACTGTGTGCACTGGTGGATCTGAAGAAATAAAAATAAAAATGATAGGTTTCTGATGTTTAACCAGCTTTGAAAATAGCCAACAAACGAAACACAAGTATTATCTAATGTTTCCTCTATTGTATTAAATGTAAGATTAATCTCAGTTTAGACAATACGCTTTGTTTTTTCTCTTCATGCTTCGCTACGTTCTTTACAGTGTTCTTTTCTTGTCTCCATACTCCCATGTACATAACTTGTATAGAGATTGCAATAATTATTGCTAAAATAGAGTCATAGTTCACTTTTTAACATTTTGTAAAATATATTTGTATGAGTTGGTTTTATGTTATTTGTCACTATTCAAGATAGCTTGGTATTACGACTCTATGGTCACAAACTTAAGCAACAGAAAAGAAGCAAAACCAAGAAGTTTTAAAAAACATTACAAACAATTTAATTGTCAAAGTTATTAATGAAAAAATGTGAAAGGAGCTTACAATTCTATAAAGTAAATCTAAATTAGTCCCTATAAAATTCTATGAAAGTCCTTAAGGAATGAAAAGTTCGTTATAAACTTCAATATCGGAAATGTATGAGTCCTTCAGGGACCGTGATGTTGTCAAGATGGCGCTGTCCAGAATTCGAATAGTTGATAACAGTTCCAGGATAATATTATGGTCCAAATAATGAGCACTTTCTCTTTCCACTGAACAGTCCAAACAAACGTTTTTCCTTGAAACACAACATAAAATACGTCTGCAGACTTACAACTGAAACACAATTAGTGTGAATTACTCCAAAATGTGATTGTTTAACTTTCTCTGTATATAAACCGTATATTGCGATTGTACTTCGCAATAGACCCCACATGACAGCATATTGACTCTATGTCGAATTAAGCATATTCAAGTAGCATAGAACAACCAATGGAAAGAGATGCAATTATTCTCGAAACAGCGATATCGATCAGTTACTAAGAAACTACACCATATGCACCATTTTAAGTATTATTATTAAGATTGTTATAACTAATTGTCAGCACATGCGTAGACATCCAATTATAAATCACATGCAATATTATACTCAAGTCACGTAGGCCAGATTGAACTAGATATATTCTATACACATTGCAGCCATGAATAAGAATTACAAAAGTTAGATAAAATCATGTACCAGAAGTTACAAAAACTATAGATATACATAACGATTTAGATTTGAATATAATAGTTAAATAAATAAGACATAATACAATTAAGAAGGGAATTGCTTTAAGAGTTTCCAGCTACATTCCTTTAAAGACGTACAAAAGCAGCAAAATAGGAACAAAGTACATCAGTATGTGATTAAACTGGAAGTCTCTCTGTCCGCTATACAATCAACAGTGACTTGAACCTCAACAATAACAGCATCATAAACTTAGGTTATCCGTTTTGTTACATATATTTGATTTAATTTATATTTGATTTAAGTTGTGTTTGATTTTATTTGGTTGTTTGTGGGTTTTGGAGTCTTTTTATTTTTTAAAAATGTCAATGTAATGTAAGTTTGTGTGCTATGAGTTTGATATTTTCCAGAACATTCAGTTTGATCCGAGTTTTTCTTATATACCTAATAATAGTAATACTTGTTTCTATTTTTGACTTAGTTCCTGGCCTTGATTGAGGGTCAGATAAACAACTTTTTTCTAGGAGTAAAATGATTGGTTCTTATCAAGGACATACAGAAGCTATGTGACTTTTACATATAAACATGATCACGTCATCCTCTATTTCGCAATTAAGCATTTCCGAAACTGTGAAATACTTAGTATTAATAGTGATGTTCAGTGATAGAGATCTCAGGGTCCGGGCATTTAAACACTTGTTGTCAAGTTGCTTTCTTCTGTTGTGATCAGTATTGAAGTATTGAAAATTTGAGCTTTTGAGTTATATATTAATTTTTCTTCAGGTTATTTGGACTCTAGAAGATTAATTCGTTTCTCTGGAAATATTATTATATTCAGAACTCTTGAAAAAGGACTTTTCTTGAAAATTTTACTTGGATTTCCAAGACCGTAGGATTAGTTATTATGTTTCTACTAGGAACAGTAGACGTCAACACTGTACAAGCTACAGCATAAGTCATCGCCTTCCATCTAGGATTCTTCGTCAGGACTCGAACTTGGAATCATTAGAACATTTTAATATTAGGACTTCAAAAATTGTATTCGTTGATTATTCTTGGATTAGTTTTGGATTTGATTCTGAAAACCGTAAGTTCTCATATCTTTCATTTTTACAGTATTTTACCAGGGAAATACATTATTTGTTATATTTTTCAAAGCTTGTTGTTTTCACTCTTTCTTGTTTTACTGTTTATTCGAGCATAAACACGTAATATAGGAATTGGGGGCTCGTCCAGGGTAATTTTGAATTTTGGATAGATCTTTCAGAAAATATTTAGTGAAATCGGCAAGCTTTTTCCAAAATGTCATTAAAAGTAGAACTTTTTCTTTCAAATCCTACCCAGGAACGATTAGATCTTTTCAAAAAAGATGAATTGATTCAACGTGCCAGAAAATACGATCTTTCTAACGTAAAAACTTCCTTAAGGAAACAAGAAATAAGACATATTTTATTTCAGCATTTGGTAGAAAAGAAAAAAAGAGAAAAACACCTGAAGTTACTTTATGAGAAGGAGGAGAGAGCGACAGGAAAGAGAGAGAGAGAAAAAAACAGATGCAAATGCAGTTAGATAAGGAAGAAAGAGAGAAAGCAAGACAGATGCAGTGAAATATCGAACACATGCACATGCAAAGAGAGAAGGAAGAGAGGGAATATCAATTTAGAATGAAAGAAATGGAACTGGCAAGCGAAAACACATTAATACTTCAAACACAAATTTAAGTTTGGATTTTGCAAAGAATATTAAATTAATTCCTCTTTCAGAGAAAAAGAAGTAGACAAATAGTTTCCTTTTTTTTGAAAAAGTTGCTGAAAATTTGAAATGGCCAAGACAGCATTGGACTCAATTATTACAATGTGTACTCACTGGTAGAGCTAGTGATATTTACCGTTCACTGTCAGTTCAACAAAGTGATGACTATGATACGGTTAAAGAATGTATTTTAAGGGTATATGAGTTATTCCCTGAAGCTTATCGGCAAAAAATCAGAAACTATAGGAAAGAAGATGGACAAACGCATGTCGGAAATGAGCAGTTATTTGATAGATGGTGCTTACCCAAGAAGGTTGAACAAGATTATTAAAGTCTCAAACAACTTATATTACTTGAAGAGTTCAAAACTGTGTCCATAGTGACATAAAGTGTTATCTTTATGAGCATCAGATTGAAAACCTTGGAAAATGCCGCTCGAGCTGCTGATGAGTATTCTTTAACTCATAAAGTTTCTTTTGTAAATAAGACTTCTACTCAACAGTCTATTGGCAGAAATGTATTTCAGTCTAATACAAGCCCTTCTAAAAATCAAACTGGTACAACTTCTAAAAATAAGCCTCTGCTAAGCTTGATTCAAGATCCTTGTCTCTTCTTACGTGTACCTATTGCAAGAAAAAAGGTCACGTTATAACCGATTGCTACAAATTGAAAAATAGGCACCAGAATAAGACAGACCTATTCAAAATGCTCTTATTTCTAGGAGATCAAGGTCACGGTCATGTATTGAAAGCAATACATTTGTTGGGCCTAACAAACCTCAGTCTGAATTTATTATGGACAATTATGAACCATTCATATCGAATGGTTCTATATCACTAGTGGGTTATCTTGCCAATCCTATCCCTATTAATATTTTAAGTGACACAAGAGCTTCTTAGAGTATTTTATTGTCAGGTACTTTGCCTTTTTCTGAGAAGTTTTCTTCTAATGAGAGTGTTCTTATTCAGGGAGTAGAATGCTGCTTAGTTAATGTTCATCTCCATTGTGTAAATTTGTCATCAGACTTAGTCTCTGGACCCGTGACAGTCGTCACAGTGTCTATTTTACCCGTTGAGGGCAATCATTTATTGCTAGGCAACGACCTAGCTAGAGACAGTGTTGTGGTTAATCCACTTGTAACTGACAAGCATTGCTTTGATCAGAATGTCGATCCAGTTGAAAAAGAATTCCATGATTTATTTCCAGCTTGTGCAGTTACCAGAGCTATGGTAACGAAAGCTCTAGAGAATGATGTAGATAGGGAAAGTAATCCTTTTGTTTACACATGTATTGGTCAGGATTTTGATGAGGTCACTGTCACTCCTTGTTTCGATCAATCAGAAGGTACTTATCACAGTGATCCTCTTTTAACGTCTCTTTCTCTTTATTCTAATCAGAGAGTTAAACGACTTTCACTTGTCGTCGAAAATTAAAAAAGATCCTGTTTGTTTCAAAGGGCCATTAGTAAAACTAAAGCTGCTACAGTTTCTGTCTGTTGTTTCATTAAAAATGGAATTGTTATGAGAAAATGGAGACCTCCCGAGGTACCTGCTGATGACGAATTGTCAGAGAAATATCAAACTGACAGGAAATACTTATTATGGCCCATGAAACTCTATTGGCTAATCATTTAGAGATCAGTAAAACTTATCACAAGATGTTGACTCACTTCTATTGGCCAAAAATCAAAAGCGATGTTAGTAAAAACTGTAAATCGTGTCATACCGGTCAAATGGTAGGAAAACTAAATCAGAAAATTGGCAACGCTCATCTACAACCTATTCCTGCCTGTGACAAACCAGTTTGTAAAATTATGGTAGATTATGTTGGCCTAAGACCAAATCAGTAACCAGTATCTGTTGACCATTATGTGTGCGAGAGGCAATTCTAAAACAATAGTAAAGACGTTGATAAAGATTTAAAAAAAAACTCAATTAGACCTTCTCATGTCTGTTCTTCAGTTTAGATATTACGGCCCTTACAAGGTTAACAAGAAAACGAATGAGTTAAATTATAATATTAGTGCTCCTGGGATGTAAAAATTATATGAGTACGAGTATATTGAAAAGAGATAGCCAGGTAAAACATACAATTAATTTAGTTGTACCTGTCCCACTCAGTGAAGATTTAAGTGAAAGAATGTCATCGGATTCTACTGATATTGGACTTTCAAATCTTAGGAATTCAGATATTATGAAAGATCTGGACCAGTAACGTTCACATGTGCAAAAGAAAGGAAGAAATGAACTTGAATCAGTTATTATTTGAATATGAGCACTTATTTCCAGATATTCTTACAAGAACGAAAACTTTTTTATGACGTTGGAAATCTAAATTCCAAACATGTGAAATAACACCCGTACAGGATGAACCCTCTCAAACAGGAATAGTTGAGTAAAGAAATTCAATATTTGCTGGAGAAAGACTTTATAGCGCCCAGTAAAAGTGACTGGAGTTCGTCAGGCATACTTGTTCCAAAACCAGATAAAACGTTTCGTATGTGTATTGATTATAGGAAGGTGAATAGTATGACAAAAAAGACTGATTCACATTACCAAGCATCGATGACTGTATTGATAAGAATGGGAAAGCCAAGAATGTCACCAAATTTTACCTTCTGAAAGGATGCTGGTAAATTCCACTAGTGGAAAGAGCAAAGGAAATTTCGACATTCATGACTTCAGATGGACTCTACCAACATAAAGTAATGCCGTTTGGGATGAAAGGGTCGCCAAGTACATGTCAACGTCTCATGACTATGATTACCTCTGGTCTAGACAATTGTGATGTTTACATCGATAATGTCATCATCTGCAATGAGACGTGGAAAGAACATTTAGTAACAATTCGGAAATTCTTTGACAGACTCAGAGATGCATGTGTCGCAATTAATTTGTCGAAAGGTAAGTTCAGCCGTGCCAGTGTAACCTTTCTAGGACATATCGTGGGACATGGACAAGTTAAACCTATAGATGCTAAGGTCAAGGGTATTTCTGATTAAGCTGTACCTGTAAATAAATAACAACTGATGCGATGTTTGAGTATGGCCGGATACTATCGAAAATTTTATATAATTGCTGAACTCATGAAACATTTACTTAGTAAAAAAAACAAGATCATTTGGACTGAATAAATTCAGAAAGCTTTTGACAAGTTGAATGCCATACTTAAACGTGCGTCAGTTCTTACAGCTCCACATTTCGGGCAATCATTTAAATTTTCTATTGCAGCAAGTGATGTTGGGGTTGGAGCAATTTTGATTCAAGAAGATGAATATGGTTTTGATCATCCAGTGTGCTATTTTTCTAAATAAAATAAGCACCCAAAAAATTATTTAACAATCGACAATGAATGTTTGGCTTTGATATTGGCATTACAACATTTTGAAGTTTACCTTAGTTCATATCCTTCTTCGATTACTCTGTTTAGTGACCACAACCCCCTTAATTTCATCAGCAAGATGAAAAATAATCAAAGACTTGTAAGGTTCAGTTTGTTGTTACAGGAATATAATCTTGACATCAGGCACATCAAGGGAAACAACACACAGGCACAAAGGGTATTATATTAGATGTTAGAATGGACAAATTGGACAGGAAATCGATGACAACAATGACAACAAAAACGATCTTTCAGAAAAATTAAAAATATAAAGCTTTCATATCACTTTATGAATTTTTTATTAAGCCAATTCAGGACTATCTCTATTCAGTCGAAATAGAAATAAATGTGGATTCTAGTGATTAAATATGAAATTGTTGAAGATAAACGAAATGTAGAAACACAATCAATGAAGAGTTATGTTTATGCATTTTATAGGACCACAGACGTTAGTAAACAATCTTCGTTTCTAATGAATGATATTTACACACGATATATACTTGACAGCAATATGTTATTCAAATAAAAGCCAGGGTTATTCAGAGTTTGTATCAAACTGGATTGATTGCAGAGAGAGTGTTGTTTGTTAAATGGAATACAAACAAAAATATTCTTATGTCTGCCGTAGAAAGGTACATTTGTCTAGAAGAGAAAAATAATTTAACAAGTAGATTAAAAACACAAAAGAGAAAAGATTTGCAGGAGGTAAAGTAATTAATGGAAGCAGTATATAAATGGGTGACTTAAATATGATCACATTTTGAATTGTTAGCATAGGACAAGGCATGACATATCTCAAACATACACATCAATGTATTAAACATACTCCAAGCAACATCAAAGCTAAACAAACGTTACATGTAGTAGTGCCAAGTTTAAGCCCAAATATCTAGATTGTACATGTATGGGTTTCGTCTTGTTTGATATAATGGAAAGAATATGCTAATAACGGTAAATAATTTGGGTCAAATGATCTTTTACAAATCTTCATGACATAAAGTAATTTGAGGTTACCTTCTTTGGCTAGGAGACTGTAACAAGATAACCGGGTTGGATTTCGGATTTATAACAGAACATTTTTGATGCTGATACAAATACAATGTTTAATGATGAATGACTTGAATGAGAAAAGAATTATGCTTAATGCTTAATACGTGCGTGTATAAGATCCAAATATTGGACAAGTTAACATAATCCGCACGAACATAATAATGTAACAAATGAAAATAATAAAAAAATACGATCTTACACACTACAAGGACAAGGGAGAATGGTTCACAGTAATTCACACGACGAAAAGAATCATTTGTTTTACTCTAATAATAAAATGTATTCACTCAGAGAGTGAAAAATGAGGTATTTTACTAAAATAGTAAAATAGTGAAAACAAAGGGACAGATACACAAAATATATGTAAAATACCAAAACACTGGGTATTACAAACCCCAAAATTAGCCCACAGATAGAAGATTACATGTATGGAGTTACACACTCCGTCACCAGCACACTTGGCTGCCAGTCATACTGGTCAATCAAGCAGTTATTATTCCAGGTAGTCACAGATCACCATTCAATTACTTGGTCAATCAAGCAATCAGCGCCCACTAATCGGACACCTTCTATTCGACCAACATCATTGTTCACTGAACTCTACGGCTGCTATGGTACAGCTTTATAGCCGTGACTCCGATTAGCTGAAAATACATCTAACACCGTGTACTATGAATGACAAGGGCGTATACGATAAAACACAAAATATTTACGAACAATACACATGTTCAGAAGTGAACCTACCGTGCCCTATAAGAATCATACGGTAATAAACGTTTCTTAAATATGCAATTTTATATTGCTAATATGAAGTTCTTGCTAGGTCACAAACAAGAATATAACATATTAGCAATATACTACGTAAGCTGAAGCTACATAGAACATATACGAAACTAAACGTGGTAGAACAATAGTTATAACTTATACACAAGAAATTACGAAATAACGCACATACCTCTACAACTGAAGATGTGCAAGTCATTAAAATAGACCGTTCACTGACAAGACGTCCCGTAATGTGTAGATTTATTCTTACAGTGAGGCATTTATACACAGACGATGTAGCGTCTGTGCGCTGGAAGCATTCGGTTTTTCATCGAAAGCACTTCGCACGCTCGACATAGGATGAACCTAATTCAATATTTCGAAATATTGTACAATATACATAAATCACACTCGGGTATCATTGTACAAAACAAAACGAAACCCGAGTACATATATTTCATACATAAAAGGATTTATACAATTCCTTGACAGAGAAATATGATTGAACAAGGCTTTATATATGATAAATGTAGGAAGTTACGATCAGAGACAGGCAATGTGCAAAATATTGAAGCTTAGAATATCACAGGACTGAAATATTTTAAAGATCATTATCCACTGTGTATTGGGCTATTTCACATAATTTTATATTTATGTCACGGCGGGTATGCACCCCTGTTCTCTATTTTCAATATTTGTTCTTCTTTCTCTCCTTAGTGTTAAGTATAACTTTGCAAGAGTGAGTATCAAGCATACATAGTACGAAAAGCACTTAAGGCTAGGAAAAGCTCACGGGTTTACTGGGCAGTGGAAAAACCGATTTAGTGGGCAATATACGTAAATATTTGGCCAAGTGCGGATGGTATAGTCTATTGCTAAGGGATGAAACGCTATTACTTATAGTTGACATAGGTCTGAAGTTCAACGGGACTGTAAACATTGTGTGGAACAACTAAGTTCGGGAGGAGATTCAGTGTGAGTGCTGCATTCAGCCATTTTTGGAGGAGCGAGAGATCAAGGCCTAGAGATCTAGATCTCTAGATGTATCTCAACAACGATGATAGTGTGTTGCTAAACAATAAACTGTTTGCTTTGCCTGGCGGATATTCCTGGTGCGTATGTATGCGCGTATTTGACAGGATTTATTCAAGGACAGTAGACCGCACTGAGTTAAGCTCAGCTAGGCATAATACATGTATTTTTAAGAGCCTATTGACACGATAATTGAAGAAAGCTAATAGTGAAAAGCCTGTTTTTTTTTTGTTGCAATCTGATAGAGGCTGAACATTTTCGATCACAATCGTTCGCATCTTTCCAGCATAATAATCGTTAAGACTTACAAAAGAACTTGGATGCTTAAAGATAAGTCATTGATCGTGTTAGATTTGATGACAAAATATATACGGTTTTAGATTCGCTGATATTTATTTAGGTTCAATTACTAGTTTTATGGACGACCATAATTTTAAAATGAAACACACTAACCTAATTAAAACTAATTTTAATTGATGAATAAAATATCAAAATGAGACCTTTATGGTTTTACCGATGTACAATTCTGTAACTAAAAAGGTATAAAAATAAGCATTTTTATTACTTGTTACGTGTTTAGACTCGAATAAACAGTACACAATAAAGAGTGAAAAAAACCAAGCTTTGAAAAATATAATAATATATTTCTTTGGAAAAATGCTGCAAAAATGACAAATATGAACAAACGATTTTTAAAATCAAATCTAAAAATAATCCAATAATAATCCAGGAATAAAATTTTCGAAGTTCTAATAACAAAATGTTCTAATAATTTCAAGTTCGAGTCCCGACGAAGAATCCAAGATGGAAGACGATGACATATGATGTAATCTGTAGTGTTGAAGTCTACAGTTCCTTGTAGAAACAAGAAATATCACTCCGGTTTTGCAAATCTGAATAATTTTTTTAAAAATAAACTGTCCTTGTTCAACAATTTCACCTGAGCACACGTTATTTCCAAAAACAAGGAATTAATCCTTTTGAATCCAAGTAAATTGAAATAACTCCAAACAACACAACAAACAACTTCTAGTATAAGTGCCCAACTAACACTGAGAATATCTCTGCAACACTCTTAAATCACGTAATCTCGTCATGACCTCGACAGCAACCAATCATTTCAAAATAAAAATAGAACTTATTTACGTGGTTGCTACTGATTTTGAATCATGGTCAGGATCTAGGCTAAAATTTGGTTGTTTACCAAAGAATGATTCAAGTCAACTGATTTTCTGGAAAAATATCATCTCCAGTGAATAATTTTACATTGCAATAGCATGTAAAGAAAAATAAAAGAGAATTAAAAACTGACAAACAAACAATTAAATTAAAATATGTATTAAATCAGATATAATTGATCAAATATACATAAAACTTCCAAGATAAATAAAAACAAAGATTTATATGATAAAGCTTTCTTTTTACCACAGAGTAATTATACATGAGGTTAAAAAGAACTCATATAAATTACACACAGTGTACATGAAATAATACATTGATATAAACGGGAAAGTGCGTCTGCTATTAAATTATCCTTTCCCTTGATGTGCCTGATTTCAAGATTATATTCCTGTAATAAGAAACTCGACCTTAGTAGTCTTTTATTTGTATTTTTCATCTTACCGAGGGGGTTGTGGTCCTAAACACAATAATCGAAGAAGGATATGAACTAAGGTAAACTTCAAAATGCTGTAATGCCAGTATCAAAGCTAAACATTCCTTCTCGATTGTTGAATAATTTCTTTGGTGCTTATTTAATTTATTAGAAAAACGGCACACTGGATGATCAGTACTATTTTCATCTTCTTGAATCGAAACTGCCCCAACCCCGACATCAATTACATCAAACAGATAATTTAAACGATTTGCTTCAATTTTGAGCTATAAGAACTGGCACGCTTTTATGTATAGCTTTCAACTTGTCAAAGGCCTTCTGACATTTTTCAGTCCAAAGGATTTTGTTTTCTTACTAAATACATTTGTCACGGGTTAAGCAATTATAGAAAAATTGGAACAAAATTTTCGATAGTATCTGGCCATACCTAAAAATCGCATTAGTTGATTTTTAATAATAGGCACGGGAAATTCAGAGATAGTACTGACCTGAGCATCTATAGGTTTAACTTGTCCATGTCCCACGATAAGTCCTAGAAAAGTTACACTAGCACGGCTGAACTCACCTTTAGATAAATTAAAAGTCCGTCTTAGAATTTCCGGATTGTTGCTAAAAGTACTTTCCAGAGGTCGTTGTAGATGTCGTTGTAATTGTCTAGACGACAGGTAATCACATTCATGAGACGTTGGCATGTACTTGGCGACCCTTTCATTCCAAACGGTATTACTTTATATTGGTAGAGTCCATCTAGAGTAATGAATGCCGAAATGTCCTTTGCTCTTTCCGTTAGTCGAATTTGCCAAAATCCTTTGAGAAGGTCAAATTTGGTGACATATTGGCATTCCAGATCCTATCAATACAGTCGTCGATTCTTGGTAATGGGAATGAATCTTTTTTGTCACACTATTCACTTTTCTATAATCAGTACACATACGGAAAGTTTTATGTGGTTTTGGAACAATTATGAATTGTGAACTCCAGTCACTTTTACTGGGCCCTATAAAACCATTCTTCAGCAAATATTGAATTTCTTTTATGAAGTATTTCTGTTTGAGAGGGTTCATCCTGTAAGGGTGTTGTTTGACAGGTTTAGAATTTACAATTTCAAGATCATGAATGTTTTTCCCCGTGCTTCTAGGGACGTCTGGAAATAAGTGCTCAAATTCATATAATAATTTTTAAGTTCATTTCTTTCTTGCTCTTGCAAATGTGAAAGATTCTGGTCCAGATCTTTCATAATTTCTGAATTCCGAAGATGTGTCACTCCAATATCAGTTGAATCCGATGACATTCCCTCTCATAAATCCGATGATATTCCTTTACTTAAAGCTTCACGGAGTTCCTGTACGGGTGTTGTTTCACAGGTTTGGAATTTAGATTTCCAACGTCATGAAAAAAGTTTGTTCGTTCTTGTAGGAATATCCGGAAATAAGTGCTCATATTCAAATATTAACTGTTTAAGTTCATTTCTTCCCTACTGTTACACATGTGAACGTTACTGGTCCAGATCTTTCATAATGTCTGAATTCCTAGGATCTGAGACTCCAATATCAGTAGAATCTGATGGTATTCCTTCACTTACATCTTCAGTGAGTGGGACAGGTACAACTAAATTAATTGCATGTTTAACCTGGCTATCTCTTTGAATTTACTGGTACTCCTATAATTTATTTAGACCCCAGGAGCACTAATATTATAATTTGACTCACTCCTTTTCGTCTCAACCTTGTACGGGCCATAATATCTAACCAGAAGAAAAATTCGAAGAATGAGCAGGAAAGATCGAACTCCATTATTAACAAATCAAAGGTTCTCTCCATTGAAGTTCTGTCAAACCATTATTTTACTTTTGGCTTGAATTGCTGAATGCCAAATTCAAGTATAATAGGCTGGAAAGTTCCAGACCTAAACTGTGACCCTTGACCAAATTTGACAGATATAGGAAGGCCAAATTGACTAAAACACTTGATAAAAGTTTTATATTTCTCAAAGTAATTGCCTCTGGAAACTTTGTTGTCGCACACATAATGGTCAAAAGGTATTGGTTACCTGACTTGGTGTTATGTAAGGGACCAACGCAGTCTTCCATAATTTTACTAAATGATTTGTCACAAGCAGAAATGGGTTGTAGATGAGCCTTTGGTATTTTCTGATTGGGATTTCCTACCATTTGACAGTTATGACAAGATCTACAGTATTTACCAACATTATTTTTGATTTTTGGCCGATATAAGTGAGTCAAGGTCTTGTGATAAGTTTTATTGTTCCCTAAATGACCAGCCAATTGAGTTTCATGGGCCATACTAAGTATTTCCTGTCTGTAAGGTTTTGGGACTAAACTTTGATCGCTCACTGAACATTCGTCATCAGAAGGTACCCCGGGAGGTCTCCATTTTCTCATAGCAATTCCGTTTTTAATAAAATATCAGACAGGAACTTCAATAGATTGAGTTTCGCTAATGACCCTTTGAAACAAACAGGAGATCTCAGGATCTTTTTCCTTTTGGACGACAAGTGATTGTTGTTTATAACCTTGATTAGAATAAAGAGAATGAGACGTTAAAAGAGGATCACTGTGATCAATATCTTCTGATTGATCCAAACAAGGAGTGAAAGTGACCTCATCAAAAGCCGTACCAATGCATGTGTCCGTTAAAGGAATACATTCATTATTAACATAATTCTCAAGAGCTTTCTTTGACATATCTCTGGTAACTGCACAAGCTGGACATAGATCAGGGAATTTATTTTTCAATTGAATCGACATTCTGATCCAAGGAAGGCTTGCCAGTTACAAGTGGATTACCCACAACCTTGTCTCCAGTAGGTCGTTGCCTAGCAATAAATGAATGCCCTCACGGGTAAAACAGAGACTGTGACGACTTTTTTAAAATATAATTGTTTGTTTGTGAGTTCTAATGTTTTAAAATTTTTCATTACATGCTACTGTAATGTAAATTTATTCACTTGAGATGATATATCTTCTGAAAATCAGTTGAGTTGAATCATTCTTTCGTAAACAACCAAATTTGGAACTAGATCCTTGATTCACAATTAGTTGCAGCCACGTAAATAAGTTCTATTTTGAATTTTGAATTTTAATTTTGTGGCAGAAGTCGATATGTATAAAGATGGGGTATGTTTAGGAGAACAACGTATGTCTTCCGCATTTCTATGATTAGGCCAGAGGAAGAGAACTTGGATTTACACAATGCGGAATAAACAATTTTGACAAAACAGCTCGAAAGCATTCACCATATGTGCTTCGTCTCTTGAAGCTCAGAAACCAGATTGTATCTCTGCTTGTTTTGAAATCTCATAGTGCTTCCCTTGACCAGTTTTGCGCTTATTATTTACGTGAGCTATCAATATCGCACACCTACAAGTTTATCGATATGACACGTACACCTTGTACAATTCACATATTTAACAGTATCAAGATAACTGGAATACGTCGATGGCAATTTATATTTGTTGCACTCTTCATACTTCTTTTGCAATTTTTCCTCATGTTTAATATTTCTTAATTTGCACAGTCTGGATCAAATAAGGTATACAGACATTTGTTTTTTGTGCGAATCGTGGACCTTTAGTTAATGCAACATCAATTATTCGTGCTGTTGTCAATTTCTGATTGCGCTACTTACTGGTAGAAAACGTTGCTGCTGATACGGATTTGCATCAAACAAGTTGCATGGTTTTCTTTTTCATTTTATATGATTACAAATATTATAATATTGTTCTCGTGCAGATATTTACGAGCATGATTATCATTTGCTGCATTTATTAACTTTAGACTATTTTTGAACCTTCAACGAGTCTTTCAGCTCCAATCCAATATAAAAGTAAATATTATGTAATGATTCAATGTAGCGATTTAAAAAAGGCATTTTATTTGCATGACATGACATAATGTTATGAGCTGTATATAGTGTATCATTTGTATTCAGAAATGTGATGGAGCTAGGTTAAATCCATAAGAGGAAGTTAATAAACTGAGCTTTAAAATGTTCAGTATTATTAGGGTCCATGGTATTACGAAATGAGCCTTCTTTAACAAATTTGAAAATGTCATAAGAAAATTACAAAAATCGCTAGCTAGAGACATCTCGGTTGTAGGTTGGTTTCTAAATTCAGATCATGCTTGTATCAAACCTGTTTTTAATTTCATGAAGTTTAATACTAGATCCAGGACTCTTCAAACCCCTTTTCCATGTTTCATTCATTACTGAATGTGTTTTAATATTCTTCTATTACTCATTTCACTCACACCATTTACAAGTTTCAACGCACCTGACTGTTTTTGTAAGCATATGACCAAAAATCATGTCAGGCATTTATTGTTCCTTTCTTTATTTTATCTAAGCAACCAATACTAACTTTTGTAACACAGAGATGTTAACCGAATCCTACGAACCTATACTTCTGTATCTATTTTAACTTTATTTCGACCATTAATCTAATTTTTGAGAGAAGCTACAGTCTTATACCTAAGCATGCTGATTTTGTCTTTAAAATCAGGGGACAAATACATCGTAATTAGTTTTATCATTTTGTTGATTATTGTATCAATTAATATTTTGTTCTTGCTGTGCTGCTAGACAAATATTCTTTGAATGCCACATCCGAGTCTGACAAGCAACACAGTATCAACCCTTTCTCTTCAGACTGTGACAATTTCAGTCTCACAATGAGTATGAAGAACACAGAGATGATTAACGCACCAGCATGCATTAGGAAAGCCTTACTTAGAGCATGTCATCACATTAAGTGGCTAAAAAGATCTGGTAGCGGATAATTTCACTTATCTCGGCAGTAAACTGTCACATACAGTCCACATGATAAATAGCAAGCGATGTCTTTGGCATACCACATGCAAATGTGTCGGAGCACAGAGGTATCAGTGTTCAAACAAAGCTGAAGGTCTAAAACGCGATTGTGTTGACGACCTCGCTGGATGCATGCATACCCTGGACGGTGTACAGACCCTATTGCAAGAAACTAAACCATTTTCACCCGAGGAAACTGATGAGGATAAGATGCATAACATTAAATGGGCAAGCATCCAAAGCAAGCACACACTGCAGATAAAATCAGAGACGAGATGGGCAGGCCACGTCACCATCATGTCAGAAGAGCAACAACCAAATAAGATCTCCTACAGTGAGTTGAAGGAGGGAAAGGATATATGGGATGTAACAATGAAAGATTAAAAACGATTAAGATTAAAAAAGTCATCTTCGAAACACATCAACATTGCCAAAGTCTAGGGAAGATCTCACATAGGATCGTTGACAAAGTCTCATTCATATAGAAGCTACAGACTTTGAACTGATTAGAATTGCAAAGAGGATGAGCAAATATTTGAGCAGTATAAATCTCAGAAATGTAATACCTCCTATATTGAACAAGCACCTCCTACCGGCATCTCGATTCCACTGAGCCACATGCAGTTCAGAGCAAACATCGGTATGATCAGCTACACACACACTCACAGAAACCAAATAAGGTTTTGATGTCATGGTCAGAATCGAACTCGAATGACAAACAGCATTGTTATACTCTATCTCTTTGGTTATTTCGACTAAATCCATGTTCTTTTGCAACTTTGACAAAGTAGTGGTGCTTGCAGTTATCTGATCTTCCAGCTTTATTAACCATTAACCACCTTTACAATCATTAATTAAGGTTTTACTCTTTATATTTGTGCACTGTTTTGTATTTTTCAAGGTTTTCTTTAACTATTTAACAGTGATTGCAAATTTCGGTATTCATCGACAAAATTTGCACACTTTCTCCATGACATTCTCCAAAGCATATATCACACTGTCTTTAGTTCCATTTGTTGCGAGTAATCTTTACAGTTTTGTGTTTCACTGAGCTGTTGCTTTCAAAGTTTATATAACATTATATAAAATGTATTAACTTTCTTTTTAAACGAGTCTTGATTATCTAAAATGTTTTTCTTTGTGATTGTTTTCAATCATTATTTTTAAAATTCTCAGTGTAATAGGCTTGGTTCGTAAAATAGTTGTACACGCTGTTTCCTTCTATGCTGATCATGTGATGTTACCTATTCTAGAATTAGCGTATTGGTTGTTTCTTGTTTTTCTCAATGTAACAAAAAGGAAGCCAAAATAATAGCTTTTTTTCATAGCATAAATATATTCAGTTCTTGCAATCACCATTATGATTATAAATTATGTTCTTTTTATACTATGAAATGTATCTTTAAAATCATAAGCAATTGTGCGGTCTAATATTTGAATCTGAAATATATTGCTAAGATCTTATCATGTTGTTTCTGAAGCCAATCTTCTTCAACCAAAAACAACTTTTCAAACATTTTTAGAAGTACAGACTGTAATAAATATTGTTATTGAACTTAAGCATTTAACGTAAAAACATATTATATTTTGATTTAATCTAGTTATTATTTTATCTGACCTTGCAGGAAGGAATAAGTTTGTCCTATTTCATTATTCACAAACACTTAATTAATTTCATTATCCAACAAATTCTCAGGTATTTATCAGCATCTTCTGCACAGTTTTAATGGCGCTTGTTAGCTTTAAGCATATCGAAAAGTGTTTGGCGCTCCCAGACATTGATGCAACATTTAAAGTTCCATCAAGTATTTATTCCTCATTAATGCATATCCAGCCGCCAATTTAGTGGAACGTTAAAGTTATTACATAATATGTTTCGGGTGTATGTCGCTGGTGGTTGCATTAAAATTTTTTTCAATACGTAATTATGTTAAAGATTAACACAAGTGATTGTCTCTGAAAGTAGACATTTAGCCACTATATAGATGTTGTTAACGCCCGTACATGTCGATCTGTTAAATGCTAATGAAATATTTCATATCGAGTTGTTACCATATGTACTATTCAGTCTAATTAGTTCAGCCAGAATATTATACCACACGGAGATCTGTATTCATACCATAGGCAAGTGGTCCCAAATACAACATTGCATATACTAAACTTTTTTTCTAAACATTTTAGATAATTTATACGTCTGGTGTAAATATTGAGCCCCCGAGTAAGTTAAATTATTATCTGTATCACTAAAAAGTCCAATAATCCCATTCCCAACAAAGAGCATAGTCACCAATGTCACTTTTTAAAGTGTCGCTAATAACGTTTAATGTTCTGTGTGTGAAGTAGTTGTTCTAGTGTGCTGTTGACTTTCACATCTTGGTATATTGGTTTAACGTCTTGTATGGGAAGTAGATGTACTTTTGTGCTGTCGACTTTCACTTCTTGTATATTGGTTTAATGTCTTGTATGGGAAATTGTACCTTTGTGCTGTAAACTTTCACTTTTTGTATATTGGTTTAATGTCTTGTATGGGAAATAGTTGTACTTTTGTGCTGTAAACTTTCCCTTTTTGAATATTGGTTTAATGTCTTGTATGGGAAATAGTTGTACTTTTGTGCTGTAAACTTTCCCTTTTTGTATATTGGTTTAATGTCTTGTATGGGAAATAGTTGTACTTTTGTGCTGTAAACTTTCCCTTTTTGAATATTGGTTTAATGTCTTGTATGGGAAATAGTTGTACTTTTGTGCTGTAAACTTTCCCTTTTTGAATATTGGTTTAATGTCTTGTATGGGAAATTGTACCTTTGTGCTGTAAACTTTCACTTTTTGTATATTGGTTTAATGTCTTGTATGGGAAATAGTTGTACTTTTGTGCTGTAAACTTTCCCTTTTTGTATATTGGTTTAATGTCTTGTATGGGAAATAGTTGTACTTTTGTGCTGTAAACTTTCCCTTTTTGAATATTGGTTTAATGTCTTGTATGGGAAATAGTTGTACTTTTGTGCTGTCGACTGTCACTTTTTGTATATTGGTTTAATGTCTTGTATGGGAAATAGTTGTACTTTTGTGCTGTCGAATCTCACTTTTTCCATATTGATTTAATGACTTGCATGGAAAATAGTGGTACTCTGTGCTGTCAAATTTCACTTTTTTATTGATTTAATGTTTTGTATGGAATGTAGTTGTACTTTTGTGCTGTTGACTTTCACTTTTTGTATATTGGTTTAATGTCTTGTGAGGGAAGTAGTTGTACTTTTGTGATGTCAATATTCACTTATTGTATAAAGGTTCAATGCCTCAGTTCAAAGTGAGTTGCAGGCTACTGTTTAGTGGTCACAAAGTTTCGTATTTTAACTAAACCATTAACTAAAATACATTTACTATCTTGCTTGCTCCCCCTTTTAATAATTTACGTCAATTTCATTTAGTCTCATATTTTCTATATTGCATGTATTAATGTTTGTGACTGAATAAAATGAACGAAAAGTTCCTTATAAATATCAAATTCAGAATAGTACTAGTCCTCCAAGAACCATAACATCCTCAAGATGGCACTGTTCGGAATGCCTTCAAACATTGATAACAATTCCAGAATAATATTCCAAATAATGCGCCCTTTCTATTTCCACTGAATAGTCCCGACAAATATTTTCCCTCTCGAAATGTTTTCTTAGTACAGTATAAAACACCTCTGTAGATTTACAGCAGGAACAAAAGAAATGCTAATGACTCCTAAATAAGAATGAAACGGATTGCTTCGTTTTCTCTTTATATACAATGTATATTGTGACTATTCATTTTGTGTTGAATTGGCCTATTCATATGACCTAGCCCAACCAATGGGAGGTTACAGAATTATTATAGAATCATTGAAACCCATGAGCCACAGAGAAATAAATTCATAGGTACAATTTAAGTCTTATTGTTAAATTTTTTAATTGTGAACATATAAGTAAACATCTATTGATACTAAAATATTAAGATACTCAATTCATGTAAGAATAATTTAACTAAGCATATTATGTAGGGTTTACAGCCATGGATAAAACTTATAGAAATTAGACAAAGTCATGTACCAGTAGATAAAAATATAGTAATACATAGCAACACACACACACACACACACACACACACACACACACACATCAAATCCAAGAGTAATCCACGAATTTCATTTTAGAAGTCCTAATAACGAAATGCTCTTATGAATTCAAGTTCGAGTCCCGACGAAAATTCTTAAATGGAAGGCGATAAAGTACAATATGGCTAGTATGGTGTTGTATCGTCTACAGTTCTTTTTTGTTCGACAGTCTATACTATTCTGGTGATTGAATTTCAGAATAAGATTTAAATAAATGTCTTTGTCCAATAATTCTCTATGAGCACTCAAATATTTCCATGAAAAAGAATTAATCTTTTAGAATCCAAATAATTCGAATAAAAATTAAAATGAAATTCCCAAACTGGTCACAAACACACACTTTCCCGTGTAAATAAAAAAGTTCCAACTCAGAAATATCTCTATAAACAAAGGTTGTACAATAACTTGAAGCGGAAAACAGATTCTCCGATGAGGGTCAAGTCTCCAGAATTTTGATAAGTATTTTCGTTAAAAATCACGTAGTGTCAGTATGACCTTGACGATTAACTCTATAGTCAAACTAATTTCTGGAAAATATCAAATTCATAGTAAACAAAATTTTATTTTTTGACATATAGTGAGAAAAAAAATTAAATCAAGTATAAATGATATCATATATATATGTCTCTGAATGTCCACGGTCACATACATGTTTGTATGTACACTTCGTTTAACTTGTTCTACTTGTTCTATTTTCTTCACCTTTTTGCAACTGTCACATTTACAGTCATCATCCTTTTAAGTGCCACATTTATATTTACAGTAGAAGAAATAATAGTAAGAACGATGCCGATTAACAGTTACGTTTTAATGCTGATATACTCTTATATTATTCGAGGATGAATTCTTCGTTATAAATGTCTCCAAGGTGGCTGAATAAAGCATGAAGCCTTCGATATAAAGGTATCAACGGTAGCTAATGAAAGTGGTGAAGCGTTTGTTATAAAGGTGTCCATAGTTGCTGATTTACGTGGTGAAGCCTTCGCCATAAAGGTATCCACCGTAGTGGTCCTACAATGTAAACCATAGCACGTTATTTTTTGTTCTAGTGCCTGAGGCACACAACACAAATATCAGCGTCGAGGTCTTACATGTAAGACTATGTACCGTAGCTGATGAGAGTGGTGAAGCGATCCTTATAAACGTGTCCACAGATGTCCATAGTATATGATGCAAGTGGCTGAAAATTACCGCCATTATTAAGTAGCTGTGGAGAAAGAATTTGGCAAATATCAGAATTTTCTTTGACGTTGCACTAAGTAATTTGCGTAGAAGAGAGCATTGTTGTGTAGATACATCAAAACTTTGACCTACGTGTTTCTTCCCCTGCATAATTGGTTTTTTCTTGGTGAGATTTCCTATTCATTAAAGTAAATGATGTGATGCCATTGTCACCTTCTTATTGTTGAAATATCTTTGAGTCTGTATAGTATAGATTCTTTGAGGTGTTGAAAATTGCGCGCTTTATGGACTTACTCATTACAGAAAGTTGGTTTGTGCTTATTTATACCCATTTTATTGCCAGTCACAGTGACATAAAATGTAATCGGTTAATGTGAATCAAAGAGTAATCACAGTGTTAAAAATCGGAATATCTTTGCACTACCAATCTTGTTATCAATACACTACCTTCATTGTCTGCCGTGTCTAATGATGCATACGTATTGATGGCTACTGGATTTACAATTGCAAGCATTTAAATAGTAAAGTTAACAATTTAAAATAATGGCTAATATTGCTTAAAACACACTGTAAAATATAATCATTTACAACGCCACCTTTTTTAAGGTCACCTCTCCATGCCCTGCACATAAATTGATACCAATATCTAAACAAATGGTAACAAGTGCAGGAAGATAACCTGAGCAATGCGCATTGTCTAGACGAAAAAAGTAAAACGGAAGCAAGTAATATAATTTAAAAAGTACAGAATAAATCTGAGTGAGCAACATAATACTTGGATTTCAATAAGATAGAAGACTGAGGAAGAATGTAACAGGGAAGTGGCAAACTCCTTCTCGACTTGTTAAGCTTTACATGGTCTCATGATCATGTGTCTTCGTGTACACATTAATCTGAATACCTGAAATTACTTAAAAGGGATGAATATTTTGACACAGGTAAACTCAAAAGTATTAATTGGATAGAAACGCACATTTGTTCAGTAATTTGGATTTTTATCGATGATATCTTACATGTTTGATTTGACAGATGTAGTCAATGTATCTTTCGTTATCGGTTTGTGAATACAATTTTTGTGCGATGAATAATCTCCAAGCAGGTAGCTTAATGCCCACTAAAGCGAATTTTGTCTATCTTTTTGTCTTATAGTTGCTTTATGGTGATTAGAACAAAGTCTAACCCATGACACACTATGTCTGGTCTCGAAAAAGCAATTTCCTTTTGGAAAATTCATAGCAAACAAATCAAGATGTTGTGCTTAATCAATACGTTTTAAACGACTTTGTTATTTCATTGAATTTCGTGCATACTAACCATATATACAATATGTTTTTAACATATTTAGAGTAAATCAGACCTGCAAAGTGTATTATCATTGTCTGATTTGGGAACACGTGTTATTGCTTTCTCGTATCATTGTGTACGGTTTTAAATTATGATATACATGTATATCATGTTCTATTTCTAATGTCGACAGTATAGTCAAATAAAGATGCCTTTGTTCTTTGCATTGAGGTCACACTTTAAATCCCCCACCAAAAGAATCGATTAACACACTGAAGCACTTGTTGAATATTCTATTTATCTTTTGCTTTTGCAGTGGGGTATATTATTTAATCCATACTGCGAGTGTTCTTGGTTGGTTACAGATGGCTGAGTGGTCTAAAGCGCTTGATTTACAGATCACTGCCATGATCTCACTTCTGTCCTCCTGGGTTCGAGTCTCGGGCTCAGCCAATGTGGGTGTGTGAGAAATCTGCCATTAGCTTTTCATTGATTGATGGTTCTTACCAGGGTTTTTGCCGTGTTATTTCGCCACCAATTATACTGACCGCTATGTATAGTCTATATTTTGTGTGTTGTTTTGGGTTTAACGCCATTTCGCATCCTTGTGATTATCGCTCCCTGGACTAGGAGATAAAGTGTGAAAATTAGAGCCAATAACATCTTTTTGTTATATATCTAGTAATTCATCCATTGCCTTTTCAGAAGCTGGCGTTGGCTAGTCTGCTAAAATTTGTTTCCTTATTTTAATAACCGCTGAAAGTAAATGTAATTTAGACTAATTCAGGCTGATTTTTCTAGCGCATGGGTTCATGCATTTTGTGCCAGTAGCTTCTCGTGGGTCGGTGGTTCTTCCCCAGCTTTTCCCGGAGTTTTCCTCCACCATTTATACTGGCAGCCATGCACAGTATAGCATATCTTGTGCTGAAAAATGGTGTCAAACCCTACAACAAGAACATCAGTCAGTTTGGTTAGCTATGTGCTTGGATCATTAACAGTGTATACAAGTACAATATTCAAAGAAATTTCAGCCACAGTACACGACAGCAACATAGAGGTATGCCAACATTGTCTCCCATGTGCGTGTTGCAAATGCAAACAAACTCACCTTACACCTGTCACTCTCTCTCTCTCTTATGTTGATAATATCTGTAGTGCGCAAGCATAAAGACTAAATAGGTATTATTATATGATTTAAAAATCGTTGTGCAGCTAAAATATTTAAGTTGTAAGCATTAAAACAGTCCGTTAGAATAATCATCACGTTTTTCCCCGTAGAACATTGATCATTATTAGCGACGTCCCACACAAACCCATCACTCCCCTCCGAAAAGAGGGCTATTTTTAAAATGCACACTGCATTTGTCTCAACATTGCAACAGACGATATACCGAATGACAGGAGTATTAAATTTGGCACAATTATCCCTGAGATATCAGCATTACATTTGTCAGTTTGAAAAGGGATGGAAGAGATGAGGTTCATGGTGATCGAGGGTCAAAGCGTAACATGCTTGCGTTTTCCTCAAACACTAGAAAATGGAAGAGGGTGAATTTCACTTGCCATTATTTGTAAATTTCATCACAAATGGATGAAAAGAAACATTTTCATTGTATATTTATATCATTTAATGCAACAGTTTTAAGTTTAAGTTGGCTTCACTCAAGTTTTTGAAAGACTTTAAATTTCGCCTTAATAATACATCCACAAGGCATATTGTGTAAACAAAAACAAAGTAAGCATAATTTTGGCTTAAATTTATTCAAAGCATCAATATTAACGTACCATTTTGTTCTAAAGATCATATATGATTTTATGAAAACAAGAAAACAAATTGTACAAATTAGTTTCAAGGTAGCGCTCTACAGTCTCGTATTTTGTAAAAGGTTGGATTTATAGAGAAAACAAAAACAACTTCCCTGGTTTTCCTCAATGGTTATATAGGCTATTGAAAAGTAATCTTGTATATCTTTGGTACTTTTCAAAGATATTTCAGTTCCTTTTATTTTGATGTATTGTTGATGAGTGTGATTTGGTCATAGAGTATATTACCTGGCCTTACTTCAGATTTGAATTTATCAAAAAACTTCAAACTCCGGTTGGTAATTTTTGCTGCCTGGATTACAAAGTTATATTATAAAAACAAAAAGATGATAAGTTTTTTTTTACAGTTGAAATATTCAGTAATTATTTCATCTTACACATCACTTTCTCAGATGTTCTTAATATCTGCAGAGCGCCCCTTAATGAGTGTTAAATTACCACTGACATCATTACAACATAAAATAAAAACCACATTCCGTATTCTTTATGAGTAACACAATGAATTAAATTCAAATTATTTTTTATCGTACAGTTTATTGAAATACGATTCCGTCATATTTTGTTAATCAAGTTTTTTTATACATACAATTAACACTTGTAAAGTCAAGTTTATCCTAAATTGAAAATTTTGATATCAACAGCTTTTGTTTTGGTATAAAGTCCGACTGGGTTCACTCCACTGATATACTGTGCAACTAAAATTGTATTGGTTTCACTTATCATTGATGATGATGTTTTTAAGGATATCTATGCATGTATTATATATGAGTTAATATCAAAATATGTCAATAATTGTTAAAAGTATACAAAAAGGAAATATTTTCTAACTTTTCATTTAGATATGATGGAACATGTTGTCAAGTTTCTAAATATCAGTAATAAATTTAAACTTTATATACCATTTATATTATTAAGTTTATGTTTTCATCCCATTACTCATACATTTTCTGTCGCCTTTCTTGAAACATTGGTGAATATATTAACAAAACAAAAACTTTGGTATCAAATTAAACCACATTTTCATTGATTATTATACAAATTGCACTTATTTCACAATACATGTTAATGGAATGTGGTCATGTATAGCCAAAATTAAGACCTTTTCAAGCATGTTTCTTAAATCGACAGTGTTTGTGACCATCATTGAACAATATTATAAATAAACAAAATAATAAAAGACCCTACAGTAGCTGATATTGAACTTCCTGGTATTCTCTTCCAAAATAACTTCTTGTCTTAGAGGCATATGGCTTTGGCAGCCATCAAGAAGGACATTGTTTAATAACTGCTAAGTTTACCTTCCTAGTATATATGAAAATTGTCCAGCTTCTATCATGGATAACACATGCATACAATTTCTTAATTCATATTTGGTTTTAGCGATATATTTCAGAAATATCATCTCAGTGCCATATCAATTTTTATCTTGAAGGGAGCAGTCATTATTTCATGTCTGGGTATTTATGTTGAATGTCCTTCATATAACTGTCCCTAACAAACGTGTTACAGGAATGACGAAATGTGTTATAGAAGGACGACTCAAAGGAATTATGGAACACAGTCTAATGTGTAAATCATTTTCATTGAAATAGAAAATACATAAATGTTTTTTAAAAACTTGGACATTTACAGATTTGAAGATACATTATATAAACATAGCGCAAATATAACAGAAAACAAAGTTCCTGACACAGGAAGGAGTTCTTTTATTACAGGAAAGAGAAATCGCTCTGATATCTTACACACATCTAACTATGCTGCATCTGATGTAGGTTATTTTAAATATATTATGCTGCATGAAACTAATTTCTAAATTTCATTCATTTCTATACTTTTCTGAACAGTGCCAGTATTTTGTAGCAGAAGAGCAGGGACAGAATTGTTAATGTTACTGTTTAATTTAGAGCTAAGTCGAACTGCTTACTGTTTCGTATTTTTTAAAATATATTTGATCTTGTGAATAATTTCTATTAAATTCCAAGTTGATTATATTACTAATAATATTAATATTACTAATAATATTAATATAAACTAATTAATGAATTGTGAGTGATATGCTATGTACTGTTCCTATACTCTCGATGCTGTATATTCACAATTAAACTGTCGAATGCAGAACGCCAAGGAAAATATAGGCAAAATAGAAATCTAATTCAACAACATTGGCAAGCATATCTAACAAATGAGAAGAAATGGTACCAAAAATGAGAAACGTTAAGGAAGCAAAAGTTGTAAACGACACAAAAAATCAGTGAACTACGTCTGAGTCGGTTGTGACTGCTGCATCATCCTGAAATAGTAAGCCCTTAATGGATTTCACTTGCATAGCGTAGAGCGGTTTCAGACTTTCTACACTTTTCTTGCAGCTGCCTGAATTAAACTACCATATCGGTAGTGGATCTCTTGGCCGCTAACCCGCACTGTAACTCTTGGTAGATTCTTTCAGCAAGCACTTGAAGCCTATGCAATACAACTTTAGCAAAGGTTCCCCCTCAATGCTCATTTGGAAAATACCACGATAGTTGTTTCAGTCCCTCCTGCCACATTTATTTTTGTAGGGTTGAGAATAAAAGCATACTTCATGCCTTCTGGTACAAGACCTTGTTTCCAGCATTGACAGAATTCATGGGTGAGGGGCGGGCGGGCGTGCATTATTCTTTTGTGTGGGAGCAGTAGCCACTTTGATGCCATTATACATTCCCTTTATGTCACCGATATCAGCTGAATTTGTTCTTCTCGGTTGGTGAGGTTTTGTGGATGGCAAAAACCTCTGCCGGTTCTCCCTGGTAGCAGGAAGCATTTCTTCTGAGTGAGCCTCCAACCCAGTAATTTGACTATCCATGCTTTATGCCAAAGGCTGAAATTGCAGTGGTGTGGATAGTATCCCTGAGTGACCATTCCAGTGGCCTAAGTGATTAGATCGTTTGCCTCGGACACAGGAGGTCGCGGGTTAGCATAACAAAGACTTTTAAAAATGACACTAGCAGCTGCTTCACTTGGCGCTCAGCATTAGGGGGTTAGTGTTAGGATCGGTCGGCCTGGTATCAGGATAATGTGACTGGGTGGGATATGATGATGCATGTCTGCGGAATGATCCTCCAGTGCTAGACATCACTAACAACTGCCACTGCATATATTATAGCGATATTACTGAAATTGTTAAAACGAATCTAAAACTCTAAATTACACACACAAATCCCTGAGATTTTCCTTCTTTTAGTGGCATTTGTGTAGACTGCACAGGGAAGGGCTTCCTACAAAATCAAGCACCTTTTCTTGTAAGCAAGTTTTGCTTATGGCAATTAGATGTCTTCAATTTCCTTGAAGTAATGCAGCCTCTTCGGCTGGAGTTTCACTTTGCTGCACAAAAGAGTATGATAAGAGTAACAGTTTGCGTTCTGGTAACTGTGCGTTTCCGGTACACGGCTAGGGTTAGAGCGTCTTGCGAGGATGAGATCAAACTGATGCCAATGCAAGAACCTGAGGTATCTCCAGGACACGCTATGTTGGGGCTTGGTCCTAAATATGGCAAGACTGTTGTCAGCAGTGCTTAAGGATACGCTAGCCATTCTCATTCATCTTGTCTTTTTCGCAGTGTCCCAAGCATAATGACCAGGAGCCATGGTCAGCAACGATTCTGGGATCAAAGTCACCATTAATGAACAGTAGTTCTTGCAAGGGGACTTAACCAATGATAACATTGAGATCGTCGTAAACAACAGTCTTTAACTTCCGGGGATGATGTCAATGTTGGTGCAACGCGACAACCATACTGTCCAATACAGCTGATATCTGAAAATGAAGTTTTAGGATCTTCTCAGTAGACTCTGAGGGACATACAATGGAGCTAAGCAGAGTGTTCTTGATAGGAAAACCAAGTCCATATTCACTTGGCCCATGAGGTAGTTTTCCTGCCCAAATGAGATTACAGTATCCCTCCAGCCACCGTATGCAGCCCCTGGCATTTCGCTGTATGTCAATCAAGCTCTGAGATATAACCGGTAACTGCTGTTTTCTGTACTGTGTCTACGCCATAGAGTGAAGTTCGAGTGTTTTCTCCAGGGTGCAGGCTTGGGCATGTTTCATGGAGACCCTGGGCTGCTTGTGTGTCAGGGTCCTCCTCTAAGCCTCACTAATAGAATCCAAAGGAAAAGAAATCCAATTTCTTTTTATACCAGTTCAACGGCAGAAACTGTTGGAAGTTGCCAGTTGCTGACGTATGACCTCCTTAGCTCCACTCCTGATTTTTTATTTTGGGTTTACTCCCTTAGCCTTTGTCTCTCCTGATACACCCACAAGGCAGTGGGGCTATTTGGCCATAGTTGGGGATCTGATTCACGAGCACCAATGTATATGTACTCACCAGTAGTCCTGAATGCTGCGTGTCAGGGAGGCCAGATCTCATATGTGTCCTCTGTATGTTCAGCCTGATTCAACAAGGTACTCACTTTTCATGTGTCGACACGAGGAGACACTACAAGAGGCTTGTTGCTGAACAGGCTCTATACTGGCAGGGAGAGGATTAAGCACTCGGCTCTCCTTTTAGAATTGCTGCTAGCCATCAACAGAAGGTTAAAGCGAGAGCAACAAGCACTAATACACTACACTGCCACACTTGACGCAGCACATCAACCCTTTGCTTAAGAATAAGCAGCTAGAATGAACACCATCTTCACGAATTTGAACCGAAATTAATTGAAAAATGGGCATTCGCATCAAAATATAGAAATTATGATGAAAAAGCAAGCAGAGAAGCTGCAAAGTCCTACATGGATAATATAATCCTTTAACAGCAGTTAGAGGTCCTGAAACATAAAAACAAGACTGCATTAGGAAAAGGAGAAAAAGAAAAAATTAAAATAATATGTCTGGAATCAATCTACGGAAATAAAAAATTAAATCGAGGGCATTCAAAGTAAATGTTATCAGAAGGAGAAAAAAACCACAATTATTTTTAAAAATAGAACTAAACTGTCCAACAGGAAAGAAGATATCTCAAGATTAACAACCGGAATCAAATGAACAGTCAGAATAACAAGGAGAAAAGCAGAGAAGGAATTTGAATCATACTTGAAAGACGCTGAAATTAAATTATTTATCAGAGACTATGTCCAAAATAAGTTATACCTTTTGTAGTCTTAGGCCTGAAGAGAAGGTAAAGAGAGGTACATGTCCCGAAAATGCAGATGAGGGCAAAGTGGGCAAAGAAAATATTGCAGGTAGTTAAGCAAGTATAAACAAATAGGAATAGTTAAAGTTAGAGAAAAAAATTTGGAGGAGAGTAACATAGGTGAAGCAAAAATGGAGGTGGAAAATACAAATGAAGAAAAGAAGTGGAGGAGGACAGATACTATAAGAAGGAGAATGGTAAGATAGGTAACAATAAGATGATGGAGAATAAGAGAGTTAAAACGAAGATAGAAGAAGTTCAGGTGGGTGAAGTAGAGATACAACGAAGATAGAAGAAGTTCAGGTGGGTGAAGTAGAGATAGAACGAAGATAGAAGAAGTTCAGGTGGGTGAAGCAGAGATAGAACGAAGAACATGTGATGAAAGGATGGGGGTATTACTATTGGTCATCGTTGCAGACAGTGCAAATGCTGTATTCTCATGTAATGGCTCATTTGTCATTGACCTCATACTTTTAATCAGAAGACAGATTAATGCTATTAATAGGCATTACGATAAGAATTAATTTAAGGAATAGTAATCCATTCTGATACGCCAAGCTATTCATGTAACAACTTGCCCATCTTGTAACAGTTTCAAATTATAACACTGTAAGGATATGAGAAATGTTAGTATTTCAGAACAATAATACAAGCATATCATAATAAATATCAAGAATTTTAATTTACATAATGGATCATAACTAAATGAAGTATCTAAACTGAGATTTCCTTCTGGTACCAATTGTTAAATGTGACAGCAGAAGGTGCAGCAGATGTATATCTGCGAATGTTTGAATCAAAATATAACTGTAAGTGTTACAGATATAACCTTGTTGCCAAATTAAATGTGATAAATGATGTTTAATTGTCATATTTTTACTTTAAAATCTTGGGGTTTGGGAACTGTGATTAGTAAATGCTCATATTGTTTTAAAATACCATCGTCGGAGGACAATTTGGTTTTCAGTATCTGAAGTATATTATCTGCAACTTTTCCAGTCATACATATTATGATAAATGTATACATTTTCATGATTTGTGCTAAAATAAAATATTGTTACAGAAAGGACATTTGTAATTGTAAAGGGTGTTTCAACTGCACGAATGGCTAAAACACAGGCCAACATACTGTCACTTTAATAATTTTTACTTTTTCACACATAATGCAATGCATTTTAGCTAATAAAAGATTGTGTTTTCAATTTAACCTTACCCAAATAACTCCAGATTTTGATATTGACTCATACATTTGTTGCAACCATTGCCAGCGCAAAGCAATATGGCGCCATGGGTGAAACAGACATTTGGTGCCCCACTCTCCACATTAAAATTGTTCTGATAAGAAAGCGCATAAGGAGTTGATGTAAGTTATGACCAAATGCAAAGATTTTCATATGAAGAAAACACAGTTTTTTTCTTCCATTTTAGCTCCCTTCTCTGATGATTCCACCCCTTGTCTTCTCTGGTTTGATACCCATCTGAAAACAGCTCACTTGAGAGAGTGCACTACCTGCACATAGCTTGCACTGGCCCTGCTTACAATAGTGTATGCAATAAGATACGGGTAGAAATTAGAATAATTGTTGAATAATATATTGAACAGTATAAATTATTTCTTCGAATAATGATTAAATTTAACCAAGCAAGTTTGGTAAAAGCCACACACTTTCATCCTAGTTCTCCTTGACCTTTTCCACACAAACCAAAGCCAAATTGCTCCATCTGTTGACACCAGGTTTTGCTTGAAAAGGTTGTCCTTGACCTTTTCCACACAAACCAAAGCCAAATTGCTCCATCTGCTGACACCAGGTTGTCATTGACCTCATAAATTTAAACAGAAGACAAAAAAAAAAAAAAAAAAAAAAAAAAATGGTACAAAAACATGCAGTGGAGCAAGTGTCACACACACATATATATGTATATGATCCCTAAGCTACTCTGTGAACTTAGTTTGAGCAGCCCGGCCAAAGGCTTACTTAGGAAGCTATACACACTAGCAAGAATGTTGGTAAAGAAATGGCTCCACCTCCCGGAGTCAACGACGAACCACTTCTTCTATACACCGACCTGTGATGGTGGGCTGAATCTACCGAAGCTGGAGGAAATCGTCCCAAGGATGGTGATCAAAAGCTGGCGTAAGATCCTGAGTTCTGAGGATAGCATTAGGGATATAGCGATCGCGGCGGGTCTGGAGGAGTTGATGAATAAATGCATCAACGACTTCGGGATCGTTGTACCAAGGTGGAGTGGGGAGGAGCAGAATAGATGGTCGAACCAACCAACACAAGGCAGTAGAGTCAGAGAGTATAAGGCAGATGGCAATGTGAGGAAGGTACCGGCACCAAACAGATGGTTAAACCGGCCTGGTATCCTAACGGAACGGGAGTATTCCGATCCAATTAGGATACGGACAAATACCTTCCCAACGAGGATAACCGCGAATAGGGGCATTCGCAGGCGAACCTCGGATGTCAAATGCCGCCACTACAAGGCACCAGGTGAGACCGTATGCCATGTAATGTGTATTTGCCCATGGACATTACAGCTGCGCATCCGTAGACACGACAAAGTTGTTGAGAGGTTAACAATGAAGCTGATGAACAAAGGGTACATCGTCTTTGAGGAACCTCACTATCGTGTCAACGGTATTCTCCTCAAGCCAGACCTGGTAATCACGAAGGGAGGTCGCTCTTGGATCGTTGACCCCACTGTCATCTGGGAGGGTAATTCATTGGTAGACAGGACAGAACAGGCCATGAGGGAGAAATCCCTAAAATATGACTGTTTGAAACCCCTGGTTGAAGAACAAACGGACACCCAATGTGAAGGAGCCTTTGGTGTTGTCCTTGGCGCAAGAGGTACAATGCCGCCACAGACTGTGAAAGTTCTCGAATCATAGTCGCTCAGTAGTAGCTCCTTTATGGCTGAGCTATGTGAGTGGGTACTCCGCCACTCCATCAAAACAATGAGAGCTTTTGCAGGTCTAAGTCAATTCGACCAGGTGCCAGATACCCCAGATGATGATCAAATGGATCTTGATCTATTTGACAGGGTCATCGATCTAGCCGATATGTCGGGACAAAACACAGACACATAACGCTAGGGGGGAGACTTGCCTGATATCCTGAGCTCAGTAGCGCTTGATTGGCTAGGGTCAGGGCAGTCTCTCCCTAACGTCAAGCATGGACAACCAAGATAATGAAACTATCGGCCGTGACTATGGCATTGGCTTGAGACCCTTGTGGACTCGCCAATAGTCAAACAAAGAATGATGACATCCATTAAGACTCGTAGAACTGTCTGGCTCTCGATAATAAGCCCTGTTGTTATCTGAGGGCCGGACGGTTCTACAACAACCCGGGCCATCGCCGGGAGGGCTTCTTCCACCTATGCCGAACCCGCCCTGGCCAATTGCCAGTAAAAGGACTAGTAGATAGAATGCAGACAGGAAGTTTACGATACCGGCCGTACAACTGGAAATGAAAACACACACACACACACACACACACACACACACACATATATATATATATATATATATATATATATATATATATATATATATATATATATATATATATATATATATGCACGCACACACACAAATACTATTCATTACCATTGGTGAGATGAGATTGTGAACAAATGTGTATAAGGGAAATCAGAGCCATACGTCGGATGTCAGACAGTTTATACAGAATATGCCCCACATCATTCAACAGCAAATGAGACAAATCAGCCCTTTTTATTTAAAACAATTTGACAATGGACACTATAAACTATTACTTAACAGCACACGTATTTGGTGTTAGCATAAGTTTCATAAGATGACCAGACAGACCCCACTCCCTCCAGCTATATATCAATCACAAAGATGAAGACCGCCAGAATTTAAAAAAAACAACAACAATCACATGCTATTTTTAATATTCACATGATACCCGACATCCTCATGATACGGTACTATTGATGTCCATGTGGTACTATTGAAATTCACGTACTGCTAGTGATATTCACGTAATACTATTGATATTCACGTAATACTATTGAAATTCACGTACTGCTATTGATATTCACGTAATGCTATTGATATTCACGTAATACTATTGATATTCACGTAATGCTATTGATATACACACGATACTCCTGATATACACCTAATAATCTTACATGTAAGTGACGTATGTTTTGCAAAATACTGATTCTTTAAATGTTTTCATCTACACAATATAATCTTTCTCAAATTATGCACTAATATCTATTCTAGTGTTACTTTGTTAATGTTAGAAGATTGGAATACTCAAATGCTTCTGCAATTTTTTTCTAATCCCATGTTATTGGTGTTTTGAAAGGTGCATCAATCTCTTTGATTGATTGAATTAATGAACTGCTGGGTAAATTTTATTTTCCTTATTTAGTACACGTCAGTTAATTTGACCCCTCAAATGTAACTTTAATAGAAACTCTCTCAAAAAGGGTATACTCTGAGCAATGCAAATGATCATCCACATATTATCTTCCCAAAAATAAATGGAAACTTGTAGTTACCTCGCTTGAAGGTGACACTTGCCCCAGTCCCTTTCTTACAGTTGGTAGTTGCCTTTACATATATTTAGTTTGGTCTGCTTTCCAAATCTGTGTCTGGAAACGAGAACAATGCTTGACTATCAGTCATAGGTGTGGTACTCTTCAAATGAAATGTGGGGTACAATTCAATTGAAAGTATGGTACAGTTCAACTGAAAAGTGTGGTACAATTCAATCGCAGGTGTAGTACAATTCAAGTGAAAGTGATGTACAATTAAACTAAAAGTGTGGTACAATTCAACTGAACGTGTCCTACAATTCAGCTGAAAGGAATAGTAGCTAATGCTAACAATGAGGAACACCATGCTTTTTATGACAACAGCTAAAACGCACCCCTTACATCTTTTGATTTTAAGCCCGAGCTATTTGATATATTAAATAACGTGAACTGAAAGTCAATTATCAAGGAACTGGTTCCCATTTTGCAATTATCTATTGTGAGATAAAGGACAGAAACACAAAAACACGGATGCATTTTAATAGAAATCAGAGAGCAGAGATACCATATACATCAAAGATAATCACATCAGTTGATTTTTATTTTCGCGATCAAATATCTTCTAACAATAAAAGCATTTTTATTTTATTCACCATTGTCCGAACCGCAGACAAATCAAAGCAAATAAAAGCGTGTTGTTTTTTTTTAATTTTAAGTAGGGCCTTATAGATGTTCTTTAGTCATAACTTAATGAGCCATTTGCCAACAAAAGAGTTAAATTTGACATAGTAATGTACAATAGACTACTAGTACAATACATAAATTTGATATAGTAATGTACAATAGACTACTAGTACAATACATAAATTTGACATAGTAATGTACAATAGACTACTAGTACAATACATAAATTTGACATAGTAATGTACAATAGACTACTAGTACAATACATAGATTTGACATAGTAATGTACAATAGACTACTAGTATAATACATGTTTGCCTTAATTCAATATTCTACAAATGGAATGTTGCCTTTTAACACATACGAATCGAAGAAAAAAACCTCCTAACTTTATTATCGTTATTTTGTATACATAGACTTGAAAGTAAGGACATTGCCTGAGATACAATAGTATAAATAAGACTCAGACATAAGCTATTGAATTGTGTAAGTTAGTAACATAAGCAAACAACCAACAGTTAGTAAAACAAGAACAACACCAACAGTTAGTAAAGTAAAAACAGCACCAGCAGTCAGTAAAATAGTAAAAGTAGAAATAACACCAACAGTCAGTTTTAAATATAATACAAATCATATGGCGAATACAAATCCTTTCAAGTGCACTGAATACACCAAGGGATCACGTGTATCATGCATGTTTTAAAAAGATAAATGCAATAAACTGACAGCGAACAGTGCGGAACTAGTATAATACAAATCATATGGCGAATAGCAATCTTTTCAAGTGCATCGGATCCAGCAAGGGATCATGCGTGTCAGGGATTTTATAAGATAAAAGCAATAAACTGACAGCGAACAATGCGAAACTAGTATCTAGCTAGCCTGATCGCTTTCGACTCTTTAATAAGTATTTTTCAAAGGCAAATACAAAACATAGACATGACAAACAAATAAAACACATATAACACTTATTGAAATAGCTCACAACCCCAACTGTAGTCCTCAAACTAGGTAAGAATAGGAACCTTACGGTTAGAACATTGAAACCAAACGGTTTAAACCAAGAAGATTAGAACAACACAACCATGCGCAAATAAATTATCTTTTGCAGTCGACACATTTTCTTTTAAATAATTCTCTAAATTTGCTTAATAGCCCATGACAACGATAAAAATGAAATATCCGGGATGTAATTTACGCCTATATAAATTTACATGAAATAACAGATGTAGCAGCAGAGATAGCGAACAGACGAAAAATTTAGAATAAAATACAGCTTCCTACGGAGGTGGCTGAACAGACCAACATTTCGGACTGAAATAAAGCTTTCTACGGAGAATAAAAAGATATAAGCATCAATAATGCAGAGAGAGAGAGGGCGAACAGACCAACTTTTAGACCGAAATAAGCCTTTCTAAGAAAAAGGGTTTAATGACCTTAAATCAAAAAATAACTATGTGGAGGGTTCTCCGAGAGAAATTCTCAGGGGTGGGTGGGTGGGTAGTACATGCTGTTTCTCTGACTGAAAACTCATCAATAGCGTCAGGATTACAAAACATGAACCAACTCGAGGTCGCGCCTTCCTTGCTGCTATTAATTAAATCATTGTTATAGCATAATATGGTACATCCCAAGTAGCACAAGTTGAATTTGCTACTGATACAGAACAGTTATGTAAACCCGTTACACAAGTTACTGAAAAAGTTGTAATGGGGGATATTGAGGAAAAGAAGGAGGGTATTCTTCCAGTATTATAACGAACAGAACAAATTTTACAAGGACTTCCAGCTAAAATAGCCGCCTCACAAACTCAACCCCAACCACAAAATGTTGTCGCTGACCCTGTCGCCGATACAGATGTTAGTAAAGAAGAACAAAAAAAGATGTTGTTTTTACGGAAAAATTTACTGATGGCGTTATACAAGCAATACAAAAATTCTCGTTAAAAACTAATAAGGATATAGGGGAGTTTGGTTCGATTGCTGCTTCAAGTTATCAACACAAACATGATTTTTTAAAACCAGAGTATGCTAAAAAAAATTAGTCGTGAAACATGGGTTGATTGGGTGTATAAAATAAACCGGAGTATTAGTCGGATATCCAGACAAGATAATGCTTATAACATGTTTTAGACGGAGTAGCATTGCACGGAGAGATTCAACAGAAGCAAGAGGAACAGAAACAAAAAAATACAAGAAAAGCAATAAAAAAAAAAAAAAAAGCGAAAAAAAAACCCCACAAAAAAAACACCCCACCAGAAAGATCATTTCTATCAACTTCCTTCACCTCAGCAACAAACAGAAACACATAAAGAACCAGAAGTTTCATGATGCGCCTGGTGCTACTGGTAGTGGTTTGGGAAGTAGTCTTATTGCTTGTCCTAATAATATTCTCAAGGACGTGCAGCGGTTAGAAGTTCTCATAGGAGGAAAACGGGCTGGAAATAACTCACCAGAAACAATTAATGAAGCTACTGATATTTGTCGGCGCTTATTTCAAGGTGGTATTATGGATATTGGCGTTTACCGAGAACTTATTGATGAACTCGTTGATGATTATCATAGTGACTAGTTGTTAGATAAATGGGAAGTAAAATACAATGATCATGTATATTAGACAGTATAGACCCGTACAGGTCAGAGCAGTAAACTCACGATTACCAATCTACAGAGCAACTTACGAAGATGGACTTGGTGATGTTGTTCAAGGGTTATTTGCGGGGTTAGCACCAAAAGCGGGACCTCTTACAAAACAATTATAGATGAAAGCTATTAATGTTTTTGATGAAACGGCTCCTAGTGCAATCGTCGATGTTTCTGGTAAGGCGTTCTCGGCAATCAAAGAAAGACTAGCACGATTGATAAGACGAAAATCAGTAAAATTACCAATCACTGAAAATATGCCTTCAGACGTCAGTAAAATAATAAATCAAACCGCAAATAAAAACCAGCAGTCTTGATGGGTCATGGATCTGAACCAATACAAAGAAATATTACTGCAAATTTGATAGCAAGTGGTGGACTTCATGTCAGACGACGATACTATAGATCACCATTTGGAAAATTGGTAATTATAATAAAATGTTCAATCGCATATCCGACACAGCATTTGACAGATGAACCGGTCCCCAAAGATAAATCGGTACGTGATTATCAATTTTATTCCTACGATGCAAACCAACCAAACCAGCGGGGACGTATCGAACTTCAAGTTCATGATACAAGTAAATATTTCTTACCCTGTGAGGCATTTATTGAAGTAGAAGGTGAACTTGTAACAAATGTTTTGGCTAATACGTCATACGCTGCCAATTTACGAGTTGGTTTTGTCAGCAACGGGATCATGGTATTGTTTTAAAAAAAGGCGCCACGTACATACTTGATGGAAGAAATATTGAATCGATTCAGAAGGATGTCGATGTTGCTACAACAATAATTGGTTTAGCAAGATATTCTTATGATTACACAAGATCAGCTGGTCCATCAATGATATTTGCTAAAGATTACCGACAACGCTGATCATATTCAAGATATTAAGTTACAAACACCACGAGGTACTGCAGCTGATCCACAACCACCTGACATTGGATACGAAGAAAGACCAGCTGGTGCATTTGATATTATAAAAGTTGTTAATGCGACTTACAACTTAGGATTTGCAACATGCTGAGCAAAGTTGTCAGGAGATAATAGAAGTTTTTCATGTGCGATTCCACTATCTCACATCATCGGATGTTAGAAAGGTCATCTTTGGAGCTAGACACAGCTGTGCTCGTAAGAAAAAGTGATGATAATGATGCAATCTGGCGAGGTGCTGGTGTTGCTGATGCTGGTAAAGTGAATATAATAAAACTGTCACTGTGGATGCCGGTATTAACTCTATCATTCACAGAAGAACAAAAATTATTGTCTTTTATGAATCAAGGTGGTAAATCATTGCTATCATGGTTTACAGTAACCACAGACACCATCCGAAGTAGTGTCAGAGATATAGTACTTGGCATATAGCATCACAACAAAGCGTTTCTGCGCCACGACATATTTTTATTGCACTGCAAAATAATAATCGGTTAAATAGTCAGCAACGTTCACATATATTTGACAACGTCGAAGTTACCGAGGTTTCGTTGAGAATAGACGGACAAGAACCATCCGAAGATATATCATTAAGTTTCACACATAATCATGTGGCACGCGCATATCATCGTTTGATGACATTCCTGGCTCGTAATCTAAATATAGGTACGGGTTTGCACATATCACAGATTTTGCAGCACTGTATCCGATTTATTACTTTCCGCTGTAGCATCTTGATCCGTCGTTGATATACATTTTCGAGCTCGTTTTGGTAAACTACCAGTTCTCGCGACTGGTCCGCCAGTGTATGGTCCTTACAGAGCAATCGCGGTTATACTCAGTGACAAAGCCATGTTACTTGAAGGTGGTATTGGTCGAATGAGAGTCGTTGATGCACGAGTGGAAAACATGTCGACAATTAGATCAATCGCGCTAATTATAAGAATGTCATATAGTCACGTTAATGTCGCTCTGACTCCATGTCGGGTGAAAAAGTTACAATCGAAAAAAGCAAACGAATGCGGAGTTAATATATCGTTAAAACAAGATCAGATTTCTAATGGTGGACCAAAAAAGTTATCGTTGACTAAAACTCAACTAAAACATTTCAGTAAAGCGCAGCAAGCAAAAACCGGAGTTCAACTTCATCTTTCTCCGAGTGCCATCAAAGCCATGATTAAAGCAGACGGTATATTTCCACTTCTCGCAGTAATACCAGCATTGATCGCTGCTGGGGCCCAAGCTGTCGCGAAAGCAGCTGCATTAGGCGCTGTTGGAACCGCTTCTGAAATGGCATTAAAAAAAGCAACTGGGAATGGATATAAAAACGAAGCGGGTCTAAGACTTGCAGGAACTCCACCATCATGGTACTCCAAACGGTTTTAACACAGATTGTTTCACTGATGTCAAATTTCAGATGTGTTTTTTATGCGAAATCAGTTACTGATCCAACCGAATACAGGGATTATTAATCTTGATAACAGCGATGGTCCAGGAACTCATTGGGTAGCTTACGCCATCGATCCATGTGGAAGTGTTTATTTCTATTCCTATGGGTTAGCACTTCCAGTTGAATTTCTAAAATATGTTGGCAGAGTACGAAGTACAACAGTGCAAAGTTCTCCATTTCAAATTCCAGTTTGGTCCTCAACGATACCAACACAAACATTAACCGATCCACCAATATGCGGTCGTAAAGTAATTAATGTGCTTGACGCGTTATCGAGATCAACCAAACCACCTCACAAAGTCGTGCACGAGTATACCGCAGCAAAATTTAACATTTTAAACAACCCTTAAAGATAATATTGGTATTTTCGGAAGATCTCTCAGCGAAAGTAAAGGCAAAAAACGCGATGATATTGATTTATCAAAATATGCGACTAAAGATGAAATCGATAATCTTTTAAACTTGTCAGGGATAGACCCAGATGAGGTTATTTTTCAGGATCGATATGGCAAGCTAAAAACGGGTAATATCAAATGGAATCACATAGTTCGACGAGTACTCGGTGCTACCACGGATAACATCCCTGTGTTTACTGACAGCGGGAAAAAATCTGTGACTCAAATATATCGTTTATAACCATTAGAGATGAAATCATGCAGAGAGTTGCTAACAGTTTAAAAATACCGGTGACACAATGACGGGTGAACTCAACATGAACGGAAATAAAATAGTGTTAAGAGATCCGACATCCGACGAAGATGCCGCGACGAAAAAATATGTAGACGTTAACTACAACACCGTAGATACTAAATTCTCCACGTTGCGGGCCGAGTTTGATGTTCACGTAAGGGCGTTTACACATCTCATTAGAAACTTTAGAAAAATTAATGAAACCGCAGAGGAATTCTTTGGTACCCCATTAACCGTTGACGCAAAACTCTCTGATATAAAATAACCATTGGATACGATTAAAAAAAGCCACTCGATGTCGCAAGTGGAATTCCTGAGAATGTTAACAAAATTAATCTGATTAAAATTCCACCCAGAGTAACTCCCGGGCATATTACTAACATCGTATACACAGTATCATCTGGATTCGCAACATGGTCAAAGCAAAATCATACTATCAAATGTACCGCAACAGTCACTGGTGTGTGCAGGCTGTCTGTGTTAAGTGCTGCAAAATTTGAGATATTTACAACGTATCCATGGCGTCATTCAACTGATAAGTTATCTGGAGTTGTGTCTATCATATTAAATAAAGGAACCAAAGAAACATTTATACTAGAAGCAGCTGATAAGAAATTAACCGCAACATCTTACTGGTGGTGTCTAGAATTTGTAGCTGAAACACCTCAATTGGTTACTGCGTAAAATAATAATGGCACTGACAGCATCAACAACAATATTAAGTGTTCAACAATATAGATATAATCAAGTACGTGAATGGCAATCAGCGTTTAAAACCATCATTGACCAGTATACACTAAAAGTAAAAAAATACAAACCGCGTGCAGCTGTCATTGATGTTGCAGTATACTCGGTACCTGCGTTTGTTGCGTCCACCGGGGTAATATTATCAGCCCTAACGCCAGTAACAACTGCAGTAGCAGTAACAATATGCGTTTCATCATCGGCTACCATCGCTGTATTTTTTAAAAATATCGCGAAAAATATATCAACGTGCACGAGCATAAAACTCGACGACTACGTTGTAAAATTAAACACAGCCACAGCAGCATATTCTAAATTATCGTCGCTGATATCATTAAGCCTCGACGATACGTTATCAGATTCCGAATTCGCGCTAATGGTTAAGACATACGATGAAGTCCTTGTTAAACAAAGCGACGCAGAAAACCACCATTTGAAAGAAAATGAAAATAATGACAGAACTTCTTAAGAAGTTAGCCGCAAATACAACTCCGCCGAAAAGCACGATGATGACAATAAGCTCAACCAAGCCTAAATTCAGTATTAATTTCCCAACTGCGATTCCAGTAAAGGAAATCGCGTTAGCACAGTTTCGAGTATACTACAGCTGGCCAAATATCAGATCAAAATCATTTGGTGGATTATCAGCAAGTAATTCATTGGTGTTTGCAAATAAAAATAAACCAGATGGTACTCCCGACTGGAATGTTGTTGGAATACCAACCGGAAGCTATCAGATCGAAGAAATCAATGAGGAATTAGCGCGTAGAATAAAAAATATAACAGGAAAAGAATCCAAAATAGAAAAAACAGCTCACGAACCAACGCTGTCTTTCGCAATCGAGATAAAATCTCTCGACTACGCCGTGGATATATATCAGTCATCGATCAGAACAGTGTTAGGTTGGCATGAAGTTGCTCCACCTGAGAAACCGATACCACCGGAACCGAAGAAATCTAATTATACCACGGATAAACAATCATACCACAAAATTACTCTACCCTTCCCATACATAGAATAACTACGTGATATAAAAATTGCAACGTTGGGTGGTTATCTTTCGATCGATGGTGATAATATATCTTGGATTTTTTTTTTATGCTAGACCCCCCGGGAGATAAACATATAGTTGTTTGTCAAAATGATATTGATAGATATTTCAGAGATAATAATCAAGAACATAAAATACAATGAGAAAAACTAGAGCAAAGTTTCCAAGAACGTCTTTTTGATATAAAAAGTTTACGCAGTGAAATCATTAAACAAATAGAAAAATTACATCAGCTCGTATCCTACATGGACTATATTAACCAGCGAATAATTCAGTTAACAATTAATGCTGTGGAGGACCAGAAACAACGATTTTTTTAGTAAATACTCGGTAACAGAAACTGATCTACCTACATTTGAATTTCCCGGATATAACGCAACCGAGTTAAGAAAATCCACAAGTGATATTGATAAATATTTTCCTGAAATACTTGAAAAATGGAGAAAAACACTGCCGCAGGCAACTATTCTCCGATACAATAATGATTCACAAGGGCAAGGACATGTATCTCCGGAAATCGTAAATATAAACCAGGTGGTTTTAATCTTGTGTGTGATTTAATTGATGGAAGTTACAGCACGAACACAATCATATCAAATCAAGCTCAGCAGGGATATATTTACTCGTTTACACCAAAAGAACCACCCGGATATCTGATCGCACAAGAACCGATCAATCCGGTCTATCTACGATATCATAATCCGCTGTTATCAAGAATACATTTCAAACTAACTGAGCAATCCGGGCATTTGCTGGATTTGAGGTATAACACTAAATATAAATTTACTTGTAAAATCCTAAGATTCCATTCGTGAAGAAAAAAAAAAAACACAAAAAAATAAAATAATTCTCCGTTTCCCCTTTGATAAAATGAAGGATAAAATCAAGGATAAGTCAACGAGGTTTATTGACAAATACTCTTAAGATTTCACAAAAATGGAAGAAATTTATTTTTTACTGAAAATCAGCCTGATTTGTTAATTCTGATGCGTATTTAGGTAGTCAAAATAGTGTGAATCGACTGATTTATTAATTCTGAAAGAAATAAGGTAGTCAAATTCGTGTAAATCGGCTCATTTGCTAATTCTGAAGGGTATTTAGGTAGTCAAAATCGTGCAAATCTAACATTACAGTGAAGAACAAAATATTTTACTGAAATCTGTCAGTGTAATCAGAAATTAATTTTTTACTGAACATCTGGCATACTACTTTTACTTTCACTTTCTAACTTTCATTTTCGATCGTTTTACGATCTGACATAATTTTTCTTAGTTGCCTCGCACGAGTATTAATTATCTTCTTTGCTTCATATTCACGAGATAATTCTGATTTTTTTTCGATTGCACGAGACAACGAAACATTCTTTTACTCGCTCTTCTTCTATTGTAGCCAGCTATTGACACAGAGCCGTCTGACTCCTCTTTATTAATCTATACTGAGGCGGTAGCGTGTATACTTCTCCCACCTTTCGCTCTTGCAGTGTTTCAAAATCAGAAATAATTGTTTCAGGATTTAATTCATCAGATATATTTCTGCCGTTGCGCTGTAATTTTTTAATAGCAGGAATTACATCATTCATATTTTCGTAATTCATTATTTGCTATATTATATATACCGAATATTATATATTTAAAAGAAAAAAAATTTACACCAAAAATGAACAGTAGCATGATGAACGGTTATCATTCATGGGTCCCGTCACTGACCTGTGTCTCTTTTATAGGGTCCTTTTTTGAGACTTTTGTCTTTTCTTGAGACCTTTCTTGCACCCTATGACTGTTTCTTTTGGCCAACATTCTTTCTGAATTTTTTTTTTGTGGGGTACCCAAGTGATTAAGAGCTTATGCATCCACGCTACTGTTTATTTTTGTTTTTTTTGGGTTGGTTGGGGGGGGGGGGTCACAAACATGCCTCCAAAGAATTTTCAAAGCGAAACGTAATGTTCGAATATTCAGAAGGTTGTCTGTGCACTTCAGTTTCATGTACATCCCCCAGGATCAAACCCGAGGTTTGCAAAACGCACCTACCACGTGTTTGACGTGATGAGAGATGTACGTTTTTTTTTTGGCTGCTGCCGCCTCCCACTATATAGAAAAATCCTATTATCGGTACCGTCGACAATATGCCTGTTACGAGATTAGAACCACTGACCCCTGAACGAGAATCAGCCACTCTACCACTGCGCCATGTTCCAATCTAATGGTAAATGATTCAAACATTATTATGTAGTTACCTTTATGAGGAGTGATACAGACAGTACTCAGTAAAATTACTAATTTCTGCACTGATAAAATACGTTACATCACTCCATAAATATACCTCTGACAGTCATCAATAACCGACAAAATACAATGTATATTTCTGCAACGAATAAAAAATAACTCTCTGTATTATACTGTACAATGTAACCGCAGTTATTTTTTCTGTTTGTACGTTAGAAACCATAAATATCCTTATACGTTACATGACTGATATTAATTACGATTACAAAATGAATCACGATCTACGGAGAGAGCTATGCTACAGAATTATCTCCCTTGTTTCAGGTCGAAAAAAGTATGTAAATTGGAATTTTTGACAAAAAGATAATACAACTTTTGTTTCTTTCTAGAGGAAATGACGTATTATGCAATCTTCTGAAAGTCAAAGGAGAGAACTATCATTTTTTTACACAATCGCGGCAGAGTTATCTCCGTTATCTGTATCTAACACTAATGAGGCATAAAAAAATGAAATCCTTTCATCATGCAGGTATGAAAACGATGATTTGCAGATTTTATCCGCGAGTCATTGTACTGAAGGCGGGTGAATGCCGAAATATTTAACAGCCGCTCTCATTGACTGAAATATTATCTCTTCGCCAGTATCTGTATTGAGAGATTTTACTGCCCTCCTAGCAATTGTTTTATACTTTCCAGTGTTCCCACGTGCAGAATTCTGTCTGTGTGACAGCTTGAAGGTAAGATAAATTATTAAGTTAATTTCCGTCAATATGATCGATTATAAGACCGTCTTTGACCCGCCCCCGCAAGAAACCTCGAATACAACTCTGTGATTGCAGTATCTCTTTTTCCCAACAGTAAATCTTACATAACCAGCATTATCAACAAAACCAACTGTTTTTTTTTCGCTGACAGTGTTCGACTACACCATCATGTGATGCTTCATAATTCTTGATGATGGGATGTGGGATAAATTATTTTTGCTCCATTTATATATAATAATATTTGTCTAAATTATAATTTGTCTGAAAACTTAGATAATCCTCTACACGCTTTATAACCCTGACTCTGTCAGGGACACTGTCATTATTTTTTTATCATAATGTCTTTTCAGTTCCCTGTATCTTTTACCACCAGATTCTGCTCACTACTGTGTTTTTCCTTTAACTCCGACACCACATCGTAGACATAGTATTGGTCCTAAACTCCCATTACGAACACTTTGCAAGTGATGCCCGCAGATGTTTTTTTACACGGGATTTATTACAAGGGGTGAATGAACCCACCTTAGCCATTTGCATTTATTTCTTGTTTGAGACATTATATATGTAATATTTTTTATGTAAATGTTTGTCTGAAATATAATATGGAAGAGCTTGAGAGATTATCCAGAATCAAGCCTTGGAAACAGGATAAATTTAATCTCGACAGATTATCTCCTGACTTGCTACTAAAAAGTCTGGTTGATCCGAAGAATAAAAGTTTGATCAATAAAATTCACGAACCCAAGAAGGAATTTGGCAGCGATGGAGCACCTCACGTATGGTCAACAATCGAGATTATACGCAACACCATAGGTGTCGACTCTACGATGAACGACAAACGAGCGGCAACTATCATTACCACATTGACAATCGAACATATCTTTTCAGAGTTAAATTTGTTGTGCTAACAGAACGGATACTTGGATTATCCGTGACAAATATGATCCCGTCCATCATAATGGAAAAACCACAGTGTTGAGTAAAGACTACAAACCAGGAATGTTGACTAGGATTCATAAACCGTATTATGAGCGAGTTTATTCTATAACAGCGGTTATTTATGGAATTTATCAGGTGAATGATAAACCAAATATTGATAATCTGAAGTCGATGAGATTTTCATCCTTGACAGAGTCAAAGCTGAATTGTGTAGCCGAACGAGTAACAGAACATTTTACAAATGCGATGCGTGGAAACGGTCTAAAAGCGTTACGACATGAAAAAATAAATGGGCTGATTCAGTCAAGGATACCGGAGCTACAATAGAAGATGTTGCTGTGTTAGAAAAAAATACTAAAATTTCCAATAACCGTAGCAACGATAACTAGGAAGTATTACACGAATCGAAATATAAATCGAAAGGAGCTTCGATAAATATCATTGATCATAACGCGCATGCTTGGACTAGCGCAGTATCAGTGTTTACACGAGATCGAACTGTGAAATTTTACCCGTCGGAGAGCTCTGGGAGAAATATGTTTGATATTATTATAGAGATGGGTAAAAACGATCCTGTGTTAGTGTGGTTATTTAAAAGTTCAGATGATGAAAAACTATGATAAATTTGTACGACTTGACGGTGAAATATATCGAATAAGAATCTCTCCAAGAGGAAATGAAAAATCTTGCGCTGAAGTTTTCAGCGGAGAATATTGCCGAATTACTAATTGTTTTACGGTTCCGTCAGTTGCAGCCCACGCTGCAAGAGAAAAAAAAATTGTGGAAGCCAACACGATTAGAACTTCTCGAGGACGTACACTTAAGTTGTTGTGAATACGGACAGGGCGGAGTATAATTATAATGATATAATATCAGTTGACATGGTTGCCTGTTATCCAAGAAGTTTTCTTGGAGCGGTGAGTGTTCTGGATACTTTAAAAAATTTGGACACCCAACAAACGAGATGACAAGAGTGTCCATTAGTTGACCCCTACCCGATTTTGACCTGACCGGATTTGCTCGTGTAGTATCATTCGAGTTTTCTAGGAGTCTTCATCCGGTTTGTTATGTTTGGTTTGGCAGACACTTTTCAGAAAAACGCTGGGCACCAATAGTTTTATTACGATATATGCTTGATTGTAAAATACTGATATCGTTGATTGTAAGTGAGACAATTATATCCTCTCGGAAGCAGACCGAAGTTTGGTTACCAACACCTGATTATATCAGTCTCGATGAGGTCATTAATGAATTGAAGAAAAAATACTCTAATAATTCCGAGGTAGATATCAAAATTCTCGAGATTAAACTCAGCAACAGTGAAAAAAGCAAAATATCTTGGCAGAAAAATTATTGGTAAATTTACTCATAAACGACATTATGCACGATTAATTTTAGATGATGCTGAATATGATTTTATAATTGCCGATGCAACAGCGAGAAATATATTTGTAAGCAGAGAAAACGCCTATTTATCCGACGGAACAAAGTTGGGAAATATTGTTGGTTATACTGATGGAGATATACCTCAGTATACACATCTAAGATTCTCAATGCTCGCTTTTGTTTCGATAAATTTATTATCGATGATAAACGGATTTCCTGACACTGCAATCAGAGTTGCTACAGATTCGTTTTATATCGATAAGAAATATGCAACATTGTTAACTATTTTTACAAACACTGATTCATAATGGGGTTAGTGGAGAATAAAATAATTATTATATAATTATTCCGAATCCGCAGATGTTACGATTAAATATATTTATTACAAAATCATCAGATATCAGAAATGTCGAGTGCGGCATCTGTGTGTGATCCAGTATCCAGACACAAGACGGTTTACTTGAAAGGGCCGGGGGGTTCTGGTAAGACAACTCGGGTGATCGAATTATTTCGACAGAATTCTGACGATATGATTGTGCTAACACCAACACACGGACTCGCAAGAGAAATGAAACAACGAGGAGTGCAATCATGTACTTATCACGGTTTTTTTTTTCAGATACAATGGTGACGCATGGACTCCTGATCGAATGGGAGAAAAACATTTCCAAAAACTATCGTTTGGGATGAGATATGCAGTGTCGTTAAATATATTAAAAATGTTTCTCGATTGGTTGTTACTGAAAAACACTGCAGTGATAATGGGTGGCGTTCACGGTCAACCACCACCGTTTGTTGGACGATCTCCACATGATTGGCCTAAGAATTTTGTAGATTATTACGAAGAGATAACTGATCATTATAGATCTCTTGATGCAGAATTAAATGAGTTCGAGAAATTAATCGGACTACAACCGAATAAAATTCAATGTGAAATAATGCGTGAAATAATTTCAGAAACTTCTATGAACGAATTTCTACTAAAGTTGAGACCGAATGATTTGATAGTGGCAACTAGAAAGATAGAGACACACTTCAACAGCGGTTGTTTCAGTCACGTAAAGAAAAATTTCCAACCTTGCCAGTGCCGCTGTGTTATCGACCAGCAGACACGTGACGGCATAAAATCGACGTTGACATACCAGGACAGACCGAGAAACAGAATCTCGTATTAATGATATTGTTTTAGTTGAAGTCAGTGTTGTTGAGGATGCGCTACACGCTGATAAATACCAGTGTAATGTTGTGGCAATACACGAGTAATAATCTAAGACAATTTACCATAAATGGAAAAGATAGTAGTCGAGGTCATACACGCGAAAATATGATGCTGACATGTCTTGAGTGTAATCGACTCAGAGGTGCTAGTTAAGTGATTGGGGTGGTAATTGTGTATCCTCGGGAATCAAATCCACGCTGAGGAGCAGTTGAATCCAGTCTGTAGATTGCGGATCTACCAGTAGATCTTGTTATGTTAGATATATTGTGTGTGGTAATACTCCAAATAGGATCAGTCGCTCTTTTTTTTACCACCTTCAGGTTCGCCCGGCTCATATAAATATCTTACAGTCACATTGCCCAATACTGGCTGTGCTGAAAAATCACGTCGTTGTACGGGTATATGTGCGCTTGTAATTGCATTAACGGGTTTCATGTTGGTTGTTCGAGTTACTTCATTATTTAACGCAGTTATCACACTTGGTAATCTTGCAACCCATTCACGAGATCTCTTGTGTCTTGAATGAATTCCTTCGCGTATTGATATCCAAATAACCGCCCAGCAAGTGTTCGATTAAATCGTTCAACAATTGCCTGATCACGATGAATTGCAGTATGTCCTCATCTGATCTTGATATTATGTTGCTTCATCAGCGATGATACTGCGCCCAGAAATTCTTTGCCGGGATCAACCCATAGCAGCTGTGGCCATTGTAAACCATCACGTTGATAAAGTCGTACAAACACAGAAGCAACTTGAGATGATGTTTTCGTTGATAGCGGCTCTGCATCTTTGTATCTACTTGCAACGTCAACGACAGTTAGCGCGTATTTATGTTATTTTGACGTCTTCGGATTTTAATATGTGATATAAATAAAATACCCGCCTGATGAACTTCATTACGAGCACTAACATCAAAATGTGCAAAGTGAATTTGTTTAGGCGGTGGTAGTTAAATTTGCCATATTGCCTGTTTGGATAACCATTTTTTAGCAGTAACACGTGTAACCTCTGCTGCCTCATCGAGTTTACTAATCGCTTCCAGTATCCTCTTGGGTAAACAGTAAATCGATTCCAATTATAATAATAATCAGCTGATTAATTACCAGCCCGGGAAGTTCCACTTCCAAGCACTAGTTTATCCTTCATTACTAACCAATTAGCCAATGATTCCTTGAAAGATTTATTCGTAATGGAATTTTGCGCATGAATTAATATTTTACATCTGCGATATGTCTATGCTCTAAATCTTGACTTTTATAAGCTACATCATGAGCATGACACGCTTTATCAATAGCGTTTATTGGATATTCACCTGGTTTTGGTTGATCTTGATTATCAAGTGTGGTTTCAGGGCCACAATAATTATATCCCGGAATATGCTTTTCTTCAGGATATTTAGCCTTCGGAGTCCCTGGTAACTTTGTTAATTTTGCGGCAATATCACCTCCTTGTTATTTTAAAAAATATTATTTGGCTTTGGCTTTCCACTTGACTGAGGGAATAAATTTAAATTTCTTTCTACAAAAACCGTTCACACTTTCCTGTAACCGCCGCTCTATTATTTTTTGTTGTAATATTTGTTAGGTCACCTGTTTGGGTACGCGCCTTCATTTTACACAATATAGATCCATAATTTATTTATATAACATGAATGTCATTGATTTTTCTGCGACAAGAAATCAAGAGCCGATCAAGCATCATGCAGCGCTACCAAATTATATCCTATGATTAGCATAGGTCCATCTGGAAGTGGTTAGACGCAACTGTTACTTAATTTGATAATGAGATGGTTAAAATGGGATAAGTTGTATTTGATAGCACCATCAGTAGATGATCAACGATGTTATGATGTACTCAAGGATTTTAATGAAAGTGCAAAATTGTTAAATGAAAACGAAAACGATGTTATTGAATTTATGACCGATATTGATGAAGCACCAAGTGTTGATGATTTAGACGCATCTATTAATCATTTGGTCGTTTATGATGATATAATGCTTGATAAACGATCAAATCCAGGTAGGATGTTTTCTCGAGATAGACATAAAAACACGAATCTGATTTATGTAACCCAGCGGTATACACAAATTCCTAAAGTGATCAGGGATAATGTAGTATTCTTGCTGTGTTTAACGGAGTTGATATTCACACGTTACCAAATATTCATCAGACCTGGTGTAGCAGTGATATGGAGATAAATAAGTGTAGAAATTTATTTAGTCAGGCTCAGTTATCACCGCATGGATTTATAACAATAAATTTACATGACCCACGGTCACGTTATCGAATTGGTCTTGATACATTTTTTGATAATAGCAAAGAGGGCGCGACCACAATGCAGCGTCCGGCGAGTAAATAGAGTACACATAACACAAAAAAACCCACAAACGACAGCGATAAGTAACAAAATGAACTAACTCGTAGAGAAACTCTCGGTTGGTTAGAGGTTTTCGTTTGGCATTTGTGACCTTATTTTGTTTATTTTCGTAGGAAGGTTTATTTCTGTCTGTTCGCGCTCCTGTATCGACATGTATTTTTTTTATCTCCATTGAAGCTTTATTTCGGTCGAAAAGTTGTTCTGTTCGCCCTCTTTCTCTGTATTATTGATGCTTATATCTTTTTACCCTCCGTAGGAAGCTTTATTTCAGTCTGAAAAGTTGGTCTGTTCACCCCCCTCCGTAGGAAGCTTTATTTTATTGTAAATTTTTGGTCTGTTCGCCCTCGCTGCTGCTGATGTCTTTATGGCTCATCAATTTCTAGGTCAATACAAATATTTCCGTTGTCAGTTTATTGCATACATACATACATACATACATATCTTCACCAGGTTCCTCAACGTCCACAAGACGAAGGAACTTGACCTTGTTGAGGCAGTAATCACTGGATAATAATGTAGGAGCGATTAGTTCGACGTGAAAACCGTTCCTAATATTCCATTCCTAGTAAATAAATACGTTGAAAACCAAATTATAATGTGCAAAAGCAACTGATTTTACCACATCTAATCGATTTAACTTCTGTATAATTGATCAAATTCGAACTCCACTCTTATAAGGGAAACATTTTCTGCAGTTCGATTCCGATATACTGGGTTGGACATCACACTACATGTCTGCGACATGATGCCCCAGTGCTAGGCATCACTATAAACTCCCACAATGCGGACATCGTAGCGATATGACTGAAATAATTGTTGAAGCTACGTTATAAATCCAAAATCACACAAATCACACAGTGCACACACACATAACCAAGTTGGCAGAGTCATTCTTGATCATGTAGTGACCATTTGAATTCAAATTTCACTAAATAAAATCGCAGTTTCTTACTCCGTGACTACTCACTTTTGCCCTGGCACTGTATAAAGATGGTAAATTCACCTGTCATCCACTTGCCTATTTATTCATAAATGAACAGATGCATCAGCCCAACAAGCCAACGGTCAATCCATTCATCTTTCCACCTTACCCATGCATGCATGTATTTTTGCATGAGAATCATTTTCGATACGTTATGATAATATAATGTTATCTTTAGAGAGTACCTGAAATAAAATTGAAGATGCATATATTTTGTCTGGGTGCAGGCGACCTGTATAATGAAAGATACGATATTATAGGGTCGGGGATGTTACTAAATGAGTGAGCAAATAAAAGGAGAACATCTAATTACATGGATAGCTCATTACTCCATGCCAGATCCTCAAGAACCTCAAACGACTCGGCTAGCTTATCACGTGCCCTTTTGACGATCTGCTGTTGTAGAGCCTCTGATAACTTAAATAGCAAAATGGCATGCCTTCATTCCATTCCATTTACGCATATCAATCGAGTTAAATATAAGAATTTTCTCGGACGACATATACTTATTTGCTTTTTGGTACGTAATGTAAATTTATAAGATTTTAAACTTGTGTGTCTTAAATGATGAGTTTAAGAACATTTACGAAACATCACGTATGCAACAATTTCCCTTTATTTAATAATTAAGTTAGGACTACAGAAGGAAGATGGAGCTTAAGTGTCAAGAGTTTTCGGCTATTACCGTGATATTCCGTTTCGGTTATCTAAATGGAAGCTACTAACCTGTCATTGAAATCATGAATATGCAAGGTCAACTAAACAAAATTTAGCATCGTCAGTCATCTGCATGTGGTGGTAAGGTTTACATTAACTATTCTGATTTTTGTCTGAAATTTCATCATTACTGAATGTTTCATATCCCAAAATTAATTATGCTCTAGGGCCATAAATACATTTTGCTTTAAAGAGACAATAAATAAAAAAAATAAATGTTTGATGACATGTCGTTCCATGACCTGCTGCATTTGACGCCTAGTGCATTTCTCCTTTTCCAGTACAGTCTGGTAGGAAAGACAGGCCAGGTCTGTCAACTCTTTGTTCATAGAAAGCTTATTCTAAAGGTTTATTATCTCCTTTTCTGTGCCTTTCTTCTTTTCTCTTTCTGGTTGTTCAAGTTTTATCTGCAGTTTTTCCTGACACGTTTTCTGCTTCTCTTGGTACATAAGGCATTTCTGAAAGAATAGAGTTGTATGATATATCCGACAGTTGAAAATCATATAACTCGGTTACCCATCTCATTTTCATAATTTGTTTTAACAATAGCAACACTCAAGAAAGAATTATTTACTATCCGAAATAGATATCTAGATAACGAATACATCTGCCCGAAAACAACAAATCTTACTTGGTATGTAGACCTCTAATCAAGGTTATTGTGACCCACCTTTTATATGACTAGTTGACCTTGCTTGGGAAGCATTCATGATAGAAGTTATTTTATCTTGAAACAATTTGAAAGATATTACAATTTCAAAGTATTTAAGAAGGCTTTCTAAAAAGTTTGTATGAGGTATAAGAAACATCATATGAATGGTGTACCAATTTTCCGAATGTACAGAAAGTCGAACAACTAATTCACTCTTGCTTTTCTAAAACAGACATTACAATAATAGGTTAATATACTCTCTCTCTCTCTCTCTCTCTCTCACTACAATCTTAAATAGACACATGAATTGTTCAAATGGTAGATAGACAGTTTAAAGACAGACACCTGTTGACGTGTTTGTACTTGCTTGATGAGATCCATGTGACGTTTTACAGCCATCTCAAGCAAACATCTCTGTATAACCTACTCCTTATATACCAGTTTGTTCAATCTGAAGATGATTTATAACAATAATAATAATAATAATAATAATACAGATTTTTATCAGTATCACAAGAAGGTGGTAACGTAGAATTACATTTATCTCTGAATTCTCTTTACGGTTAAAATGATATGACAAACTTATTTTAGTAGTATTGCGAATTCTTCTATCTTTGCATTATCAGTATTTAAAATTATTATCAAATATTGGACTTGATGTTAGTATAGGCATGCCACATTGTATGTGTATTGCTAGATTTCGCTGTTGTGGCAAGCAACATATGTTTAAAACTGGAAGACTTTTTGGTATGCCACGTATAGTACAATCATGTCAGTATTTCGTGGTATATAAATGTAATGTACCATATCAGTATATCATGGTATATAAACATTGTACAAACATGTCAGTACATCATGGTATTCAAATGTATTGTACAAAAAGTGTCAGTGTATGATGGTAATATACTTAAAACTGATAATGAAATACAAGTAACTGCAACTGTCAAGATACTGAAATAATTATAACTGTCAAGGCACTGCAATATCACCTATAACTGTCAAGACACTGCAATAATGACTATAACTGTTACGATTGTAACTGTCGAGATACTGCAATAAAAATTAAGTGCCAAAAAACTGCAATAGAAAAAATAACTGTCAAGATAATACAATAACAAGTATGTAATTATAACTGTCACGACACTGCAATAAAAATTAAGTGTCAAGACACTGCAATAGTGATTATAACTAAAGACACTTAAATAGCAAATAATTATAACTGTCAAGACACTGCAGTAACAACAATAGCTGACAAGATACTGCAATAATAAGGAAAGGAATGATTTTAATTCACATCTTTACATGACTTACAACTGTAAAGTCAACTTTCTTGTCAAATAAAGACATTTAAATCTTGGTTAGCAAGATATTTATAAGTGATGTGCTCTCATTTCACATCTGCATTACAAAAGCTTTGCTCAACGCTTTTTCACTGGATTTTTTTATTATATCAAGTTGAACATAGGTAACATGTTAGCATGAGGTCATGTATTTTAATGTAACAGAACAGCACTTAAAAATTCACTTACATTTTGCTGTTCGTGTTACGACTGGCAGAATTTAGCGCACTTGCATTGTTGTTGTTGCCCTCTTCAGCCTTACAGAGTTCGAAGACAATAACTTTAAAAAAGGCAAAGGCCTCATTTAATGTTGGTAGTCCTATAAATATCCATTCATAAAAAAGCACTTACAATCATTCAAATGTAAGAAGAACATGGCAAATGCCTCGAAGAAACTGATGTCCTTTAAATGTTAAAATATTTTGTGCAGACGACGATAAACGTTTGACTAACATGCACGTGTTAAAAAAAATTAAGTATGATTTAATAAGGACTATTATATTTGTTTTCTGTTCTAAATTTAATACAATAGTCTGATCAGATTTTGATGTAAAGTCATTCAGCCTTAAAAGGCTGGTGTTACCCTTCAGGAACTGCAAATAAGAAAGCGTTTAATAAGGTTATTTAAGGACTTTCTTCTGCCACGAATGTAATCGGCAATTTGTAAATTTGTACCGCAAGGACTCCGAAAAGGTCAACGTTATTGAAGCTACAATATATACAGGATACAAACACATATAGAAAAGGTATGCCTAATATCCCTTCGGTGACTACACCATGCAAATAATTTGATTTTGTTCCTGGGTAACTTCCGAATTGCTTAAGCCTAAAAAATATAGAAAATGGCTACTATTCCCCACAAACTTTGCTTTTGTGACCATGACAGTGTTATGTTGAAATTGATCTATTTTCCAGAACATTCCAGATAGATTCACTGCTGAGTAAACTTGGAGTAACTTCTAGAACTTTCCAGTAATATAAATAGTAGTATAAATACAGGGGCCTTAAGCCAACCAGTTCAGTTTAGTTCAAATTGCACAAATGGATACATATCTGCATTTTTATGGGATGGCATAAACAGGCTGCAAGCATCCGGCAGGTGCATTTGCTATGTCTGCGGGTAATTTATGAAGACAAGAGCGAAAACGTACTCCATGGAAGCATCTGCTAAGATGTATTTGGCCTACAAGGCATATAGACAAGCCCTGTGCACCTCATTTTACGTGCGAGCACTGCAAAAACACTCTGAAAGTTAAGATGAACAATTTTGGCTCGGAATGTTATGCTAGAAAATGTTTTAAAATTTTGAAAATTGTACAGGTGTTTAATCATAAAATGATTTACAATTTTCGATGTTTTTGAAAAATATATCGTATACGAAACAAGTTGCAAAAATCTCTTACACATTAGTCATGGGTGAAATAAATGTATTTTTGTAGGATGGTAGAGGTGAATAGAGAGCCATGAAGTTCGCTATTTCATGTATTTGGCGGGAACCCACCGACCACTCAATCAACTGCTACTTCTGCATGGTGGACCCTTCCAAACATAGGACTAGCAAAGTTGCACCTATTATCACGTATCCGGGCCTTCCTTTGTCCATCGCCCTGTTGCCACACTGCCCTGAGGTCATTGTACCCACTCCTCTGAAGAGAATACAGCCGTCTTTAGAAGACAGCAGCAAGTCAGAGCGAGGAAGACGTTGTAGATCCAGATGACAATTTCAGAGGTGGAGCTGAGGAGAGAAACCGATACTACCCGAACCAAAAAGACCTCAACGACTTGATCAGAGATCTTGGTCTCACCAAGTCCAATGCCGAGGGTTCGATATCTAGACTCAAGCTGTGGAACCTGTTGGATGAAAGTGTGCAAGTCGCAGATCAGAGGAAGCGTCACCAAGCTTATTCCAGTCTGTTCGAGGCAATCGAAATCGCCTGTAACCAGAATGAGTGGTATCTCTTCATTGACAACTCATCAAGGAGCCTCAAAGCTGTGCAGCCTTTGTTTGTGGAAATCACACAACGCAAGTTCGCTTACCAAATGGACCATCAATTTTTACAGCCGAAATCAGAGCAATAGACCTTGCTCTGCAACATATAGAAAAGAACCGTATTTCAAACTGTATCATCTTCTCCGACTCGCTATCAGTACTCCAGTCACTACACAATAGAAAACTGGAGAACCCATTATTGAAAAACATACTTGTAAAAAATACCGAGCTGAGTGTCTCCCACAATATAATATACTGTTGGTTACCTAGCCACATTGGTATTAAAGGTAACGAAAAAGCAGATCGCGCTGCTAAAATGGCCCTTTCTCAAGAACCATCTGATTTTAAAATACCATATACTGATTTTAAACCTTGTATCAGAAAGTTCTTACGTCAGAAGTGGCAGGCATCATGGAATGATGCTGTAAATAACAAACTTCACGCAATCAAACCGACTCTAGGAGAATGGACTCCTTCCTACAGAACCATCCGTTGGGAGGAGGTAGTCATTGCAAGAATCCGAATTGGTCATACTTATATCACCCACTCCCACATACTAAAAGGTGAAGACCCACCAGAGTGCGTTTCTTGCAATGAACCATTCACTGTCAAGCACTTTATGATAGAGTGCTTTGACCTACAACCTACGCGCGATCGTTATTACATTGTGCATGACATGAAAGAACTTTTTGATAATATAAACATCAGTCGTATTATAGAGTTCTTGAAAGCTGTAAATATTTACTCTAAACTCTGACTTTTATGCTATCACCTTATGCAGTTTAATGCAATATATATACCGTCCCATTTTAACACCTATTCATCATTTTTACATCTCCCGTTGAGCGGGAAGCTTTATTTTGCACCGTTATCATCTTACCGTTTTTTAATTTCTACCATTTGTTCTTTTATATCGGCTCCTTGGTGGGTGGGGAGCACGGGTGCTGAATTTTTTTTTCAAGCCAAAATGGAAAATCAAAAAAATCAAAATAAACTTACCAAAACGGGAACTGACTCAGATGATGAACCATGTAGTGTGGAATCGTTTCCTCGCTTCATGGTCATCAAATCAAAACATGAAACCAAACCCCTAGCCGCACTATCGCCATTTATAATCGAAAAGACTATACTTGGATTAGTCGGCAAACCAAAAAGCGTTAAAAAGATTAAATCAGGTGGTCTGCTTGTGGAGTGCGAACGTAAAGCACACACTGAGAACATTAAAAATATTCAAGTATTTCATGACATCCCAGTGACTTGTTTCGCACACACATATCTAAATACATCAAAAGGCGTCATTCGTTGCCGTGACTTGGCTGGAGTCAGCGACAAAGACATCGTAGAGGGGATGAAAAGTGAAGGTGTCACTGCAGTTCGTAGGATTCGTATCAAACGAAACAACGATCTGCAAGACACCAACACCATTATACTCGCCTTCAACAGACCAACGGTACCTAAAGTTGTCAAAGTTGGGTTCTTACAAGTTAGGGTTGAGGTATACATACCAAATCCCCTCCGATGCTACAAATGTCAAAAATACGGTCATCATGAAGACCGCTGTTCCAGAAACCAAGTATGTGGACGATGTGGAGACCCTTCTCATCGGGAATCCGAGTGCAAAGCCACTCCGTATTGCGTCAACTGCGGCAAGGAACACCATGCAAATTCAAAAGATTGCGATATATGGAAACAGGAGAAGGAAATCCAAAGGATCAAATACACATCCAACATCCCGTATCCAGAGGCCAGGAAGCTTGTACAAAATAGAACATCACTCCCCGGCCCATCCTTCTCAACCCTGGTAAAGAGCAATCAAAAAGCAACGAAAGACGCCCAAACCCAAACAGACCCACCTGAATCCCCTTCCGTCTCGAACATATCGCATTACAAACCCCCAAAAAACTCAACATCGACGCAAACAACGTTCAACAATCCTCCACCATCAAAATCACCAAACAGTAAGAAAAAGTCGACAGGAAATGGGCAGCAAAAAGGGTCTGATGACCCAATAAAACTGCACAATAGGTTTGGAGACTTTGAGGATATGGATGCAGAAGAATCTGCTCCATGTCCTCAAGGTGGCTCCAGACCAAACAACAAAAAATTCACCCCCGTACTTCCTCCAGATAAATAACCAAAGACATTGCCTCCGCGAAAGGTCTAACCTAGCTCCAGAATCTTCAATATAAACTTGTAATGAAGAACACCATCATACAATGGAACTGTAGAGGACTTAAAGCCAACTACAATGATATTCTTTTGCTCTTAAACGAACGTGATCCTGCAGTACTATGTCTTCAGGAAACATTTTTGAAAGATATAGATAACATCACACTTAAAAACTACTCCCTGTTTAACAACTACTCTCATAATGTTGATAGAGCCTCAGGAGGAGTCTCTGTTATTGTGAACAACAGAGCCCCTCATAGCGTCATCCCTCTAAACACAAATTTACAAGCCACTGCTGTGAGTGTCACTCTGCATCGGGTGATTACCTTTTGTTCTATCTACATACCACCAAACACCAATGTAGTAACAAATGAATTAGACGACCTTGTTCAACAACTCCCCGCACCCTTTATTCTACTCGGTGATTTTAATGCCCATAACATGTTATGGGGTTCAAATCACATAAGTGACAGAGGTCACAAAATAGAAGACTTCATTTCCAGACACGATTTGTGTCTATATAATACCAAATCACCGACATATTTACACCCAGGAACTGGTACATACACGTGTATTGATTTGACAATTTGTACCCCATCGCTGCTTTTGGACTATGAATGGAAGGTCGCTGATGACCTTCACAGCAGTGATCACTTTCCAATCTCTCTTAACAATACCAACGTTACAATTGACGAAGCAGTTCCACATTGGAATTTACCCTCTGCGGGTCCGGGGTTGTAGAATTGGCCCGACGTGCCTCGCTACGTGTCGTAAAAGGCGACTAAGTAGAGGCAACCTGTTTGCCGTGGGTTGCGTCCCGTGTCGGGGGAGGAAAGGATCCTGGTAGTTGAGCAGTGGCTTTCCCTGCAATACACTACTTTGGCCTCTACTTCTCTTAGACGGGTGGTCGGGATGGGCCCGGTTCCGACAAATCGGCTGGTCACGCCGAGCCCTAGGAGGTCTTTATTAACTTTCTCACCTTCTTTCTCTCTCTCCTTGTATCTCTCTTGATACCACCGTTGCCCCTATATTCTTTTCCTTTATATTTCCCTTTTCCAAGTCTTAGAAGGCTTCCTAGAAGGCGGTGGCTTAACGGGTCAATCGGGGGGTAATTTTACCGACCTTAGAAATTGGCGACTTCAGGGTCATTCAAAGGTAATTTTATCAACTGAGTATGGCATCTGTGTATCCCTGACACTTGAAAAGTGTCCCCTTGTTGGGCTCCTTGGTGGGTGGGGAGCACGGGTGCTGAATTTTTAATCTAGCCATCATGGATAATTCCAAAAAAAATCAAAATAAAAGATCGAAACCCTTATGAGAGTCTGACGATGAACCATTTAGTGTGGAGTCATTTCCACGCTTCATGGTCATACAGTCAAAAGATGCCACGAAACCGCTTGCCGCACTATCTCCATTTGTCATCGAAAAGACTATCACAGGATCGATTGGCACACCTAAAAGTGTTAAAAAGTTGAAATCGGGTTGTCTTCTTATTGAGTGTGAGCGACGAGGTCAATCAGACAATATCAGGAAAATGAAAACGTTCTTTGATATCCCAGTAACCTCATTCGCTCACACCACACTGAATACGTCCAAAGGCGTGATTCGCTGCCGTGACTTGGCTGGAGTCACCGACGCTGACATCATCGAAGGAATGAAAGATGAAGGTGTCACTGCAGTCCGACGAATACGTATTAAACGTAATAACAATCTGCAGGACACCAACACCATTGTACTCACCTTCAACAGGCCAACTGTACCCAAAGTGGTGAAAGTTGGCTTTTTGCAAGTAAAGGTAGAGATTTACATTCCCAACCCCCTTCGGTGTTATAAGTGTCAAAAATACGGCCATCACGAAGACCGCTGCTCCAAGAGCCAAATATGTGGCCGATGCGGAGACAATGCTCATCAGGAATCTGATTGTAGAGCAACTCCGCATTGTGTCAACTGCGGAAAAGAGCACCACGCAAATTCCAAGGATTGCGATACCTGGAAACAGGAGAAGGAAATTCAGAGGGTAAAATACACAAATAATATTCCCTATCCAGAAGCCAGAAAAATTGTACAGGCAAAAACAGCCCATCCTGGCCCATCCTTCTCCACTGTAGTGAAGAGCAATCCTAAAACAACGAAGGACGCTCAAACACAAACAGAAGCACCCGATTCAACACCAAATTCAAACACCCCCCATTACCAAGCACAGAAAAACACGGCATCTACTCAGACTACATTTAATAATACCCAACAACCTAAATCACCAAAGAATAAAAAATCTCACGGAAACAGGCAACAAAAGGGGTCAGATGACCCCATCAAACTTTATAACAGGTTTGGAGACATCGAGAGCATGGATGCAGAAGAATCTGCTCCATGCGCCCAAGGGAACTCCAGACCTACAAACAAAAAATTCACCCCCGTACTTCCTCCAGAGAAATAACAAAACAAATTCCGTCTGCGAAAGGTCTAACCTAGCTCCACAATCTTTAATTTAAATTTATAATGAAAAACACTATCATACAATGGAATTGTCGAGGACTTAAAGCAAATTACAATGATATTCTCCTGCTTTTAAACGAACATGATCCTGCGGTACTATGCCTTCAAGAAACCTTCTTGAAAGATACAGACAATATCACATTTAAAAACTACTCCCTGTTTAACACCTGCTCTCCAAATGTTGACAGGGCATCAGGAGGAGTTTCTGTTATTGTGAACAACAGAGCTCCTCATAGTTTCATTACTTTAAACACCAATTTACAAGCCATTGCTGTAAGCGTCACTCTACATCGAGTGATTACATTTTGCTCTATTTATTTACCACCAAACACTAACCTAGTACCAAACGAACTCGATAATCTTGTTCAACAGCTTCCCGCACCCTTTGTTTTACTCGGGGATTTTAATGCCCATAACATTTTATGGGGATCGAATCATGTAAGTGACAGAGGTCACAAAGTTGAAGACTTTATTTCTAGACACGATCTGTGTCTATATAATACCAAAACACCTACATATTTACACCCAGGCACGGGTACATACACATGCATCGATTTGACAATTTGTTCTCCTTCGCTGCTTTTGGACTATGAATGGAAGGTCGCTGATGACCTTCACAGCAGCGATCACTTCCCAATATTTCTTGTAAATGATAACTCTACAATTGATGAAGTAATTCCACAATGGAATTTAAAGAAGGCCGACTGGGCCAAATTCGAAACACTCTGTAAAACCAGGCTGAATGAGGATACAGTTTTCAATGTTAACGACCCCATTCAGCATTTTACATCTATTTTAACCGACATTGCAGAAGAATCTATCCCCAAGTCCTCAGCAAACTGTAAAAGAACCCTAAAACCTTGGCTCACTAAGGAATGTAAGGAAGCCATACGGCAACGCCGAGAAGCCTTGAAAAAATTTAACAATCATCCGACGCCCGAGAATTTAAGTAAATATCGTATTGTCCGGGCCAAAGCTCGCCGCACAATCAAAGAAAGTAAACGAGCATCATGGATGAAATATGTTTCCTCTTTAAACTCTCGTTCCTCAATTAAGAAAGTTTGGGACACGATCCGAAAAATAAACGGAAAGAGAAAACACAATTCTTTCCGACATCTAAAAGTGAACAATAACAATCTTAGCTCAAAACGTGACATAGCAAATGTTCTTGCTGATACATTCTCTAAAAATTCGTCATCATCTAATTATTCCGAAGCCTTCCAAAAATTGAAAACTCAAAAAGAAAAGTCACGTTTAAAATTCACATCCAACAACTCGGAAAGCTACAACCAGCTGTTTTCACTATCAGAACTTATGGAGGCTTTAGACAAGGCCCATGATACTTCCGCTGGGCCTGACAAAATACATTACCAGTTTTTAAAACATCTTCCAGAATCATCTTTAACATCTCTTTTAAAACTCTTCAATGATTTATGGATTACTGGTAACCTACCTAAAATATGGAAAGAAGCAACAGTAATACCAGTTCCCAAACCCGGTAAAGATAGTGAAGATCCTACCAACTATCGACCTATTGCACTCACAAGCTGCATGTGCAAAACAATGGAACGAATGATCAATTCTCGGCTTGTATGGTACCTGGAAACTAACAATTTAATATCTCCTTTCCAAAGTGGCTTTCGTTATGGACGGAGCACCAACGATCATCTGGTTAGACTAGAAACATTCATTCGCGATGCATTTATCAAGAAAGAACATTTAGTAGCGGTTTTCTTTGATTTAGAAAAGGCCTATGACACAACATGGAAGTACCGGATACTAAAAGACCTGCACGATCTAGGTCTTAAAGGCCGTCTGCCCTCTTTCATATCCAACTTCCTCTCCGACAGAGAATTCAAGGTACGAGTGGGCTGTACTCTCTCAGATTTGCACGAGCAAGAGATGGGTGTGCCTCAGGGCAGTATTTTATCTGTGACACTTTTCAATATTAAAATTAATAACATCACCAAGTGTTTGACTCCTGGTGTGGATTGCTCACTATATGTTGATGATTTTCTCATATGTTATCGGTCAAAGCACATGCATACAATTGAAAGACAACTACAGCAAAATATCAACAAGATTCAAAATTAAGCTAGTACGAACGGTTTCAAATTCTCGAAATCAAAAACGGTATGTTTGCATTTCTGTCAATTACGAGGACACCACGATGAACCTAAACTCACGCTGGACGGAACACCTATTCCAGTTGTTGAGGAAACCAAATTTTTGGGTATTATCTTTGACAGAAAACTGACCTTTATTCCACACCTAAAAAACTTGAAAGCCAAATGCTTAAAAGCACTTGACCTACTTAAAGTAGTAGCACACACTGACTGGGGTGCTGATAGAAAAGTCATCCTGAATTTATATAGAACGTTTATTCGCTCCAAACTAGACTATGGTTGCGTTGTGTATGGTTCTGCCAGAAAATCGTATCTTAAAATGCTTGATCCAGTTCATCATCAGGGAATAAGACTGGCTCTGGGAGCATTTAAAACATCCCCCTGTGAAAGCCTTCTAGCTGAGGCGAATGAACCACCGTTATCGCAGCGTAGAGAAATGCTTTCCGCGCAGTATGCTCTGAAATTAAAATCAAACCCTCTGAATCCTGCTTTTTCGGCTGTTTTTCAACCCAAATACAAAACTTTATACGAAAATAAACCAAACGCCATACCTTCCTTTGGCATTAGAATATCATCCAGCCTTGACACTACAAATATAGATCTTTCAAAAATTCAGAAAACATCCATCTCCGAAACACCACCCTGGCTAATTAAACAACCAAAAGTACGTTTTACGCTACACGATGGAAAAAAATCCGAAACAAACCCTTCTATCTTCCACAACTCTTACCATGAACTCCTCACCGAATTTAAAAACTACACGAGAATTTACACTGATGGATCAAAGGATGAGGAAAAGGCTGCTGCAGCCTTTGTTTGTGGAAATCACACAACGCAAGTTCGCTTACCAAATGGAGCATCAATTTTTACAGCCGAAATCAGAGCAATAGACCTTGCTCTGCAACATATAGAAAAGAATCGTATTTCAAACTGTATCATCTTCTCCGACTCGCTATCAGTACTTCAGTCACTACACAATAGAAAACTGGAGAACCCATTATTGAAAAACATACTCGTAAAAAATACCGAGCTGAGTGTCTCCCACAATATAATATACTGTTGGTTACCTAGCCACATTGGTATTAAAGGTAACGAAAAAGCAGATCGCGCTGCTAAAATGGCCCTTTCTCAAGAACCATCTGATTTTAAAATACCATATACTGATTTTAAACCTTGTATCAGAAAGTTCTTACGTCAGAAGTGGCAGGCATCATGGAATGATGCTGTAAATAACAAACTTCATGCAATCAAACCAACTCTAGGAGAATGGACTCCTTCCTACAGAACCATTCGTAGGGAGGAGGTAGTCATTGCAAGAATCCGAATTGGTCATACTTATATCACCCACACCCACATACTAAAAGGTGAAGACCCACCAGAGTGCGTTTCTTGCAATGAACCATTCACTCTCAAGCACTTTATGATAGAGTGCTTTGACCTACAACCTACGCGCGATCGTTATTACGTTGTGCATGATATGAAAGAACTTTTTGATAATATAAACATCACTCGTATGATCGAGTTCTTGAAAGCCGTAAATATTTACTCTAAACTCTGACTTTTATGCTATCACCTTGTGCAGTTTTATGCAATATACATTCCGTCCCAGCCCCAGGGCAGTATTTTATCTGTGACGCTCTTTAACATCAAAATTAATAGCATCACCAAGTGTTTGACTCCTGGTGTGGATTGCTCGTTATACGTTGATGATTTTCTAATATGTTATCGGTCAAAGCACATGCATACAATTGAAAGACAACTGCAGCAAAATATAAACAAAATTCAAAATTGGGCCAGTGGAAACGGTTTCAAATTCTCGAAATCAAAAACGGTATGCATGCATTTCTGTCAACTACGAAAACATCACGATGAACCGAACCTCACGCTGGATGGAACACCTATTCCAGTTGTTGAGGAAACCAAATTTTTAGGTATAATCTTTGACAGAAAACTGACCTTTATTCCACACCTAAAGAACTTAAAAGCTAAATGCTTAAAAGCACTTAACCTACTTAAAGTAGTAGCGCACACTGACTGGGGTGCTGATAGAAAAGTCATCCTAAATTTATACAGAACGTTTATTCGCTCCAAAGTGGACTATGGTTGCGTTGTGTATGGTTCTGCCAGAAAATCGTATCTTAAAATGCTTGATCCAATTCATCATCAGGGAATAAGACTGGCTCTGGGAGCATTTAAAACATCCCCGTGTGAAAGCCTTCTAACTGAGGCGAATGAACCACCGTTATCGCATCGTAGAGAAATGCTTTCTGCACAGTATGCTCTGAAATTAAAATCAAACCCTCTGAATCCTGCTTTTTCGGTTGTTTTTCAACCCAAATACAAAACTTTATACGAAAATAAACCAAACGCCATACCTTCCTTTGGCATTAGAATATCATCCAGCCTTGACACTACAAATATAGATCTTTCTAAAATTCAGAAAACATCGATCTCTGAAACACCACCCTGGCTAATTAAACAACCAAAAGTACGTTTTACGCTACACGATGGAAAAAAATCCGAAACAAACCCTTCTATCTTCCACAACTCTTACCATGAACTCCTCACCGAATTTAAAAACTACACCAGAATTTACACTGATGGATCAAAGGATGAGGAAAAGGCTGCTGCAGCCTTTGTTTGTGGAAATCACACAACGCAAGTTCGCTTACCAAATGGAGCATCAATTTTTACAGCCGAAATCAGAGCAATAGACCTTGCTCTGCAACATATAGAAAAGAACCGTATTTTAAACTGTATCATCTTCTCCGACTCGCTATCAGTACTCCAGTCACTACACAATAGAAAACTGGGGAACCCATTATTGAAAAACATACTTGTAAAAAATACCGAGCTGAGTGTCTCCCACAATATAATATACTGTTGGTTACCTAGCCACATTGGTATTAAAGGTAACGAAAAAGCAGATCGCGCTGTTAAAATGGCCCTTTCTCAAGAACCAACTGATTTTAAAATACCATATACTGATTTTAAACCTTGTATCAGAAAGTTCTTACGTCAGAAGTGGCAGGCATCATGGAATGATGCTGTAAATAACAAACTTCACGCAATCAAACCGACTCTAGGAGAATGGACTCCTTCCTACAGAACCATTCGTAGGGAGGAGGTAGTCATTGCAAGAATCCGAATTGGTCATACTTTTATCACCCACACCCACATACTAAAAGGTGACGACCCACCAGAGTGCGTTTCTTGCAATGAACCATTCACTGTCAAGCACTTTATGATAGAGTGCTTTGACCTACAACCTACGCGCGATCGTTATTGCATTGTGCATGATATGAAAGAACTTTTTGATAATATAAACATCACTCGTATTATAGAGTTCTTGAAAGCCGTAAATATTTACTCTAAACTCTGACTTTTATGCTATCACCTTGTGCAGTTTTATGCAATATATATACCGTCCCATTTTAATACCTATTGATCATTTTTACATCTCCCGTTGAGCGGGAACCTTTATTTTGCACCGTTATCATCTTACCGTTTTTTAATTTCAACCATTTGTTCTTTTATATCGCTGGTCGATATAGGACCTTTTGTAAGTTTTAAAAGATTATAGAAATAACACTTTGTTTGGCGCTAAATAGCCTAAAAGTGCTGATGCGCCGTTAAAAATCAATCAATCAATCAATCAATCATTCTGTCCCATTTTAATACCTATTCATCTTTTTTACATCTCCCGTTGATCGGGAAGCTTTATTTTTCAACGTTACCATCTTACCGTTTTTAATTTCAACCATTTGTTCTTTTATATCGCTGGTCGATGTAGAACCTTTTATAAGTTTTAAAAGATTATACAAGTAACACTTTGTTTGGCGCTAAATAGCCTAAGAGTGCTGATGCGCCGTTAAAAAAAAAAACAATCAATCAAACATTTTTACATCTCCCGTTGATCGGGAAGCTTTATTTTGCACCGTTACCATCTTACCGTTTTTAATTTCAACCATTTGTTCTTTTATATCGCTGGTCGATGTAGAACCTTTTATAAGTTTTAAAAGATTATACAAGTAACACTTTGTTTGGCGCTAAATAGCCTAAGAGTGCTGATGCGCCGTTAAAAAAAAAACAATCAATCAATCAATCAATCTCTTAGACGGGTGGTCGGGATGGGCCCGGTTCCGACAAATCGGGTGGTCACGCCGAGCCCTAGGAGGTCTTTATTAACTTTCTCACCTTCTTTCTCTCTCTCCTTGTATCTCTCTTGATACCACCGTTGCCCCTATATTCTTTTCCTTTATATTTCCCTTTTCCAAGTCTTAGAAGGCTTCCTAGAAGGCGGTGGCTTAACGGGTCAATCGGGGGGTAATTTTACCGACCTTAGAAATTGGCGACTTCAGGGTCATTCAAAGGTAATTTTATCAACTGAGTATGGCATCTGTGTATCCCTGACACTTGAAAAGTGTCCCCTTGTTGGGCTCCTTGGTGAGTGGGGAGCACGGGTGCTGAATTTTTAATCTAGCCATCATGGATAATTCCAAAAAAAAATCAAAATAAAAGATCGAAACCCTTATCAGAGTCTGACGATGAACCATGTAGTGTGGAGTCATTTCCACGCTTCATGGTCATACAGTCAAAAGATGCCACGAAACCGCTTGCCGCACTATCTCCATTTGTCATCGAAAAGACTATCACAGGATCGATTGGCACACCTAAAAGTGTTAAAAAGTTGAAATCGGGTTGTCTTCTTATTGAGTGTGAGCGACGAGGTCAATCAGACAATATCAGGAAAATGAAAACGTTCTTTGATATCCCAGTAACCTCATTCGCTCACACCACACTGAATACGTCCAAAGGCGTGATTCGCTGCCGTGACTTGGCTGGAGTCACCGACGCTGACATCATCGAAGGAATGAAAGATGAAGGTGTCACTGCAGTCCGACGAATACGTATTAAACGTAATAACAATCTGCAGGACACCAACACCATTGTACTCACCTTCAACAGCCCAACTGTACCCAAAGTGGTGAAAGTTGGCTTTTTGCAAGTAAAGGTAGAGATTTACATTCCCAACCCCCTTCGGTGTTATAAGTGTCAAAAATACGGCCATCACGAAGACCGCTGCTCCAAGAGCCAAATATGTGGCCGATGCGGAGACAATGCTCATCAGGAATCTGATTGTAGAGCAACTCCGCATTGTGTCAACTGCGGAAAAGAGCACCACGCAAATTCCAAGGATTGCGATACCTGGAAACAGGAGAAGGAAATTCAGAGGGTAAAATACACAAATAATATTCCCTATCCAGAAGCCAGAAAAATTGTACAGGCAAAAACAGCCCATCATGGCCCATCCTTCTCCACTGTAGGGAAGAGCAATCCTAAAACAACGAAGGACGCTCAAACACAAACAGAAGCACCCGATTCAACACCAAATTCAAACACGCCCCATTACCAAGCACAGAAAAACACGGCATCTACTCAGACTACATTTAATAATACCCAACAACCTAAATCACCAAAGAGTAAAAAATCTCACGGAAACAGGCAACAAAAGGGGTCAAATGACCCCATCAAACTTTATAACAGGTTTGGAGACATCGAGAGCATGGATGCAGAAGAATCTGCTCCATGCGCCCAAGGGAACTCCAGACCTACAAACAAAAAATTCACCCCCGTACTTCCTCCAGAGAAATAACAAAACAAATTCCGTCTGCGAAAGGTCTAACCTAGCTCCACAATCTTTAATTTAAATTTATAATGAAAAACACTATCATACAATGGAATTGTCGAGGACTTAAAGCAAATTACAATCATATTCTTCTGCTTTTAAACGAACATCATCCTGCGGTACTATCCCTTCAAGAAACATTCTTGAAAGATACGGAGAATATCACATTTAAAAACTACTCCCTGTTTAACACCTGCTCTCCAAATGTTGATAGGGCATCAGGAGGAGTTTCTGTTATTGTAAACAACAGAGCTCCTCATAGCTTCATTCATTTAAACACCAATTTACAAGCCATTGCTGTAAGCGTCACTCTACATCGAGTGATTACATTTTGCTCTATTTATTTACCACCAAACACTAACCTAGTACCAAACGAACTGGACAATCTTGTTCAACAGCTTCCCGCACCCTTTGTTTTACTCGGGGATTTTAATGCCCATAACATTTTATGGGGATCAAATCATATAAGTGACAGAGGTCACAAAGTTGAAGACTTTATTTCTAGACACGATCTGTGTCTATATAATACCAAAACACCTACATATTTACACCCAGGCACGGGTACATACACAAGCATCGATTTGACAATTTGTTCTCCTTCTCTGCTTTTGGACTATGAATGGAAGGTCGCTGATGACCTTCACAGCAGCGATCACTTCCCAATCTTTCTTGTAAATCTTAACTCTACAGGCGATGAAGTAATTCCACAATGGAATTTAAAGAAGGCCGACTGGGCCAAGTTTGAAACACTGTGTAAAACTAGGCTGAATGAGGATACAGTTTTCAATGTTGACGACACCATTCAGCATTTTACATCTATTTTAATAGAGATTGCAGAAGAATCCATTCCCATGTCCTCGCCATATTGTAAAAGAACCCAAAAACCTTGGGTCAGTAAGGAATGTAAGGAAGCCATTAAACTACGCCGAGAAGCATTAAGGAAATTTAATAATCAACCGACGCCCGAAAACTTAAATATATATCACATTGCCCGGGCCAAAGCTCGCCGCATAATCAAAGAAAGTAAAAGAGCATCATGGAAGAAGTATGTTTCTTCTTTAAACTCTCGTTCCTCTGTTAAAAAAGTTTGGGACACTATACGCAAAATAAACGGAAAGAGAAAGCAAAACCCTCTCCGACATCTGACACTGAACAATAACAACTTTAGTTCAAAACGTGACATTGCAAATATTCTTGCTGACAGTTTCTCGAAAAATTCCTCATCATCTATGTATTCAGAAGCCTTCCAAAAACTTAAAACTCAAAAAGAAAAGTCACGTTTAAAATTCACATCCAACAACTCGGAAAGTTATAATCAATTGTTCTCACTATCGGAGCTTAGGGAGGCTTTAGATAAGGCCCATGATACATCCGCTGGGCCTGACGAGATACATTACCAGTTTCTGAAACACCTTCCAGAATCATCATTAACATCTCTTTTGAAACTCTTCAATGATTTATGGATTACTGGTAATGTACCAAAAATCTGGAAAGAAGCAACTGTAATACCAGTCCCCAAACCCGGTAAAGATAGCGAAGACCCCAACAGCTATCGACCAATTGCACTCACAAGCTGTGTGTGCAAAACAATGGAACGAATGATCAATTCTCGGCTTGTCTGGTATTTGGAAACTAACAATTTAATATCTCCTTTCCAAAGTGGCTTTCGATATGGCCGGAGCACCAATGATCATCTGGTTAGACTAGAAACATTCATTCGCGATGCATTTATTAAGAAAGAACATTTAGTAGCGGTTTTCTTTGATTTAGAAAAGGCCTATGACACGACATGGAAGTACGGGATACTAAATGACCTGCACGATCTAGGTCTAAAAGGCCGTCTGCCCTGTTTCATATCCAACTTTCTCTCCGACAGAGAATTCAAAGTACGAGTGGGCTCTACCCTCTCCGATCTGCACGAGCAAGAGATGGGTGTGCCCCAGGGCAGTATTTTATCTGTGACGCTCTTTAACATCAAAATTAATAGCATCACCAAGTGTTTGACTCCTGGTGTGGATTGTTCGTTATACGTTGATGATTTTCTAATATGTTATCGGTCAAAGCACATGCATACAATTGAAAGACAACTGCAGCAAAATATAAACAAAATTCAAAATTGGGCCACTGCAAACGGTTTCAAATTCTCGAAATCAAAAACGGTATGCATGCATTTCTGTCAGTTACGAAAACATCATGATGAACCGAACCTCACACTGGATGGAACACCTATTCCAGTTGTTGAGGAAACCAAATTTTTAGGTATAATCTTTGACAGAAAACTGACCTTTATTCCACACCTAAAGAACTTAAAAGCTAAATGCTTAAAAGCACTTAACCTACTTAAAGTAGTAGCGCACACTGACTGGGGTGCTGATAGAAAAGTCATCCTAAATTTATACAGAACGTTTATTCACTCCAAACTAGACTATGGTTGCGTTGTGTATGGTTCTGCCAGAAAATCGTATCTTAAAATGAAAAAATTTAACAATCATCCGACGCCCGAGAATTTAAGTAAATATCGTATTCCCCGGGCCAAAGCTCGCCGCACAATCAAAGAAAGTAAACGAGCATCATGGATGAAATATGTTTCCTCTTTAAACTCTCGTTCCTCAATTAAGAAAGTTTGGGACACGATCCGAAAAATAAACGGAAAGAGAAAACACAATTCTTTCCGACATCTAAAAGTGAACAATAACAATCTTAGCTCAAAACGTGACATAGCAAATGTTCTTGCTGATACATTCTCTAAAAATTCGTCATCATCTAATTATTCCGAAGCCTTCCAAAAATTGAAAACTCAAAAAGAAAAGTCACGTTTAAAATTCACATCCAACAACTCGGAAAGCTACAACCAGCTGTTTTCACTATCAGAACTTATGGAGGCTTTAGACAAGGCCCATGATACTTCCGCTGGGCCTGACAAAATACATTACCAGTTTTTAAAACATCTTCCAGAATCATCTTTAACATCTCTTTTAAAACTCTTCAATGATTTATGGATTACTGGTAACCTACCTAAAATATGGAAAGAAGCAACAGTAATACCAGTTCCCAAACCCGGTAAAGATAGTGAAGATCCTACCAACTATCGACCTATTGCACTCACAAGCTGCATGTGCAAAACAATGGAACGAATGATCAATTCTCGGCTTGTATGGTACCTGGAAACTAACAATTTAATATCTCCTTTCCAAAGTGGCTTTCGTTATGGACGGAGCACCAACGATCATCTGGTTAGACTAGAAACATTCATTCGCGATGCATTTATCAAGAAAGAACATTTAGTAGCGGTTTTCTTTGATTTAGAAAAGGCCTATGACACAACATGGAAGTACGGGATACTAAAAGACCTGCACGATCTAGGTCTTAAAGGCCGTCTGCCCTCTTTCATATCCAACTTCCTCTCCGACAGAGAATTCAAGGTACGAGTGGGCTGTACTCTCTCAGATTTGCACGAGCAAGAGATGGGTGTGCCCCAGGGCAGTATTTTATCTGTGACACTTTTCAATATCAAAATTAATAACATCACCAAGTGTTTGACTCCTGGTGTGGATTGCTCACTATATGTTGATGATTTTCTCATATGTTATCGGTCAAAGCACATGCATACAATTGAAAGACAACTACAGCAAAATATCAACAAGATTCAAAATTAAGCTAGTACGAACGGTTTCAAATTCTCGAAATCAAAAACGGTATGCATGCATTTCTGTCAGTTACGAAAACATCACGATGAACCGAACCTCACGCTGGATGGAACACCTATTCCAGTTGTTGAGGAAACCAAATTTTTAGGTATAATCTTTGACAGAAAACTGACCTTTATTCCACACCTAAAGAACTTGAAAGCTAAATGCTTAAAAGCACTTAACCTACTTAAAGTAGTAGCGCACACTGACTGGGGTGCTGATAGAAAAGTCATCCTAAATTTATACAGAACGTTTATTCGCTCCAAAGTGGACTATGGTTGCGTTGTGTATGGTTCAGCCAGAAAATCGTATCTTAAAATGCTTGATCCAATTCATCATCAGGGAATAAGACTGGCTCTGGGAGCATTTAAAACATCCCCGTGTGAAAGCCTTCTAGCTGAGGCGAATGAACCACCGTTATCGCATCGTAGAGAAATGCTTTCCGCACAGTATGCTCTGAAATTAAAATCAAACCCTCTGAATCCTGCTTTTTCGGCTGTTTTTCAACCCAAATACAAAACTTTATACGAAAATAAACCAAACGCCATACCTTCCTTTGGCATTAGAATATCATCCAGCCTTGACACTACAAATATAGATCTTTCTAAAATTCAGAAAACATCGATCTCTGAAACACCACCCTGGCTAATTAAACAACCAAAAGTACGTTTTACGCTACACGATGGAAAAAAATCCGAAACAAACCCTTCTATCTTCCACAACTCTTACCATGAACTCCTCACCGAATTTAAAAACTACACGAGAATTTACACTGATGGATCAAAGGATGAGGAAAAGGCTGCTGCAGCCTTTGTTTGTGGAAATCACACAACGCAAGTTCGCTTACCAAATGGAGCATCAATTTTTACAGCCGAAATCAGAGCAATAGACCTTGCTCTGCAACATATAGAAAAGAACCGTATTTCAAACTGTATCATCTTCTCCGACTCGCTATCAGTACTCCAGTCACTACACAATAGAAAACTGGAGAACCCATTATTAAAAAACATACTTGTAAAAAATACCGAGTTGAGTGTCTCCCACAATATAATATACTGTTGGTTACCTAGCCACATTGGTATTAAAGGTAACGAAAAAGCAGATCGCGCTGCTAAAATGGCCCTTTCTCAAGAACCATCTGATTTTAAAATACCATATACTGATTTTAAACCTTGTATCAGAAAGTTCTTACGTCAGAAGTGGCAGGCATCATGGAATGATGCTGTAAATAACAAACTTCACGCAATCAAACCGACTCTAGGAGAATGGACTCCTTCCTACAGAACCATTCGTAGGGAGGAGGTAGTCATTGCAAGAATCCGAATTGGTCATACTTTTATCACCCACACCCACATACTAAAAGGTGACGACCCACCAGAGTGCGTTTCTTGCAATGAACCATTCACTGTCAAGCACTTTATGATAGAGTGCTTTGACCTACAACCAACGCGCGATCGTTATTACATTGTGCATGACATGAAAGAACTTTTTGATAATATAAACATCACTCGTATTATAGAGTTCTTGAAAGCCGTAAATATTTACTCTAAACTCTGACTTTTATGCTATCACCTTGTGCAGTTTTATGCAATATATATACCGTCCCATTTTAATACCTATTGATCATTTTTACATCTCCCGTTGAGCGGGAAGCTTTATTTTGCACCGTTATCATCTTACCGTTTTTTAATTTCAACCATTTGTTCTTTTATATCGCTGGTCGATATAGGACCTTTTATAAGTTTTAAAAGATTATAGAAATAACACTTTGTTTGGCGCTAAATAGCCTAAAAGTGCTGATGCGCCGTTAAAAATCAATCAATCAATCAATCAACATTTTTGGGTATTATCTTTGACAGAAAACTGACCTTTATTCCACACCTAAAAAACTTGAAAGCCAAATGCTTAAAAGCACTTGACCTACTTAAAGTAGTAGCGCACACTGACTGGGGTGCTGATAGAAAAGTCATCCTGAATTTATATAGAACGTTTATTCGCTCCAAACTAGACTATGGTTGCGTTGTGTATGGTTCAGCCAGAAAATCGTATCTTAAAATGCTTGATCCAATTCATCATCAGGGAATAAGACTGGCTCTGGGAGCATTTAAAACATCCCCCTGTGAAAGCCTTCTAGCTGAGGCGAATGAACCACCGTTATCGCATCGAAGAGAAATGCTTTCCGCACAGTATGCTCTGAAATTAAAATCAAACCCTCTGAACCCTGCTTTTTCGGCTGTTTTTCAACCCAAATACAAAACTTTATACGAAAATAAACCAAACGCCATACCTTCCTTTGGCATTAGAATATCATCCAGCCTTGACACTACAAATATAGATCTTTCTAAAATTCAGAAAACATCCATCTCCGAAACACCACCCTGGCTAATTAAACAACCAAAAGTACGTTTTACGCTACACGATGGAAAAAAATCCGAAACAAACCCTTCTATCTTCCACAACTCTTACCATGAACTCCTCACCGAATTTAAAAACTACACCAGAATTTACACTGATGGATCAAAGGATGAGGAAAAGGCTGCTGCAGCCTTTGTTTGTGGAAATCACACCACGCAAGTTCGCTTACCAAATGGAGCATCAATTTTTACAGCCGAAATCAGAGCAATAGACCTTGCTCTGCAACATATAGAAAAGAACCGTATTTCAAACTGTATCATCTTCTCCGACTCGCTATCAGTACTCCAGTCACTACAAAATAGAAAACTGGAGAACCCATTATTGAAAAACATACTTGTTAAAAATACCGAGTTGAGTGTCTCCCACAATATAATATACTGTTGGTTACCTAGCCACATTGGTATTAAAGGTAACGAAAAAGCAGATCGCGCTGCTAAAATGGCCCTTTCTCAAGAACCATCTGATTTTAAAATACCATATACTGATTTTAAACCTTGTATCAGAAAGTTCTTACGTCAGAAGTGGCAGGCATCATGGAATGATGCTGTAAATAACAAACTTCACGCAATCAAACCAACTCTAGGAGAATGGACTCCTTCCTACAGAACCATTCGTAGGGAGGAGGTAGTCATTGCAAGAATCCGAATTGTCATACTTATATCACCCACACCCACATACTAAAAGGTGACGACCCACCAGAGTGCGTTTCTTGCAATGAACCATTCACTGTCAAGCACTTTATGATAGAGTGCTTTGACCTACAACCTACGCGCGATCGTTATTACATTGTGCCTGAGATGAAGGAACTTTTTGATAATATAAAAATCACTCGTATTATAGAGTTCTTGAAAGCTGTAAATATTTACTCTAAACTCTGACTTTTATGCTATCACCTTGTGCAGTTTTATGCAATATATGTACCGTCCCATTTTAATACCTATTCATCTCTTTGACATCTCCCGTTGATCGGGAAGCTTTATTTTGCACCGTTGCCATCTTACTGTTTTTAATTTCAACCATTTGTTCTTTTATATCGCTGGTCGATATAGGACCTTTTATAAGTTTTAAAAGATTATACAAATAACACTTTGTTTGGCGCTAAATAGCCTAAAAGTGCTGATGCGCCGTTAAATAAACAATCAATCAATCAATCAACGAAAGGAACCTACATATTTACACCCATTCACGGGTACATACACGTGCATCGATTTGACAATTTGTTCTCCTTCTCTGCTTTTGGACTATGAATGGAAGGTCGCTAATGACCTTCACAGCAGAGATCACTTTCCAATCTCCCTTGAAAATATTAAATTTACAATTAATGACGCAACCCCAGAATGGAATATTAAGAAGGCCGACTGGGCGAAGTTTGAAACACTCTGTAAAACTAGGCTGAATGAGGATACAGTGTTCAATGTTGACGACACCATTCAGCATTTTACATCTATTTTAATAGAGATTGCAGAAGAATCCGTTCCCAAGTCCTCGCCATATTGTAAAAGAACCCAAAAACCTTGGGTCACTAAGGAATGTGAGGAAGCCATTAAACTACGCCGAGAAGCATTAAGGAAATTTAATAATCAACCGACGCCCGAAAACTTAAATATATATCGCATTGCCCGGGCCAAAGCTCGCCGCATAATCAAAGAAAGTAAAAGAGCATCATGGAAGAAATATGTTTCTTCTTTAAACTCTCGTTCCTCTGTTAAGAAAGTTTGGGACACTATACGCAAAATAAACGGAAAGAGAAAACAAAACCCTCTCCGACATCTGACACTGAACAATAACAACTTTAGTTCAAAACGTGAACATTGCAAATGCCCTTGCTGCCAGTTTCTCTAAAAATTCATCATCATCTAATTATTCAGAAACCTTCCGAAAACTTAAAACTCAAAAAGAAAAGTCACGTTTAAAATTCACATCCAACAACTCTGAAGTGTATAACCAACTGTTCTCACTATTGGAGCTTAGGGAGGCTTTAGATAAGGCCCATGATACGTCCGCTGGGCCTGACGAAATACATTACCAGTTTTTGAAACACCTTCCAGAATCATCATTAACATTTCGTTTGAAACTCTTCAATGATTTATGGATTACTGGTAATGTACCAAAAATTTGGAAAGAAGCAACTGTAATATCAGTTCCCAAACCGGTAAAGATGGCTAAGATCCCAACCGATAACGACCTATCGCACTCACTAGTTGTGTGTGCAAAACGATGGAACGAATGATCAATTCTCTGCTTGTCTGGTACTTGGAAACTAACAATTTAATATCTCCTTTCCAAACTGGCTTTCGATATGGCCGGAGCACCAACGATCATCTGGTTAGACTGGAAACATTAATTCGTGATGCATTTATCAAGAAAGAACACTTAGTAGCGGTTTTCTTTGATTTAGAAAAGGCCTATGACACGACATGGAAGTACGGATACTAAATGACCTGCACGATCTAGGTCTAAAAGGCCGTCTGCCCTCTTTCATATCCAATTTTCTCTCCGACAGAGAATTCAAAGTACGAGTGGGCTCTACCCTCTCAGATCTGCACGAGCAAGAGATGGGTGTGCCCCAGGGCAGTATTTTATCTGTGACGCTCTTTAACATCAAAATTAATAGCATCATCAAGTGTTTGACTCCTGGTGTGGATTGCTCGTTATACGTTGATGATTTTCTAATATGTTATCGGTCAAAGCACATGCATACAATTGAAAGACAACTGCAGCAAAATATAAACAAAATTCAAAATTGGGCCAATGCAAACGGTTTCAAATTCTCGAAATCAAAAACGGTATGCATGCATTTCTGTCAGCTACGAAAACATCACGATGAACCGAACCTCACGCTGGATGGAACACCTATTCCAGTTGTTGAGGAAACCAAATTTTTAGGTATAATCTTTGACAGAAAACTGACCTTTATTCCACACCTAAAGAACTTAAAAGCTAAATGCTTAAAAGCACATAACCTACTTAAAGTAGTAGCGCACACTGACTGGGGTGCTGATAGAAAAGTCATCCTAAATTTATACAGAACGTTTATTCGCTCCAAACTAGACTATGGTTGCGTTGTGTATGCTTCAGCCCGAAAGTCATATCTTAAAATGCTTGATCCAATTCATCATCAGGGAATAAGACTGGCTCTGGGAGCATTTAAAACATCCCCGTGTGAAAGCCTTCTAGCTGAGGCGAATGAACCACCGTTATCACATCGCAGAGAAATGTTTTCTGCACAGTATGCTCTCAAATTAAAATCAAACCCTCTGAATCCTACTTTTTCGGCTGTTTTTCAACCCAAATACAAAACTTTATACGAAAATAAACCAAACGCCATACCTTCCTTTGGCATTAGAATATCATCCAGCCTTGACACTACAAATATAGATCTTTCTAAAATTCAGAAAACGTCCATCTCCGAAACACCACCTTGGTTAATTAAACAACCAAAAGTACGTTTTACGCTACACGATGGGAAAAAATCAGAAATAAACCCTTCTGTCTTACACAACTCTTACCATGAGCTCCTCACCGAATTTAAAAACTACACCAGAATTTACACTGATGGATCAAGGATGAGGAAAAGGCTGCTGCAGCCTTTGTTTGTGGAAATCACACAACGCAAGTTCGCTTACCAAATGTAGCATCCATTTTTACAGCCGAAATCAGAGCAATAGACCTTGCTCTGCAACATATAGAAAAGAAAGATATTTTAAACAGTATCATCTTCTCCGACTCGCTATCAGTACTCCAGTCACTACACAATAGAAAACTGGAGAACCCATTATTGAAAAACATACTCGTAAAAAATACCGAGCTGAGTGTCTCCCACAATATAATATACTGTTGGTTACCTAGCCACATTGGTATTAAAGGTAACGAAAAAGCAGATCGCGCTGCTAAAATGGCCCTTTCTCAACAACCATCTGATTTTAAAATACCATATACTGATTTTAAACCTTGTATCAGAAAGTTCTTACGTCAGAAGTGGCAGGCATCATGGAATGATGCTGTAAATAACAAACTTCACGCAATCAAACCAACTCTAGGAGAATGGACTCCTTCCTACAGAACCATTCGTAGGGAGGAGGTAGTCATTGCAAGAATCCGAATTGGTCATACTTGTATCACCCACACCCACATACTAAAAGGTGAAGACCCACCAGAGTGCGTTTCTTGCAATGAACCATTCACTGTCAAGCACTTTATGATAGAGTGCTTTGACCTACAACCTACGCGCGATCGTTATTACATTGTGCATGACATGAGAGAACTTTTTGATAATATAAACATCAGTCGTATTATAGAGTTCTTGAAAGCCGTAAATATTTACTCTAAACTCTGACTTTTATGCTATCACCTTGTGCAGTTTTATGCAATATATATACCGTCCCATTTTAATACCTATTGATCATTTTTACATCTCCCGTTGATCGGGAAGCTTTATTTTGCACCGTTACCATCTTACCGTTTTTAATTTCAACCATTTGTTCTTTTATATCGCTGGTCGATATAGGACCTTTTATAAGTTTTAAAAGAATATACAAATAACACTTTGTTTGGCGCTAAATAGCCTAACAGTGCTGATGCGCCGTTAAAAATCAACCAACCAATCAATCAATCAATCAACCTTTGGCATTAGAATATCATCCAGCCTTGACAGTAAAAAAATTGATCTTTCTAAAATTTAGAAAACGTCCGTCTCCGAAACACCACCCTGGCTACTTAATCAACCAAAAGTACTTTTTACGCTACACGATGGAAAAAAAATCTGAGACAAATCCTTACGTCTTCCACAATTATTATCAAGAACTCCTCACCGAATTTAAAAAATACACAAGAATTTATACCGACGGATCAAAGGATGAGGAAAAGGCGTCTGCAGCCTTCGTTTGTGGAAATCACACAACGCAAGTTCGCTTACCAAATAGAGCATCAATTTTTTCAGCCGACATCAGAGTAATAGACCTGGCTCTGCAACATACAGAAAACAAACGTATTTTAAACAGCATCATCTTCTTCGACTCATTATCAATACTTCAGTCACTACACAATAAAAAAACTGGAGAATGCATTATTGAGAAACATACTCGTCAAAAATACCGAGATGAGTGTCTCCCACAATATAATGTATTGTTGGTTACCTAGCCATATTGGTATTAAAGGTGACGAAAAAGCTGATCGCGCTGCTAAAATGGCCGTTACTCAAGAACCATCTGTTTTTAAATTACCGTATACTGATTTTAAACCTAGTGTCAGAATGTCCTTATGTCAGAAGTGGCAGGCATCATGGAATGATGCAGTGAATACCAAACTTCATGCAATTAAGCCAACTCTAGGAGAATGGACTCCTTCCTACAGAACCATGCGTAGGGAGGAGATAGTCATTGCAAGAATCCGAATTGGTAATACTTATATCACCCACTCCCACATACTAAAAGGTGAAGACCCACCAGAGTGCGTTTCTTGCAATTAACCATTCACTGTTAAGCACTTTATGATATAGTGTTTTGACCTGCAACCTACGCGCGATCATTATTACAATGTGCATAATATGAAAGAACTTTTTGATACTATAAACATCACTCGTATTATAGAGTTCCTGAAAGCAGTGAACATTTACTCTAAACTCTAACTTGTATGCTATCACCTTGTGCAGTTTTATGCAATATATATACCGTTCCTTTTTTAATACATTTTCATCATTCTTCATTAACATACACCATTTACATCCCCGTTGATCGGGAAGCTTTATTTTTCACCGTTACCATCTTATCGTTTTAATTGCAACTATTTGTTGTTTATACCGCTGGTCGATATGAGAATTTTTATAATTTTTAAAAGATTATACATATAACATTTTGTTTGGCGCTAAATAGTCTAACAGTGCTGATGCGCCTTTAAAAATCAATCAATCAATCAATCAACCCTAGCCTGTTCTTCACGAACACAATTTCTAAGGGTCTCCCCCTCATAGCCGAATTGTTTCCCCAGTTCTACAAGTTCTTTTATTGATGACATTTAAAAAGTTCGGTGTGACCAACCTAAAGTGCAGTATTCTGCAAAACACGTAATTATTACAACAAACCGTATTTTCCTTCTCGAAAGAAAACAATAACATAAAAGTATACCAAAAAAAAAGTAATGTTATGTGTCTACTCAACCTCACTGTCTTGTCAAGAGCGTCTGAAACACACAAACTAGCATACTAGTATAATGAAACAATAGTAGTGTTCTGTTAAATCCGAAATGATGCCGCTTCTGACACCAAATGTAACAACATAAGCGAGTGGGATTTCCGGATTCACAACAGAACACTTTTGGCGATGATATAAATACAATGTTTAATGATGAATGATTCGAATGAGCAATTAATTATTAATTTGTGCGTGTATATATAACCCAGACATTGGATTTAATTAACATAAGAACGCACTGTCTTAATAACGAAAAATACAAATAAATTACATTACAAAATACAAAGACAAGGGGTGAATGGTTCACAACGATTTGACAATGAAAAGATGGATATAGTTTACTCAGCTAGTAAACAATGTAGAATTTTACTCATGTAGTAAAATGAATTCACTCAGGTAGTGAAATTATGGTGATAAAAAGGGACAGATATACTACTTATCTTTACAGTTCCGAAAGATATAATTGGTTTTACGAACCACAAAATTAGCCAAAATTTCACGACTGGGATCTGTGACAAAACGCCTGGAAGCAAATCATTGATTGTATGCTGCGTTACGACCAAAAGCAAAATGGGTTTTGAAACGCTCTCCTTTATGTTCAGTGGCGTTAGCAACAGCAGCCACTGTTAAGCATGTCATCATTGGCAGTGAATTCAGAACTCACAGCAGCACCAGTGTTTGTATCTCTAAACCACCACATGTTGGTGGCGCACATTCACATGTAGTCCTCGATGAACATGATCAGATTCAGGATCTTGCTAGCTTGTGGTAAATAGCCATTGATTTCTTCCACGGTCCAGTTGTTCAGCTGGTATTGTGTGCACTTAAATAATGATCATCCATTGTTCTAAGGCATGACTTGAAATCCTGCTGCATACAACAGTGAAGTTTAATTGCGTCACAAAACTATTTGCAGAGCATCATCAGTTAACAGTAATGTGCAATTATTTCACAACTATGCATATTCGTAGAGAATCTTTTCCCAACAGTATAGTGATTTTTTTAAAGCTATATTAAAAATCCAAAACACACGCACTCGTGTATTCGTAGAGATTCCTTGTCCTACAGTAAAGTATAATTACGTCACAATGATGTATATTCATACAGGATTCTTTCTCAACAGTAAGGCAGGACCAGATTGAGAAGGGGGGCCGGAAACCCTAAACCCCTCTAAATTAAATATGTATATACACACACACACAGTTACAGTCAGTTGTCACTCGAAATTTGATCATTGTTTTATTCTGGCACACCTTTATTGGGTATTATACACATTTTGAGTAAAAAGACAAAGAATTTTGCCTTGGTGTCCTTTCGAGGAAAGTTAGAGCCCTTCTGAAATTTTGGACCCCCCTTGACCTGATCTGGGGCTGGCAAAGTGTAATTGTGTCACATCTATGTGTATTCGTAAAGGAGCCCTGTTCAGCAATAAAGTATAATTATGCCACGACTATAGAGTATTCCTGTCCAAATGTAGAGTATAATTATATCATAAATGTTTATTCAAAGAGAATCACTGTCCAACAGTAAATTGTAATTATACATCAACTATAGAGTATCCCTGTCCAACAGTAGAGTACATTTATGTCACAAATGTGTATTCCTTGTCCAACAGGAAAGTATAATTATGTCACAACTGTTTATTCCCTGTCAAACAGTAAAGTGTAATTATGTGACAACTGTGTATACTCTGTTAAACAGTAGAGTATAATTATTTCACAACTGTGTATTCATAGAGTATTCCTGTCCAACATTAAAGTGTAATTATGCCACAACGATAGAGTATCCCTGTCAACAGTAGAGTACAATTATGTCACAACTGTGTATTCCTTATCCAACAGGAAAGTATAATTGTCACAACTGTTTATTCTCTGTCAAACAGCAAAGTGCAATTATGTGACAACTGTGTATTCTGTCAAACAGTAAAGTGTAGTTATGTCACAACTGTGTATTTTCCCTGTCCAAAATTAAAGTGTAATTGTGTCACATATATGAGTAGTCATTCCAACAGTAAAGTGTATTGTTATTGTTTTCACTGTATGAACGAGTAATGGTACATAAGTATCAAAGTGAAGGATTCTGACAGACCCAAAAGACTGAGAGGCTGGAACAAAAGTTGTCACTCCAGTGATCTACTTTTAACACCATAACGGATGGCCGTTATCAATTTGTTTGAGTAGATTTCCCTCAAAATAATAGTTTTACTACTACCCTTTAAAGCTTCTAAAATTATAAATACGATAAATAAAGTCTTGTTTTTTATCACGTCATTTCAATGCCAAATAATAATATTAATAATAATAATAATAATAATAATAATAATAATAATAATAATAATATTGTTATTATTATTATTATTATTATTATTATTATTATTAGGAATATCCCCCTGCGGGTCCGGGGTTGTAGAATTGGCCCGACGTGCCTCGCTACGTGTCGTAAAAGGCGACTAAGTAGAGGCAACCTGTTTGCCGTGGGTTGCGTCCCGTGTCGGGGGAGGAAAGGATCCTGGTAGTTGAGCAGTGGCTTTCCCTGCAATACACTACTTTGGCCTCTACTTCTCTTAGACGGGTGGTCGGGATGGGCCCGGTTCCGACAAATCGGCTGGTCACGCCGAGCCCTAGGAGGTCTTTATTAACTTTCTCATCTTCTTTCTCTCTCTCTCCCCCTGCGGGTCCGGGGTTGTAGAATTGGCCCGACGTGCCTCGCTACGTGTCGTAAAAGGCGACTAAGTAGAGGCAACCTGTTTGCCGTGGGTTGCGTCTCGTGTCGGGGGAGGAAAGGATCCTGGTAGTTGAGCAGTGGCTTTCCCTGCAATACACTACTTTGGCCTCTACTTCTCTTAGACGGGTGGTCGGGATGGGCCCGGTTCCGACAAATCGGCTGGTCACGCCGAGCCCTAGGAGGTCTTTATTAACTTTCTCACCTTCTTTCTCTCTCTCCTTGTATCTCTCTTGATACCACCGTTGCCCCTATATTCTTTTCCTTTATATTTCCCTTTTCCAAGTCTTAGAAGGCTTCCTAGAAGGCGGTGGCTTAACGGGTCAATCGGGGGGTAATTTTACCGACCTTAGAAATTGGCGACTTCAGGGTCATTCAAAGGTAATTTTATCAACTGAGTATGGCATCTGTGTATCCCTGACACTTGAAAAGTGTCCCCTTGTTGGGCTCCTTGGTGGGTGGGGAGCACGGGTGCTGAATTTTTAATCTAGCCATCATGGATAATTCCAAAAAAAATCAAAATAAAAGATCGAAACCCTTATGAGAGTCTGACGATGAACCATTTAGTGTGGAGTCATTTCCACGCTTCATGGTCATACAGTCAAAAGATGCCACGAAACTGCTTGCCGCACTATCTCCATTTGTCATCGAAAAGACTATCACAGGATCGATTGGCACACCTAAAAGTGTTAAAAAGTTGAAATCGGGTTGTCTTCTTATTGAGTGTGAGCGACGAGGTCAATCAGACAATATCAGGAAAATGAAAACGTTCTTTGATATCCCAGTAACCTCATTCGCTCACACCACACTGAATACGTCCAAAGGCGTGATTCGCTGCCGTGACTTGGCTGGAGTCACCGACGCTGACATCATTGAAGGAATGAAAGATGAAGGTGTCACTGCAGTCCGACGAATACGTATTAAACGTAATAACAATCTGCAGGACACCAACACCATTGTACTCACCTTCAACAGGCCAACTGTACCCAAAGTGGTGAAAGTTGGCTTTTTGCAAGTAAAGGTAGAGATTTACATTCCCAACCCCCTTCGGTGTTATAAGTGTCAAAAATACGGCCATCACGAAGACCGCTGCTCCAAGAGCCAAATATGTGGCCGATGCGGAGACAATGCTCATCAGGAATCTGATTGTAGAGCAACTCCGCATTGTGTCAACTGCGGAAAAGAGCACCACGCAAATTCCAAGGATTGCGATACCTGGAAACAGGAGAAGGAAATTCAGAGGGTAAAATACACAAATAATATTCCCTATCCAGAAGCCAGAAAAATTGTACAGGCAAAAACAGCCCATCCTGGCCCATCCTTCTCCACTGTAGTGAAGAGCAATCCTAAAACAACGAAGGACGCTCAAACACAAACAGAAGCACCCGATTCAACACCAAATTCAAACACCCCCCATTACCAAGCACAGAAAAACACGGCATCTACTCAGACTACATTTAATAATACCCAACAAACTAAATCACCAAAGAATAAAAAATCTCACGGAAACAGGCAACAAAAGGGGTCAGATGACCCCATCAAACTTTATAACAGGTTTGGAGACATCGAGAGCATGGATGCAGAAGAATCTGCTCCATGCGCTCAAGGGAACTCCAGACCTACAAACAAAAAATTCACCCCCGTACTTCCTCCAGAGAAATAACAAAACAAACTCCGTCTGCGAAAGGTCTAACCTAGCTCCACAATCTTTAATTTAAATTTATAATGAAAAACACTATCATACAATGGAATTGTCGAGGACTTAAAGCAAATTACAATGATATTCTCCTGTTTTTAAACGAACATGATCCTGCGGTACTATGCCTTCAAGAAACATTCTTGAAAGATACAGACAATATCACATTTAAAAACTACTCCCTGTTTAACACATGCTCTCCAAATGTTGATAGGGCATCAGGAGGAGTTTCTGTTATTGTAAACAACAGAGCTCCTCATAGCTTCATTCATTTAAACACCAATTTACAAGCCATTGCTGTAAGCGTCACTCTACATCGAGTGATTACATTTTGCTCTATTTATTTACCACCAAACACTAACCTAGTACCAAACGAACTGGACAATCTTGTTCAACAGCTTCCCGCACCCTTTGTTTTACTCGGGGATTTTAATGCCCATAACATTTTATGGGGATCAAATCATATAAGTGACAGAGGTCACAAAGTTGAAGACTTTATTTCTAGACACGATCTGTGTCTATATAATACCAAAACACCTACATATTTACACCCAGGCACGGGTACATACACAAGCATCGATTTGACAATTTGTTCTCCTTCTCTGCTTTTGGACTATGAATGGAAGGTCGCTGATGACCTTCACAGCAGCGATCACTTCCCAATCTTTCTTGTAAATCTTAACTCTACAGGCGATGAAGTAATTCCACAATGGAATTTAAAGAAGGCCGACTGGGCCAAGTTTGAAACACTGTGTAAAACTAGGCTGAATGAGGATACAGTTTTCAATGTTGACGACACCATTCAGCATTTTACATCTATTTTAATAGAGATTGCAGAAGAATCCATTCCCAAGTCCTCGCCATATTGTAAAAGAACCCAAAAACCTTGGGTCACTAAGGAATGTAAGGAAGCCATTAAACTACGTCGAGAAGCATTAAGGAAATTTAATAATCAACCGACGCCCGAAAACTTAAATATATATCGTATTGCCCGGGCCAAAGCTCGCCGCATAATCAAAGAAAGTAAAAGAGCATCATGGAAGAATTATGTTTCTTCTTTAAACTCTCGTTCCTCTGTTAAAAAAGTTTGGGACACTATACGCAAAATAAACGGAAAGAGAAAGCAAAACCCTCTCCGACATCTGACACTGAACAATAACAACTTTAGTTCAAAACGTGACATTGCAAATATTCTTGCTGACAGTTTCTCGAAAAATTCCTCATCATCTAATTATTCAGAAGCCTTCCGAAAACTTAAAACTCAAAAAGAAAAGTCACGTTTAAAATTCACATCCAACAACTCGGAAAGTTATAATCAATTGTTCTCACTATCGGAGCTTAGGGAGGCTTTAGATAAGGCCCATGATACATCCGCTGGGCCTGACGAGATACATTACCAGTTTCTGAAACACCTTCCAGAATCATCATTAACATCTCTTTTGAAACTCTTCAATGATTTATGGATTACTGGTAATGTACCAAAAATCTGGAAAGAATCAACTGTAATACCAGTCCCCAAACCCGGTAAAGATAGCGAAGACCCCAACAGCTATCGACCAATTGCACTCACAAGCTGTGTGTGCAAAACAATGGAACGAATGATCAATTCTCGGCTTGTCTGGTATTTGGAAACTAACAATTTAATATCTCCTTTCCAAAGTGGCTTTCGATATGGCCGGAGCACCAATGATCATCTGGTTAGACTAGAAACATTCATTCGCGATGCATTTATTAAGAAAGAGCATTTAGTAGCGGTTTTCTTTGATTTAGAAAAGGCCTATGACACGACATGGAAGTACGGGACACTAAATGACCAGAACGATCTAGGTCTAAAAGGCCGTCTGCCCTCTTTCATATCCAGCTTTCTCTCCGACAGAGAATTCAAAGTACGAGTGGGCTCTACCCTCTCAGATCTGCACGAACAAGAGATGGGTGTGCCCCAGGGCAGTATTTTATCTGTGACGCTCTTTAACATCAAAATTAATAGCATCACCAAGTGTTTGACTCCTGGTGTGGATTGCTCGTTATACGTTGATGATTTTCTAATATGTTATCGGTGAAAGCACATGCATACAATTGAAAGACAACTGCAGCAAAATATAAACAAAATTCAAAATTGGGCCAGTGGAAACGGTTTCAAATTCTCGAAATCAAAAACGGTATGCATGCATTTCTGTCAACTACGAAAACATCACGATGAACCGAACCTCACGCTGGATGGAACACCTATTCCAGTTGTTGAGGAAACCAAATTTTTAGGTAATCTTTGACAGAAAACTGACCTTTATTCCACACCTAAAGAACTTAAAAGCTAAATGCTTAAAAGCACTTAACCTACTTAAAGTAGTAGCGCACACTGACTGGGGTGCTGATAGAAAAGTCATCCTAAATTTATACAGAACGTTTATTCGCTCCAAAGTGGACTATGGTTGCGTTGTGTATGGTTCAGCCAGAAAATCGTATCTTAAAATGCTTGATCCAATTCATCATCAGGGAATAAGACTGGCTCTGGGAGCATTTAAAACATCTCCGTGTGAAAGCCTTCTAACTGAGGCGAATGAACCACCGTTATCGCATCGTAGAGAAATGCTTTCCGCACAGTATGCTCTCAAATTAAAATCAAACCCTCTGAATCCTGCTTTTTCGGCTGTTTTTCAACCCAAATACAAAACTTTATACGAAAATAAACCAAACGCCATACCTTCCTTTGGCATTAGAATATCATCCAGCCTTGACACTGCAAATATAGATCTTTCAAAAATTCAGAAAACATCCATCTCCGAAACACCACCCTGGCTAATTAAACAACCAAAAGTACGTTTTACGCTACACGATGGGAAAAAGTCCGAAACAAATCCTTCTATCTTCCACAACTCTTACCATGAACTCCTCACCGAATTTAAAAACTATATCAGAATTTACACTGATGGATCAAAGGATGAGGAAAAGGCTGCTGCAGCCTTTGTTTGTGGAAATCACACAACGCAAGTTCGCTTACCAAATGGAGCATCAATTTTTACAGCCGAAATCAGAGCAATAGACCTTGCTCTGCAACATATAGAAAAGAACCGTATTTTAAACAGTATCATCTTCTCCTACTCGCTATCAGTACTCCAGTCACTACACAATAGAAAACTGGAGAACCCATTATTGAAAAACATACTCGTAAAAAATACCGAGCTGAGTGTCTCCCACAATATAATATACTGTTGGTTACCTAGCCACATTGGTATTAAAGGTAACGAAAAAGCAGATCGCGCTGCTAGAATGGCCCTTTCTCAACAACCATCTGATTTTAAAATACCATATACTGATTTTAAACCTTGTATCAGAAAGTTCTTACGTCAGAAGTGGCAGGCATCATGGAATGATGCTGTAAATAACAAACTTCACGCAATCAAACCAACTCTAGGAGAATGGACTCCTTCCTACAGAAGCATTCGTAGGGAGGAGGTAGTCATTGCAAGAATCCGAATTGGTCATACTTATATCACCCACACCCACATACTAAAAGGTGAAGACCCACCAGAGTGCGTTTCTTGCAATGAACCATTCACTGTCAAGCACTTTATGATAGAGTGCTTTGACCTACAACCTACGCGCGATCGTTGTTACGTTGTGCATGACATGAAAGAACTTTTTGATAATATAAACATCACTCGTATTATCGAGTTCTTGAAAGCCGTAAATATTTACTCTAAACTCTGACTTTTATGCTATCACCTTGTGCAGTTTTATGCAATATACATACCGTCCCATTTTAATACCTATTCATCTTTTTTACATCTCCCGTTGATCGGGAAGCTTTATTTTGCACCGTTACCATCTTACCGTTTTTAATTTCAACCATTTGTTCTTTTATATCGCTAGTCGATATAGAACCTTTTATAAGTTTTAAAAAATTATACAAGTAACACTTTGTTTGGCGCTAAATAGCCTAAAAGTGCTGATGCGCCGTTAAAAAACAATCAATCAATCAATCAATCAATCAACTAAACCCCCTTCGATGTTATAAGTGTCAAAAATACGGCCATCACGAAGACCGCTGCTCTAAAACCCAAATATGTGGCCGATGCGGAGAAAATTCTCATCAGGAAGCTGACTGTAGAGCAACTCCGCATTGTGTCAACTGTGGAAAAGAGCACCACGCAAATTCCAAGGATTGCGATACCTGGAAACAGGAGAAGGAAATTCAGAGGGTAAAATACACAAATAATATTCCCTATCCAGAAACCAGAAAACTTGTCCAGGCGAAAACAGCCCATCCTGGCCCAGCCTTCTCCACTGTGGTGAAGAGCAATCCTAAAACAACGAAGGACGCTCAAACACAAACAGAAGCACCCGATTCAACACCAAGCTCAAACACCCCTCATTACCAATCACAGAAAAACACGGCATCTACTCAGACTACATTTAATAATACCCAACAACCTAAATCACCAAAGAATAAAAAATCTCACGGAAACAGGCAACAAAAGGGGTCAGATGACCCCATCAAACTTTATAACAGGTTTGGAGACATCGAGAGCATGGATGCAGAAGAATCTGCTCCATGCGCACAAGGGAACTCCAGACCTACAAACAAAAAATTCACCCCCGTACTTCCTCCAGAGAAATAACAAAACAAATTCCCTCTGCGAAAGGTCTAACCTAGCTCCACAATCTTTAATTTAAATTTATAATGAAAAACACTATCATACAATGGAATTGTCGAGGACTTAAAGCAAATTACAATGATATTCTCCTGCTTTTAAACGAACATGATCCTGCGGTACTATGCCTTCAAGAAACCTTCTTGAAAGATACAGACAATATCACATTTAAAAACTACTCCCTGTTTAACACCTGCTCTCCAAATGTTGACAGGACATCAGGAGGAGTTTCTGTTATTGTGAACAACAGAGCTCCTCATAGTTTCATTCCTTTAAACACCAATTTACAAACCATTGCTGTAAGCGTCACTCTACATCGAGTGATTACATTTTGCTCTATTTATTTACCACCAAACACTAACCTAGTACCAAACAAACTCGATAATTTTGTTCAACAGCTTCCCGCACCCTTTGTTTTACTCGGGGATTTTAATGCCCATAACATTTTATGGGGATCGAATCATGTAAGTGACAGAGGTCACAAAGTTGAAGACTTTATTTCTAGACACGATCTCTGTCTATATAATACCAAAACACCTACATATTTACACCCAGGCACGGGTACATACACATGCATCGATTTGACAATTTGTTCTCCTTCGCTGCTTTTGGACTATGAATGGAAGGTCGCTGATGACCTTCACAGCAGCGATCACTTCCCAATCTCCCTTGTAAATCATAACTCTACAATTGATGAAGTAATTCCACAATGGAATTTAAAGAAGGCCGACTGGGCCAAATTCGAAACACTCTGTAAAACCAGGCTGAATGAGGATACAGTTTTCAATGTTAACGACCCCATTCAGCATTTTACATCTATTTTAACCGACATTGCAGAAGAATCTATCCCCAAGTCCTCAGCAAACTGTAAAAGAACCCTAAAACCTTGGCTCACTAAGGAATGTAAGGAAGCCATACGGCAACGCCGAGAAGCCTTGAAAAAATTTAACAATCATCCCACGCCCGAGAATTTAAGTAAATATCGTATTCTCCGGGCCAAAGCTCGCCGCACAATCAAAGAAAGTAAACGAGCATCATGGATGAAATATGTTTCCTCTTTAAACTCTCGTTCCTCAATTAAGAAAGTTTGGGACACGATCCGAAAAATAAACGGAAAGAGAAAACACAATTCTTTCCGACATCTAAAAGTGAACAATAACAATCTTAGCTCAAAACGTGACATAGCAAATGTTCTTGCTGATACATTCTCTAAAAATTCGTCATCATCTAATTATTCCGAAGCCTTCCAAAAATTGAAAACTCAAAAGGAAAAGTCACGTTTAAAATTCACATCCAACAACTCGGAAAGCTACAACCAGCTGTTTTCACTATCAGAACTTATGGAGGCTTTAGACAAGGCCCATGATACTTCCGCTGGGCCTGACAAAATACATTACCAGTTTTTAAAACATCTTCCAGAATCATCTTTAACATCTCTTTTAAAACTCTTCAATGATTTATGGATTACTGGTAACCTACCTAAAATATGGAAAGAAGCAACAGTAATACCAGTTCCCAAACCCGGTAAAGATAGTGAAGATCCTACCAACTATCGACCTATTGCACTCACAAGCTGCATGTGCAAAACAATGGAACGAATGATCAATTCTCGGCTTGTATGGTACCTGGAAACTAACAATTTAATATCTCCTTTCCAAAGTGGCTTTCGTTATGGACGGAGCACCAACGATCATCTGGTTAGACTAGAAACATTCATTCGCGATGCATTTATCAAGAAAGAACATTTAGTAGCGGTTTTCTTTGATTTAGAAAAGGCCTATGACACAACATGGAAGTACCGGATACTAAAAGACCTGCACGATCTAGGTCTTAAAGGCCGTCTGCCCTCTTTCATATCCAACTTCCTCTCCGACAGAGAATTCAAGGTACGAGTGGGCTGTACTCTCTCAGATTTGCACGAGCAAGAGATGGGTGTGCCCCAGGGCAGTATTTTATCTGTGACACTTTTCAATATCAAAATTAATAACAACACCAAGTGTTTGACTCCTGGTGTGGATTGCTCACTATATGTTGATGATTTTCTCATATGTTATCGGTCAAAGCACATGCATACAATTGAAAGACAACTACAGCAAAATATCAACAAGATTCAAAATTGGGCTAGTACGAACGGTTTCAAATTCTCGACATCAAAAACGGTATGTATGCATTTCTGTCAATTACGACGACACCACGATGAACCTAAACTCACGCTGGACGGAACACCTATTCCAGTTGTTGAGGAAACCAAATTTTTGGGTATTATCTTTGACAGAAAACTGACCTTTATTCCACACCTAAAAAACTTGAAAGCCAAATGCTTAAAAGCACTTGACCTACTTAAAGTAGTAGCACACACTGACTGGGGTGCTGATAGAAAAGTCATCCTGAATTTATATAGAACGTTTATTCGCTCCAAACTAGACTATGGTTGCGTTGTGTATGGTTCTGCCAGAAAATCGTATCTTAAAATGCTTGATCCAATTCATCATCAGGGAATAAGACTGGCTCTGGGAGCATTTAAAACATCCCCGTGTGAAAGCCTTCTAGCTGAGGCGAATGAACCACCGTTATCGCATCGTAGAGAAATGCTTTCTGCACAGTATGCTCTCAAATTAAAATCAAACCCTCTGAATCCTGCTTTTTCGGCTGTTTTTCAACCCAAATACAAAACTTTATACGAAAATAAACCAAACGCCATACCTTCCTTTGGCATTAGAATATCATCCAGCCTTGACACTACAAATATAGCTCTTTCAAAAATTCAGAAAACATCCATCTCCGAAACACCACCCTGGCTAATTAAACAACCAAAAGTACGTTTTACGCTACACGATGGAAAAAAATCCGAAACAAACCCTTCTATCTTCCACAACTCTTACCATGAACTCCTCACCGAATTTAAAAACTACACCAGAATTTACACTGATGGATCAAAGGATGAGGAAAAGGCTGCTGCAGCCTTTGTTTGTGGAAATCACACAACGCAAGTTCGCTTACCAAATGGAGCATCAATTTTTACAGCCGAAATCAGAGCGACCTTGCTCTGCAACATATAGAAAAGAACCGTATTTTAAACTGTATCATCTTCTCCGACTCGCTATCAGTACTCCAGTCACTACACAATAGAAAACTGGAGAACCCATTATTGAAAAACATACTCGTAAAAAATACCGAGCTGAGTGTCACCCACAATATAATATACTGTTGGTTACCTAGCCACATTGGTATTAAAGGTAACGAAAAAGCAGATCGCGCTGCTAAAATGGCCCTTTCTCAAGAACCATCTGATTTTAAAATACCATATACTGATTTTAAACCTTGTATCAGAAAGTTCTTACGTCAGAAGTGGCAGGCATCATGGAATGATGCTGTAAATAACAAACTTCATGCAATCAAACCAACTCTAGGAGAATGGACTCCTTCCTACAGAAGCATTCGTAGGGAGGAGGTAGTCATTGCAAGAATCCGAATTGGTCATACTTATATCACCCACACCCACATACTAAAAGGTGAAGACCCACCAGAGTGCGTTTCTTGCAATGAACCATTCACTGTCAAGCACTTTATGATAGAGTGCTTTGACCTACAACCTACGCGCGATCGTTATTACGTTGTGCATGACATGAAAGAACTTTTTGATAATATAAACATCACTCGTATTATCGAGTTCTTGAAAGCCGTAAATATTTACTCAAATCTCTGACTTTTATGCTATCACCTTGTGCAGTTTTATGCAATATATATACCGTCCCATTTTAATACCTATTCATCTTTTTTACATCTCCCGTTGATCGGGAAGCTTTATTTTGCACCGTTACCATCTTACCGTTTTTAATTTCAACCGTTTGTTCTTTTATATCGCTGGTCGATATAGAACCTTTTATAAGTTTTAAAAGATTATACAAGTAACACTTTGTTTGGCGCTAAATAGCCTAAAAGTGCTGAGCGCCGTTAAAAAACAATCAATCAATCAGTCAATCAATCAATCCTGCTTTTAAACGAACATGATCCTGCGGTACTATGCCTTCAAGAAACATTCTTGAAAGATACGGACAATATCACATTTAAAAACTACTCCCTGTTTAACACCTGCTCTCTAAATGTTGATAGGGCATCAGGAGGAGTTTCTGTTATTGTAAACAACAGAGCTCCTCATAGCTTCATTCATTTAAACACCAATTTACAAGCCATTGCTGTAAGCGTCACTCTACATCGAGTGATTACATTTTGCTCTATTTATTTACCACCAAACACTAACCTAGTACCAAACGAACTGGACAATCTTGTTCAACAGCTTCCCGCACCCTTTGTTTTACTCGGGGATTTTAATGCCCATAACATTTTATGGGGATCAAATCATATAAGTGACAGAGGTCACAAAGTTGAAGACTTTATTTCTAGACACGATCTGTGTCTATATAATACCAAAACACCTACATATTTACACCCAGGCACGGGTACATACACAAGCATCGATTTGACAATTTGTTCTCCTTCTCTGCTTTTGGACTATGAATGGAAGGTCGCTGATGACCTTCACAGCAGCGATCACTTCCCAATCTTTCTTGTAAATCTTAACTCTACAGTCGATGAAGTAATTCCACAATGGAATTTAAAGAAGGCCGACTGGGCGAAGTTTGAAACACTGTGTAAAACTAGGCTGAATGAGGATACAGTTTTCAATGTTGACGACACCATTCAGCATTTTACATCTATTTTAATAGAGATTGCAGAAGAATCCGTTCCCAAGTCCTCGCCATATTGTAAAAGAACCCAAAAACCTTGGGTCACTAAGGAATGTAAGGAAGCCATTAAACTACGTCGAGAAGCACTAAGGAAATTTAATAATCGACCGACGCCCGAAAACTTAAATATATATCGCATTGCCCGGGCCAAAGCTCGCCGCATAATCAAAGAAAGTAAAAGAACATCATGGAAGAAGTATGTTTCTTCTTTAAACTCTCGTTCCTTTGTTAAGAAAGTTTGGGACACTATACGCAAAATAAACGGAAAGAGAAAGCAAAACCCTCTCCGACATCTGACACTGAACAATAACAACTTTAGTTCAAAACGTGACATTGCAAATATTCTTGCTGACAGTTTCTCGAAAAATTCCTCATCATCTAATTATTCAGAAGCCTTCCAAAAACATAAAACTCAAAAAGAAAAGTCACGTTTAAAATTCACATCCAACAACTCGGAAAGTTATAATCAATTGTTCTCACTATCGGAGCTTAGGGAGGCTTTAGATAAGGCCCATGATACATCCGCTGGGCCTGACGAGATACATTACCAGTTTCTGAAACACCTTCCAGAATCATCATTAACATCTCTTTTGAAACTCTTCAATGATTTATGGATTACTGGTAATGTACCAAAAATCTGGAAAGAATCAACTGTAATACCAGTCCCCAAACCCGGTAAAGATAGCGAAGACCCCAACAGCTATCGACCAATTGCACTCACAAGCTGTGTGTGCAAAACAATGGAACGAATGATCAATTCTCGGCTTGTCTGGTATTTGGAAACTAACAATTTAATATCTCCTTTCCAAAGTGGCTTTCGATATGGCCGGAGCACCAATGATCATCTGGTTAGACTGGAAACATTTATTCGCGATGCATTTATTAAGAAAGAACATTTAGTAGCGGTTTTCTTTGATTTAGAAAAGGCCTATGACACAACATGCAAGTACGGGATATTAAATGACCTGAACGATCTAGGTCTAAAAGGCCGTCTGCCCTCTTTCATATCCAACTTTCTCTCCGACAGAGAATTCAAAGTACGAGTGGGCTCTACCCTCTCAGATCTGCACGAGCAAGAGATGGGTGTGCCCCAGGGCAGTATTTTATCTGTGACGCTCTTTAACATCAAAATTAATAGCATCACCAAGTGTTTGACTCCTGGTGTGGATTGTTCGTTATACGTTGATGATTTTCTAATATGTTATCGGTCGAAGCACATGCATACAATTGAAAGACAACTGCAGCAAAATATAAACAAAATTCAAAATTGGGCCAATGCAAACGGTTTCAAATTCTCGAAATCAAAAACGGTATGCATGCATTTCTGTCAGTTACGAAAACATCACGATGAACCGAACCTCACACTGGATGGAACACCTATTCCAGTTGTTGAGGAAACCAAATCTTTAGGTATAATCTTTGACAGAAAACTGACCTTTATTCCACACCTAAAGAACTTAAAAGCTAAATGCTTAAAAGCACTTAACCTACTTAAAGTAGTAGCGCACACTGACTGGGGTGCTGATAGAAAAGTCATCCTAAATTTATACAGAACGTTTATTCGCTCCAAACTAGACTATGGTTGCGTTGTGTATGGTTCTGCCAGAAAATCGTATCTTAAAATGCTTGATCCAATTCATCATCAGGGAATAAGACTGGCTCTGGGAGCATTTAAAACTTCCCCGTGTGAAAGCCTTCTAGCTGAGGCGAATGAACCACCGTTATCGCATCGTAGAGAAATGCTTTCCGCACAGTATGCTCTCAAATTAAAATCAAACCCTCTGAATCCTGCTTTTTCGGCTGTTTTTCAACCCAAATACAAAACTTTATACGAAAATAAACCAAACGCCATACCTTCCTTTGGCATTAGAATATCATCCAGCCTTGACACTACAAATATAGATCTTTCAAAAATTCAGAAAACATCCATCTCCGAAACACCACCCTGGCTAATTAAACAACCAAAAGTACGTTTTACGCTACACGATGGCAAAAAGTCCGAAACAAACCCTTCTATCTTCCACAACTCTTACCATGAACTCCTCACCGAATTTAAAAACTACACCAGAATTTACACTGATGGATCAAAGGATGAGGAAAAGGCTGCTGCAGCCTTTGTTTGTGGAAATCACACAACGCAAGTTCGCTTACCAAATGGAGCATCAATTTTTACAGCCGAAATCAGAGCAATAGACCTTGCTCTGCAACATATAGAAAAGAACCGTATTTTAAACAGTATCATCTTCTCCGACTCGCTATCAGTACTCCAGTCACTACACAATAGAAAACTGGAGAACCCATTATTGAAAAACATACTCTTAAAAAATACCGAGCTGAGTGTCTCCCACAATATAATATACTGTTGGTTACCTAGCCACATTGGTATTAAAGGTAACGAAAAAGCAGATCGCGCTGCTAAAATGGCCCTTTCTCAAGAACCATCTGATTTTAAAATACCATATACTGAATTTAAACCTTGTATCAGAAAGTTCTTACGTCAGAAGTGGCAGGCATCATGGAATGATGCTGTAAATAACAAACTTCACGCAATCAAACCAACTCTAGGAGAATGGACTCCTTCCTACAGAACCATTCGTAGGGAGGAGGTAGTCATTGCAAGAATCCGAATTGGTCATGCCTGTATCACCCACACCCACATACTAAAAGGTGAAGACCCACCAGAGTGCGTTTCTTGCAATGAACCATTCACTGTCAAGCACTTTATGATAGAGTGCCTTGACCTACAACCTACGCGCGATCGTTGTTACATTGTGCATGACATGAAAGAACTTTTTGATAATAAAAACATCAGTCGTATTATAGAGTTCTTGAAAGCCGTAAATATTTACTCTAAACTCTGACTTTTATGTTATCACCTTGTGCAGTTTTATGCAATATATATACCGTCCCATTTTAATACCTATTCATTTTTTTTACATCTCTCGTTGATCGGGAAACTTTATTTTGCACCGTTACCATCTTACCGTTTTTAATTTCAACCAGTTGTTCTTTTATATCGCTGGTCGATATAAGACCTTTTATAAGTTTTAAAAGATTATACAAATAACACTTTGTTTGGCGCTAAATAGCCTAAAAGTGCTGATGCGCCGTTAAAAAACAATCAATCAATCAATCAATCAATCATTCATTTAAACACCAATTTACAAGCCATTGATGTAAGCGTCAGTCTACATCGAGTGATTACATTTTGCTCTATTTACTTACCACCAAACACTAACCTAGTACCAAACGAATTAGACGACCTTGTTCAACAGCTTCCCGCGGCATTTGTTTTACTCGGAGATTTTAATGCCCACAACATTTTATGGGGATCGAATCATATAAGTGACAGAGGTCACAAAGTTGAAGACCTTATTTCTAGACACGATCTGTGTCTATATAATACCAAAACACCTACATATTTACACCCAGGCACGGTTACATAAACATGCATCGATTTGACAATTTGTTCTCCTTCGCTGCTTTAGGACTATGAATGGAAGGTCGCTGATGACCTTCACAGCAGCGATCACTTCCCAATCTCCCTTGTAAATCATAACTCTACAATTGATGAAGTAATTCCACAATGGAATTTAAAGAAGGCGGACGCCAAGTTCGAAACACTCTGTAAAACTAGGCTGAATGAGGATACAGTTTTCAATGTTAACGATCCCATTCAGCATTTTATATCTATTTTAACCGACATTGCAGAAGAATCTATCCCCAAGTCCTCAACAAACTGTAAAAGAACCCTAAAACCTTGGCTCACTAAGGAATGTAAGGAAGCCATACGGCAACGCCGAGAAGCATTAAAAAAATTCAATAATCACCCGACGCCCGAAAACTTAAATATATATCGCATTGCCCGGGCCAAAGCTCGCCGCACAATCAAAGAAAGTAAAAGAGCATCATGGAAGAAATATGTTTCTTCTTTAAACTCTCGTTCCTCTGTTAAGAAAGTTTGGGACACTATACGCAAAATGAACGGAAAGAGAAAACAAAACCCTCTCCGACATCTGACACTGAACAATAACAACTTTAGTTCAAAACGTGACATTGCAAATATTCTTGCTGACAGTTTCTCGAAAAATTCCTCATCATCTAATTATTCAGAACCCTTCCGAAAACTTAAAACTCAAAAAGAAAAGTCACGTTTAAAATTCACATCCAACAACTCGGAAAGTTATAATCAATTGTTCTCACTATCGGAGCTTAGGGAGGCTTTAGATAAGGCCCATGATACTTCCGCTGGGCCTGACGAAATACATTACCAGTTTTTGAAACACCTTCCAGAATCATCTTTAACATCTCTTTTGAAACTCTTCAATGATTTATGGATTACTGGTAATGTACCAAAAATCTGGAAAGAAGTAACTGTAATACCAGTCCCCAAACCCGGTAAAGATAGCGAAGACCCCAACAGCTATCGACCAATTGCACTCACAAGCTGTGTGTGCAAAACAATGGAACGAATGATCAATTCTCGGCTTGTCTGGTATTTGGAAACTAACAATTTAATATCTCCTTTCCAAAGTGGCTTTCGATATGGCCGGAGCACCAGTGATCATCTGGTTAGACTGGAAACATTTATTCGCGATGCATTTATTAAGAAAGAACATTTAGTAGCGGTTTTCTTTGATTTAGAAAAGGCCTATGACACGACATGGAAGTACGGGATACTAAATGACCTGAACGATCTAGGTCTAAAAGGCCGTCTACCCTCTTTCATATCCAATTTTCTCTCCGACAGAGAATTCAAAGTACGAGTGGGCTCTACCCTCTCAGATCTGCACGAGCAAGAGATGGGTGTGCCCCAGGGCAGTATTTTATCTGTGACGCTCTTTAACATCAAAATTAATAGCATCACCAAGTGTTTGACTCCTGGTGTGGATTGTTCGTTATACGTTGATGATTTTCTAATATGTTATCGGTCAAAGCACATGCATACAATTGAAAGACAACTGCAGCAAAATATAAACAAAATTCAAAATTGGGCCAATGCAAACGGTTTCAAATTCTCGAAATCAAAAACGGTATGCATGCATTTCTGTCAGCTACGAAAACATCACGATGAACCGAACCTCACACTGGATGGAACACCTATTCCAGTTGTTGAGGAAACAAAATTTTTAGGTATAACCTTTGACAGAAAACTGACCTTTATTCCACACCTAAAGAACTTAAAAGCTAAATGCTTAAAAGCACTTAACCTACTTAAAGTAGTAGCGCACACTGACTGGGGTGCTGATAGAAAAGTCATCCTAAATTTATACAGAACGTTTATTCGCTCCAAACTAGACTATGGTTGCGTTGTGTATGGTTCTTCCCGAAAGTCATATCTTAAAATGCTTGATCCAATTCATCATCAGGGAATAAGACTGGCTCTGGGAGCATTTAAAACATCCCCGTGTGAAAGCCTTCTAGCTGAGGCGAATGAACCACCGTTATCGCATCGCAGAGAAATGCTTTCTGCACAGTATGCTCTCAAATTAAAATCAAACCCTCTGAATCCTACTTTTTCGGCTGTTTTTCAACCCAAATACAAAACTTTATACGAAAATAAACCAAACGCCATACCTACCTTTGGCATTAGAATATCACCCAGCCTTGATACTACAAATATAGATCTTTCTGAAATTCAGAAAACGTCCATCTCCGAAACACCACCTTGGTTAATAAACAACCAACAGTTCGTTTTACGCTACACGATGGGAAAAAATCAGAAATAAACCCTTCTGTCTTACACAACTCTTACCATGAACTCCTCACCGAATTTAAAAACTACACCAGAATTTACACTAATGGATCGAAGGATGAGGAAAAGGCTGCTGCAGCCTTTGTGGAAATCACACAACGCAAGTTCGCTTACCAAATGTAGCATCCATTTTTACAGCCGAAATCAGAGCAATAGACCTTGCTCTATAACATATAGAAAAGAACCATATTTTAAACAGTATCATCTTCTCCGACTCGCTATCAGTACTCCAGTCACTACACAATAGAAAACTGGAGAACCCATTATTAAAAAACATACTCTTAAAAAATACCGAGCTGAGTGTCTCCCACAATACAAGATACTGTTGGTTACCTAGCCACATTGGCATTAATGGTAACGAAAAAGCAGATCGCGCTGCTATAATGGCCCTTACTCAAGAACCATCTGATTTTAAAATACCATATACTGATTTTAAACCTTGTATCAGAAAGTTCTTTCGTCAGAAGTGGCAGGCATCGTGGAATGATGCCGTGAATAACAAACTTCATGCAATCAAGCCAACTCTAGGAGAATGGACTCCTTCCTACAGAACCATTCGTAGGGAGGAGATAGTCATTGCAAGAATCCGAATTGGTCATACTTATATCACCCACACCCACATACTAAAACGTGAAGACCCACCAGAGTGCGTTTCTTGCAATGAACCATTCACTGTCAAACACATTATGATAGAGTGCTTTGACCTACAACCTACGCGCGATCGTTATTACATTGTGCATGACATGAAAGAACTTTCTGAGACTGTAAACATCACTCTTATTATAGAGTTCCTGAAAGCTGTAAATATTTACTCTAGACTCTGACTTTTATGCTATCACCTTGTGCAGTTTTATGCAATATATATACCGTCCCATTTTAATACCTATTCATCTTTTTTACATCTCCCGTTGATCGGGAAGCTTTATTTTGCACCGTTACCATCTTACTGTTTTTAATTTCAACCATTTGATCTTTTATATCGCTGGTCGATATAGGACCTTTTATAAGTTTTAAAAGATTATACAAATAACACTTTGTTTGGCGCTAAATAGCCTAAAAGTGCTGATGCGCCGTTAAAACAAACAATCAATCAATCAATCAATCAACAAATAACACTTTGTTTGGCGCTAAATAGCCTAACAGTGCTGATGCGCCCTTAAAAATCAACCAATGAATGAATCAATCAGTCATTTCTACGCACCTAAAGTTTTCGTTTCCAATATTGTTGTTGTTGTTGTTGTAGGGTTTAACGCCATTTTCCAGCACAAGGTAGGCTATACATATCGGCCAGTATTAATAGTGGAGGAAGAACCCGGAAAAACACCGTAAAGAACCACCGACCCACGAGAAGCTAGTGGCAAGCTTTCTCACATACCCACATTAGCCGAATCCGAGACTCGAACTCACGCAGGCAGAGGTGAGATGGCAGTGATCTGTAATGGAGAGCGCTTTAGACCACTCGGCCACTCGGGGCCCCTTTTCAATATTGAAGCAAAAGTCATACCGAATTCGAGCGAATGACAACAACACAAGATATTCAGCAATGCTTACCATGTGAAAAGATGCAATTGTCACCAGAATATTCTGTTCAAAATAATATTAATTTTGGACACAGGGGATACCATCCCCCTGTTTTCCTGACTCGCCATATGTCGGCCTATTCTGCGCATATCTTTGAAAAGATGTAATGTTTATCCATCTTGCTATAGAATTGAAATGTATTACTTTGGACTGTTTCTGTGAGCAGTTCAGTCGATTAATTAGGTCAGGTTTATAGCTAGTTTTACAAAATTCAACGTAAAAATGGCAAGAGATATTAAGCTGACTAAACCGATCTTGTATAAAAGTTAGTTAAGTTCAACATTTTGTGAAAAATAAGCTATTACATGGAAGAGAAACAACAATGAATATGATGTAATGTGTTTACAACGTCTTGTTGATGGGGAAACATTACTACAGAATTTAGAAACAGACTAACGCCGGGGAATTTGTTGAGAATTTATGTTTTAGCGGCAAGTAGACAGGTTCGGTAGCAGACGATTTTGTAAGTGTCGGACAACTTCTTGCAAAATTGGAAACTTGGATTAAAATAGTTTTGTTTTAAGGTACACATTTCCATCTTTTATATAATGCATTTATTTGTATGATTCTAAAAGATGCATAGTAAATCGAATTTTCTGGGTTACAGGTTCAAGAAGGTCATGGAGTGGGTCTTCACGTTGCCATTTAGAAATCCCATTTTTATGTGCATTTCGAGTCTAACGTGGGATATTTTTGTACACTTTGAGTATCACTTTTCTTAATTAATGTACGATTCTTCTTTCTGGATACAAAATGGATTTTTGACCCAAAATAGCACGTGATCAAATGTTTACAGAAAGGACGTATCGTTGCGCAGAATATGCCGACATAGCGGTATATCATCTTTATTATTCCATATTATTATCATTAGTAGTAGTAGTAGTACTATTATTATTATTATTATTATTATTATTATTATTATTATTATTAAAACATGCCAGAAACAATCAAAAGCTTTAATTTTTATAGTGATGCAGTGGGTTTAACACTTACTTTCATCATTTTTAGCTCGAAACATTGAGTATATGTTAAACCTTATGCAACAGCAACAATCGCCTTTCATGTTTTTATACATGGAGAATACTTACACCCCTCTATCCTTTTTACAAACTAAAATTCTTGTATAAGAAATTTCTCCAGTTTTATTTTGTCTTCCTTTTCCACCGAGCTACAGTCTCAAAAGGGCGTCACGTGTCAAATCATATGGTGATGTCATGATATTATTGATTACAGTCATGTCACTTTTTCTCACCCATGCGACAGAGAAATCTAGCTGTTTTACTAACCTTACTTTTCTTATCTGAGTCTAATCATCTCAGACGGGTCGTCTCAGTCAAGGTGTTCACGCGCTCAGAACTACTTTTAAAAAAAACGAAACCCTTGTTGTATTCTGCTGTGCCTGACATAGTTGTTCTAAAATCAAACAAAAACAACAACAAATATATAACAAAAACATAGTAACTTAAGGTGAATTCATCTTTGAGAACGCACCATACAAAAACATTTCGAGAGAGACAATGACACACACGCATACGATGTTGAGCTTTTTGGTATTATGCTAGTTCGTTCCACACAGCATGGTCAGTTGTATCCTATATGCAGGCCTAACTCAGAACAGTTTAAGGTCAACGTCATTAAAAGTAGTAAAGCTATGTATATAGTTTTAAATACTTTGTGTGAAACAAATTATATACTGTTAGCTACTTTTAATGACGCTGACCTGAAAAATGACTGTGCTACAGATAGGATAAAATTCTCAATACTATGTGAAATGAACTATGACAGAAAATACTGATCCATGCACATAGACTATAGACCTATACACGTCATAGCCTCCCAACTCTCTTAACAACTAAGGAAAACTTAGTAACAGCCAGCATGTTTTAAGTTAAACATTCTTTATTCTAATTTGTTCAGCAAGCCTTGAGGGGAGACAAATAATGTAACCCCTTGACTGGGACTTCCTTATCTCTGTGCAAACCCCAACATAGATTTTATTAATCTTAGTGTATGTAGTTCAGTAGTCTTGATATTGCAAAATTTAAACATATCACTCTATGTAATTCTGATTGGTCCCAATAAGTACATTAAATTATTCCGCAGCATTCTCTTTACTGATTGGCTGTGATGGCGGGAAAATTTAATTATCCTGCCCGCCTGAACTTTTTGTCTTTAATATTACTACTAGCATTTTGGTGGCAATTTTTGTTTCATATTGACTTCACAGAGTGAATTGTGGATAAAAGGTCACATCTGTCTTAATATGGCCTATTTGGTCCCACATGGGCTCGATACGCTATTTATAGATTTTCATGTCCTGGAAAAAAATGGCATTAAACCCAAAACAATAGCAACATCAAATAATAAAACGAAGGGAAGTAGTCAACTGTTAGCTTGCATGTGGAAAGAGGTTAGGGTATACATGTAAAATGGAATCCATCCTGTATATAAGAATGGTTTAAATGTTAAATTACAAGAAACATAAAGACCCCCCCCCCCGCAACAACAACAACAAAATCAGCAAAGGAGGTGAACAGAACTTTTGATTGAACGTCATTTTTGAGAAAATAAAGCTTCCTACGAAACGCAATAGATAAGGTCAGTATCTCCAAACCGAAGCCTCTAACTGACCGATAGTTTCTCTAATTGGGTTACTTTGTTTTGTTGCTTTATCCCCCTGCGGGTCCGGGGTTGTAGAATTGGCCCGACGTGCCTCGCTACGTTTCGTAAAAGGCGACTAAGTAGAGGCAACCTGTTTGCCGTGGGTTGCGTCCCGTGTCGGGGGAGGAAAGGATCCTGGTAGTTGAGCAGTGGCTTTCCCTGCAATACACTACTTTGGCCTCTACTTCTCTTAGACGGGTGGTCGGGATGGGCCCGGTTCCGACAAATCGGCTGGACACGCCGAGCCCTAGGAGGTCTTTATTAACTTTCTCACCTTCTTTCTCTCTCTCCTTGTATCTCTCTTGATACCACCGTTGCCCCTATATTCTTTTCCTTTATATTTCCCTTTTCCAAGTCTTAGAAGGCTTCCTAGAAGGCGGTGGCTTAACGGGTCAATCGGGGGGTAATTTTACCGACCTTAGAAACTGGCGACTTCAAGGTCAATCAAAGGTAATTTTATCAACTGAGTATGGCATTTGTGTATCCCTGGCACTTGAAAAGTGTCCCCTTGTTGGGCTCCTTGGTGGGTGGGGAGCACGGGTGCTGAATTTTTAATCTAGCCATCATGGATAATTCCAAAAAAAATCAAAATAAAAGATCGAAACCCTTATCAGAGTCTGACGATGAACCATGTAGTGTGGAGTCATTTCCACGCTTCATGGTCATAGAGTCAAAAGATGCCACAAAACCGCTTGCCGCACTATCTCCATTTGTCATCGAAAAGACTATCACAGGATCGATTGGCACACCTAAAAGTGTTAAAAAGTTGAAATCGGGTTGTCTTCTTATTGAGTGTGAGCGACGAGGTCAATCAGACAATATCAGGAAAATGAAAACATTCTTTGATATCCCAGTAACCTCATTCGCTCACACCACACTAAATACGTCCAAAGGCGTGATTCGCTGCCGTGACTTGGCTGGAGTCACCGACGCTGACATCATCGAAGGAATGAAAGATGAAGGTGTCACTGCAGTCCGACGAATACGTGTTAAACGTAATAACAATCTGCAGGACACCAACACCATTGTACTCACCTTCAACAGGCCAACTGTACCCAAAGTGGTAAAAGTTGGCTTTTTGCAAGTAAAGGTAGAGATTTACATTCCCAACCCCCTTCGGTGTTATAAGTGTCAAAAATACGGCCATCACGAAGACCGCTGCTCCAAGAGCCAAATATGTGGCCGATGCGGAGACAATGCTCATCAGGAATCTGATTGTAGAGCAACTCCGCATTGTGTCAACTGCGGAAAAGAGCACCACGCAAATTCCAAGGATTGCGATACCTGGAAACAGGAGAAGGAAATTCAGAGGGTAAAATACACAAATAATATTCCCTATCCAGAAGCCAGAAAAATTGTACAGGCAAAAACAGCCCATCCTGGCCCATCCTTCTCCACTGTAGTGAAGAGCAATCCTAAAACAACGAAGGACGCTCAAACACAAACAGAAGCACCCGATTCAACACCAAATTCAAACACCCCCCATTACCAAGCACAGAAAAACACGGCATCTACTCAGACTGCATTTAATAATACCCAACAACCTAAATCACCAAAGAGTAAAAAATCTCACGGAAACAGGCAACAAAAGGAGTCAGATGACCCCATCAAACTTTATAACAGGTTTGGAGACATCGAGAGCATGGATGCAGAAGAATCTGCTCCATGCGCACAAGGGAACTCCAGACCTACAAACAAAAAATTCACCCCCGTACTTCCTCCAGAGAAATAACAAAACAAATTCCGTCTGCGAAAGGTCTAACCTAGCTCCACAATCTTTAATTTAAATTTATAATGAAAAACACTATCATACAATGGAATTGTCGAGGACTTAAAGCAAATTACAATGATATTCTCCTGCTTTTAAACGAACATGATCCTGCGATATTATGCCTTCAAGAAACATTCTTGAAAGATACGGACAATATCACATTTAAAAACTACTCCCTGTTTAACACCTGCTCTCCAAATGTTGATAGGGCATCAGGAGGAGTTTCTGTTATTGTAAACAACAGAGCTCCTCATAGCTTCATTCATTTAAACACCAATTTACAAGCCATTGCTGTAAGCGTCACTCTACATCGAGTGATTACATTTTGCTCTATTTATTTACCACCAAACACTAACCTAGTACCAAACGAACTGGACAATCTTGTTCAACAGCTTCCCGCACCCTTTGTTTTACTCGGGGATTTTAATGCCCATAACATTTTATGGGGATCGAATCATGTAAGTGACAGAGGTCACAAAGTTGAAGACCTTATTTCTAGACACGATCTGTGTCTTTATAATACCAAAACACCTACATATTTACACCCAGGCACGGGTACATACACAAGCATCGATTTGACAATTTGTTCTCCTTCTCTGCTTTTGGACTATGAATGGAAGGTCGCTGCTGACCTTCACAGCAGCGATCACTTCCCAATCTTTCTTGTAAATCTTAACTCTACAGGCGATGAAGTAATTCCACAGTGGAATTTAAAGAAGGCCGACTGGGCCAAGTTTGAAACACTCTGTAAAACCAGGCTGAATGAGGATACAGTTTTCAATGTTGACGACACCATTCAGCATTTTACATCTATTTTAATAGAGATTGCAGAAGAATCCATTCCCAAGTCCTCGCCATAATGTAAAAGAACCCAAAAACCTTGGGTCACTAAGGAATGTAAGGAAGCCATTAAACTACGCCGAGAAGCATTAAGGAAATTTAATAATCAACCGACGCCCGAAAACTTAAATATATATCGCATTGCCCGGGCCAAAGCTCGCCGCATAATCAAAGAAAGTAAAAGAGCATCATGGAAGAATTATGTTTCTTCTTTAAACTCTCGTTCCTCTGTTAAAAAAGTTTGGGACACTATACGCAAAATAAACGGAAAGAGAAAGCAAAACCCTCTCCGACATCTGACACTGAACAATAACAACTTTAGTTCAAAACGTGACATTGCAAATATTCTTGCTGACAGTTTCTCGAAAAATTCCTCATCATCTAATTATTCAGAAGCCTTCCGAAAACTTAAAACTCAAAAAGAAAAGTCACGTTTAAAATTCACATCCAACAACTCGGAAAGTTATAATCAATTGTTCTCACTATCGGAGCTTAGGGAGGCTTTAGATAAGGCCCATGATACATCCGCTGGGCCTGACGAGATACATTACCAGTTTCTGAAACACCTTCCAGAATCATCATTAACATCTCTTTTGAAACTCTTCAATGATTTATGGATTACTGGTAATGTACCAAAAATCTGGAAAGAATCAACTGTAATACCAGTCCCCAAACCCGGTAAAGATAGCGAAGACCCCAACAGCTATCGACCAATTGCACTCACAAGCTGTGTGTGCAAAACAATGGAACGAATGATCAATTCTCGGCTTGTCTGGTATTTGGAAACTAACAATTTAATATCTCCTTTGCAAAGTGGCTTTCGATATGGCCGGAGCACCAATGATCATCTGGTTAGACTAGAAACATTCATTCGCGATGCATTTATTAAGAAAGAACACTTAGTAGCGGTTTTCTTTGATTTAGAAAAGGCCTATGACACGACATGGAAGTACGGGATACTAAATGACCTGAACGATCTAGGTCTAAAAGGCCGTCTGCCCTCTTTCATATCCAACTTTCTCTCTGACAGAGAATTCAAAGTACGAGTGGGCTCTACCCTCTCAGATCTGCACGAGCAAGAGATGGGTGTGCCCCAGGGCAGTATTTTATCTGTGACGCTCTTTAACATCAAAATTAATAGCATCACTAAGTGTTTGACCCCTGGTGTGGATTGTTCGTTATACGTTGATGATTTTCTAATATGTTATCGGTCAAAGCACATGCATACAATTGAAAGACAACTGCAGCAAAATATAAATAAAATTCAAAATTGGGCCAATGCAAACGGTTTCAAATTCTCGAAATCAAAAACGGTATGCATGCATTTCTGTCAGTTACGAAAACATCACGATGAACCGAACCTCACACTGGATGGAACACCTTTTCCAGTTGTTGAGGAAACAAAATTTTTAGGTATAATCTTTGACAGAAAAATGTCCTTTATTCCACACCTAAAGAACTTAAAGGCTAAATGCTTAAAAGCACTTAACCTACTTAAAGTAGTAGCGCACACTGACTGGGGTGCTGATAGAAAAGTCATCCTAAATTTATACAGAACGTTTATTCGCTCCAAACTAGACTATGGTTGCGTTGTGTATGGTTCAGCCAGAAAATCGTATCTTAAAATGCTTGATCCAATTCATCATCAGGGAATAAGACTGGCTCTGGGAGCATTTAAAACATCCCCGTGTGAAAGCCTTCTAGATGAGGCGAATGAACCACCGTTATCGCATCGTAGAGAAATGCTTTCAGCACAGTATGCTCTCAAATTAAAATCAAACCCTCTGAATCCTGCTTTTTCGGCTGTTTTTCAACCCAAATACAAAACTTTATACGAAAATAAACCAAACGCCATACCTTCCTTTGGCATTAGAATTATCATCCAGCCTTGACACTACAAATATAGATCTTTCAAAAATTCAGAAAACATCCATCTCCGAAACACCACCCTGGCTAATTAAACAACCAAAAGTACGTTTTACGCTACACGATGGCAAAAAGTCCGAAACAAACCCTTCTATCTTCCTCAACTCTTACCATGAACTCCTCACCGAATTTAAATTCTACACCAGAATTTACACTGATGGCTCAAAGGATGAGGAAAAGGCTGCTGCAACCTTTGTTTGTGGAAATCACACAACGCAAGTTCGCTTACCAAATGGAGCATCAATTTTTACAGCCGAAATCAGAGCAATAGACCTTGCTCTGCAACATATAGAAAAGAACCGTATTTTAAACAGTATCATCTTCTCCGACTCGCTATCAGTACTCCAGTCACTACACAATAGAAAACTGGAGAACCCATTATTGAAAAACATACTTGTAAAAATACCGAGCTGAGTGTCTCCGACAATATAATATACTGTTGGTTACCTAGCCACATTGGTATTAAAGGTAACGAAAAAGCAGATCGCGCTGCTAAAATGGCCCTTTCTCAAGAACCATCTGATTTTAAAATACCATATACTGATTTTAAACCTTGTATCAGAAAGTTCTTACGTCAGAAGTGGCAGGCATCATGGAATGATGCTGTAAATAACAAACTTCATGCAATCAAGCCAACTCTAGGAGAATGGACTCCTTCCTACAGAACCATTCGTAGGGAGGAGGTAGTCGTTGCAAGAATCCGAATTGGTCATACTTATATCACCCACACCCACATACTAAAAGGTGAAGACCCACCAGAGTGCTTTTCTTGCAATGAACCATTCACTGTCAAGCACTTTATGATAGAGTGCCTTGACCTACAACCTACGCGCGATCGTTATTACATTGTGCATGACATGAAAGAACTTTGTGATAATATAAACATCAGTCGTATTATAGAGTTCTTGAAAGCCGTAAATATTTACTCTAAACTCTGACTTTTATGCTATCACCTTGTGCAGTTTTATGCAATATATATACCGTCCCATTTTAATACCTATTCATCTTTTTTACATCTCCCGTTGATCGGGAAGCTTTATTTTGCACCGTTACCATCTTACCGTTTTTGATTTCAACCATTTGTTCTTTTATATCGCTGGTCGATATAGGACCTTTTATAAGTTTTGAAAGATTATACAAATAACACTTTGTTTGGCGCTAAATAGCCTAAAAGTGCTGATGCGCCGTTAAAAAACAATCAATCAATCAATCAATCAATCATTTGTTGCTTTATCTTTGTCGTTCGTGGTTGTTTTTTTTTAAATTTGTATGTGCGTTCGTCTACCCACCGGACGTTTCTATGTGATCGCACCTCCACTGCTGCTGTTGTTGTATTTGTTTTGGGGCTTAACGCCATTTTTCAGCACACGATAGGCTATCCATGGCGGCCAGTATTAATGGTGGAGGAAGAACCCGGGAAAACCCCGGAAAGAACCACCGAACCACGAGAAGCTACTGGCAAGCTTTCTCACATACCCAGATTGGCTGAATCCTAGACTCGAACCGCCGCAGACAGAGGTGAGATGGCAGTGATCTGTAACGGAGAGCGCTTTAGACCACTCGGCCACTCGGGGCCCCCACTGCTGCTGTAATATGTGAGTAATTAAATCATTACTATATAGATAATGGCATCAGCTATGGAGTCTTATAAAAGTATAGATTAGTATAAATTATGTTACAAATATATATTTGTTTATGAAATTATTATTATACAATTTTTTCGATGAGATTATTTAGATTTATCCAATTTTTGAAATTGTTTGTTAAGTTGAATATACCCTTAAAATCGTTAAGATTTTACGTAGAGATTTATATTCAGAATTTCTTTTCTTAAATCAGGCAAGTGTCCGGTCTGGTCAGTACGTTTGAAATTTATTCTTGATAATTACGGATTATGACATCGCAAATAGACCGGATTAATGGGTTATTGGACAATCAAATATCCAGGAGGTACTTGAGGTGTGAACGTATATGAAATTTATCCTTGTTGAAACTGATCAGATTTTTCAAGATCTATTTGATAGCTGCCATCAAGATTGACTGCGATTGTTGATGTTATGTTTACAATTCCTGGTGAAATATGTCTTCCACCACCGTATGGATCATTGTTATGTTTGAGAATAATTGGAGGAGTGGCTATTTTTCTCTAAGATTCGACGATTTTTGGAAAGTTTTCATTGATAAGATAGTTGACTGGTTTTTTAGTTCGTCGGTTTCAAAATTCTGGTATTAGGAATGTTGGTAATTCCACTTCGGTTATTTTATCATGATCGATACATAATTTTTTTTAGTCTGTATTGAGTTTCTGCTCCGATATTGTGTGCTGATACTAATTCGCTTGCTAATGCTTTTTCAATTATAACCCAGTTGGCAAGCTCAGAATCGGATATAACCTGATTGAAATGCTGTATTGTTTCAATGTTCTGTTCTTTTACATCGTTATTACAATTTTGTATGATACTGGAAATATATCTTTGTAGATTACCATGTACGCTTGTGTATTCAGGCTTGATGTCGTCAGGCAATGCTTTGATAGCTTTTTCATCGATATATGAAATATAAGTTCTATCATCTCTTCTAGATATTAACATTAATAATAATTAAGCAGATTTTGAACCATCAGATACAGTATAAATACGTACATTAGAAGGTAGGGAAGGTTCTGGAATTGGTTTTCCTATATCACGCTATATATATCTTTTTCTATATTCTGGACTTGTTATAAATATTTTTATCATTTAATCAGATGAGTGTTAGGGTGGCCTGAAATAGCACCAGAGTATAAAGGGCCGCCAGCACGAAGTTTGGTTACCACAACAAACAAATATTCTGATGATGATAATCCTGATGTAACCGATTTTGAAAATAAAATAAAAGATCTTGGCAGAAAAATAATTGGTAAATTCACCCAAGGAGGATCATATGATCATTCACGACATTGTACAAGATTAATTAAAGATAATGGTGAACTCGATTCTATAATTGCTGATACCACGAACAGAAATACATTTATAAGTCGAAGTAATGTTAATTTATCATACGGAAATAAATTAGTTATAATTGTGGGTAATACTGATGGTGACTTACCGCAGTTTACTCATTTAAGATCTTCAATGCTCGCGTACTTTTCGATAAATCTATTATCAAAATAGAGTTTGCTGTCAGAGTCGCTACGGATTCATTTTATATCAATAAAAAAAGAATACATGATTTCTAGAACAACTACATGTCGGCACTTATGGATCATGGGGTGAATGGATAATAAAACAAGAAATATACTTAATTATTCTGAATCAAATACTGCTGTAATAATGTGCGGCGATCATGGTCAACCACCACCTTTTGCTAGATTGTCTCCACAAAAATGGATGAGGATTTGTGTAGATTATTGTGAAAAAATAACTGATGATCATAGAGCACTTGGTCCAGAATTAAGAGAGTTTAAGAAATTAATCAGATTACAACCGAAAAAAATTCAATGTGAAATAATGCGTGAAATAATTTCAGAAATTCCTGTTAACAATTTTTTGAATTTATGGGGACCAAATGATTTGATAGTTGCAAGTAGAAAGATAGTTCGTGATACACTTCAACAACAATTATTTATGTTACATAAAGAAAAAAATTCAAATCTACCCGTACCATTATGCTATCGACCAGAAGACACGCGACGACAGAATAATGACGTTGATATACCAGGATCGTCAGAGAAACAAAAGCTTGTATTAAATGATATTGTTTTAGTTCCTGTCAATTTTGTTGAGAGCTCGTTAACAATGGACAAAACTCCATATTCATAATTCATAACAAGGATTAACTAACTCTGATACAAATGTTTAGATCGTAGATGATCGTATCGAATGGTCAAATTTAGTTTATGTCGCAGTGTCTCTATTTAGAAGAATATCTCAGTTGCGGAGAATTATTATAGACTTTACAGAAAATAATAATCAAATTCAGGAAACCATTGCTGACAATGGCGATGATGTAGTAAGAAAAAAATTAGTTAAGTTATAAACAGTATGACAAAAAAAAAAAATAATAAATAAACGCGACATTGATCTCGATGCTGAATTTATCTCGACATTGAAACAACAACAGAATTATCATTGTGTGAGTTGTAACACATAAATGTTTTGGCAATATTAATAAAATAATCCAAGACAATTTACCGTGGACAGAATTAATAGTAGTCTTGGTCATAACGCGAAAATGTGATGCTGACCAGTATTGAATGTAATCGACGTCGAGGTGCTACTTTACAAAAGTGAATTCCGTGGTAATTGTGTGTCTTCAGGAATTTCTTGTAATTATTCTCGTACAAATCCACGCCGAGGAGCAGTTGAATCTAGTCTGTATATTGCAGGTCTCCCCGTGGATCTTACCAAGCTAGATATTGTATGTGTCGTAATACACCAAATATGATCAGTCGCTCTATTTTTACCGCCTTCAAGTTCACTGGGTTCATATACATATCTTACAGTCACATTACCTAATACTGATTGTTTAGAAAATTCATGTCGTTATATTGGCATGTGTACTTTTGTAACTGCATTAATGGGTTGTTTGTTAGTTGTTCGAGTAATTTCATTATTTAATGTAGCTATCACACTTGGTTATCTTGCAAGCCATTCGAGAGATTTCATATCTTTCTGAATTATTTCCTTCGCATATTGATATCCAAACAATCTCGCAGCAAGTGTTCAATTAAATTGTTCAACAATTACCTAATCACAATGAAATGAGGTATGTCCCCGTCTGATTTTGACATTCTGTTTTTTCATCAGAGATAATACTGCACCAAGATATTCCTTGCCATGATCAACCTGTAGCAACTGTGGCCATCGCAAGGGTCCTCGCTGATAAATTCGTTCAAAAGCATGATAAACTGCAGTTGCTGTTTTAGTTGATAACGGCTCTGCTTCCTCATATCTAATCGCAACGTCGACGACAGTTAACGCGTATTGGTATTTACATAATGTCATAGTATCATGTGGTAAAGATAAAATATCTGCTTGACGAGCTTCATTAGGAATGCTGACATCAAAATGTACCTGCTAAATTTGTTTACGTGGTGGTAGATAAATTTGCCATATTGCCTGTCGTGCTAAGTAATTTGCAGCAAAAGAATGTGCAACATTTGCTGCATCAGCGAGTTTACTAATCGCTGCTCTACCCCTCCAATATCCTCTTGGGCTATGATAAATTGATTCCATTATTTTTTTAATCGGTTAATTAATTACCAGCCCTTGGCACTAGTTTAACTTTCATCGCAGATCTTATCAACCAATTAGCTAATGATTCTCTAAGATTTATGGAATTTAACGAATGAATCAACTTCACATCTGAAATATGTCGTTGTTGCAGATTTGGATTTGTATAAGCTATATCATGAACATGACATGCTTGATCAAGAGCATTTATTGGATACTCTCTAGGTCTTGGTTGATCTCGCTCGTCACGTTGGATATCACGTCGAGTTCCTGGACCACAATAATTATATCCAGGAAGATGTTTTTTCTATTGGGTATTTAAGGGCATGGAGTTCCTGGTAATTTTCCTAAGGAAGTAGCAATATCACCAACGATTTGATTATTGTAAATAAATATATATCTTTTGTACCACACTTTACACACTTGCCTGTAAGTGCACGCTTCTTGCTGTTGTTATTATTGATGTTAATCCACTCGTGGGAGTGGATGCTCTACATCGAACACAATATAAATCCATATTATTTATTTTATTTGTATAACATGGATGTCATTGATTTCTCAGCGACACAAAAGCAAGAGTCAGTCAGACATTTCAGTATTACAGAATTCCATCAGAATGACAATAATAGGTCCATATGGGTCTGGTGAAACGCAATTATTATTTAATTTGATAATGATATGGCTCAAGTGGAATAAGTTATATTTAGTAGCTTCATTTGTAGATGATCAGAGATGTTACGAGGTACTTAAAGATTTTAATGAAAATGCAAAATTGTTGGACGATGACGACAGTGATATTATTAATTTTATCACCGATATTGATGAAGCCCCAATCGGTTGATGACCTAGATGGAATTATTAATAATTTAGTAGTATTTGATGATGTAATGCTGGACAAACAGTCAAATCCAGCTAGAATATTTTCTCGAGGCAGACATAAAAACACAGACGTGATTTACGTTACTCAGCGATATACACAAATATCTAATGTGGTCAGAGATAACTGCAATAGTTTAGTGTTCAATGGAGTCGATACACATACTCTGCAAAATATTCATCAGACTTGGTGTAGTGGGGATATGGACATGATTAGGTTTAAAAACTTCTTTTCAAAAGAACAATCTACTCCATACGGATTTATAACAATAAATTGTCATGATCCTCGATCACGATATCGTATAGGTCTTGATGGATTGATATAATAATAATTTAATTACTCACACATTACATCAGCAGAGGAGGTGCGTCCTGAGCGAAACGTCTGGCGGGTAAACGAATACATTTTAAAAAAACACGAACGACAAAGATCAAGTAACAAAATAAAGTAACACTTATAGAGAAACTCGCGGTAAGTTAGTGGCTTCGCTTCGGCATTATTGATCTTATTTTTATTTTCCTTTTCGTAGGAAATTTTATATTTTCGAAAATGATATTCCAGCAAAGGCTCTTTTTTTTTTTTATCTCCTCCGCTACTACTAACCTCTGTTCACAGAAGAATGTGGACATAAACCGGCCTCCAAAATGAAAGAAAGTTATCCAACCGCAGCGTGTTTACGCCGTAGAATATGTCCTATCATGTGATGCAGTTCTGAATTTGCGGCCATGTGTAATATAGTCTACTGTTCAAAATCGAATGATACAACTATCTGGTCACAAATACATTACTTTAAATCTGAATAACTGCATCCATAATCACCCTTTTACATATCCAAATATTTGAATGCTTAGAATTGAAACTGATATTGACATACTCGCTTGCAAACATTTCTCTATATGACCTCATCCTGAACTTGCATATACATTCCGTGTTCAAAAATATTTTGTTTAAGTAAAATATTATAATTATTTGGAAAGACAGTTGCTCTTTGAATTTTAATTGGTGACAAAATAAACTAATACAATTTATGATTTATAGAACAACGCTGAAAATGCCAGGAACTATTTCTCTGAAGATTAAGAAGAAGAAGTAGCAGCTTTTAACAATCAAAGAAAAGAAAAAGTGAAATAACAATGCTTTTCTCTACTACTCATGATGTCGGTGACATTGCTGATGACGATAACGACAATGTCGACATTGATAATGTAACAACATTAACAGCAATAATAATAATAATAATAATAATAATAACAACTCAACAGAAACAATGGCAACACTACTAATACAACTGCTATTAATAACAATAAAATAGAAGATAATGACGACGGCGAATGTGATGATGACGATGATTAGCCTTTGATTTTGTATCTCTTAGGAAAATTCACCCTATTCATGACGTGAAGATAATAGTTACTTGTGTTCGAATCCAGGACAGTTCTTTCATCCGACGAACGTCTAGGCAAGGCAGGGCTCCAGTTCCGCTAAAATGTCCTTTTGAAATTTCAAATAGATTTATTTTTTTGACATACTTTGCGGTTTTCGTTTCCTCTTACGATTCAATTCGACTGAATCAGTTCATGCGGACAAAAATGAACTCGGCAACATTACGTAACAGAGACACTTTCTTTGTCATGGATTCTTCTCATGACAATTTTGGTCATTTCTGGATTTATTGTTGTTTATTTCTATATCAAAATTGAAATGTCACTGCAGTTAGCGCTCTTGGAAACCTCGGTATGGATCGAACTATCTTGTGAATAAAAGCAAAACAAGTACAACAACAACAACAACCCTAGATAAAGTATGCTACAAAATTAAAAAGATATAAATATGTATATTCTTTCTTTTGGGATTAATAGCGATGCGTCTTATGACTTTTCCTTGATCCCCCTGCGGGTCCGGGGTTGTAGAATTGGCCCGACGTGCCTCGCTACGTGTCGTAAAAGGCGACTAAGTAGAGGCAACCTGTTTGCCGTGGGTTGCGTCCCGTGTCGGGGGAGGAAAGGATCCTGGTAGTTGAGCAGTGGCTTTCCCTGCAATACACTACTTTGGCCTCTACTTCTCTTAGACGGGTGGTCGGGATGGGCCCGGTTCCGACAAATCGGCTGGTCACGCCGAGCCCTAGGAGGTCTTTATTAACTTTCTCATCTTCTTTCTCTCTCTCTCCCCCTGCGGGTCCGGGGTTGTAGAATTGGCCCGACGTGCCTCGCTACGTGTCGTAAAAGGCGACTAAGTAGAGGCAACCTGTTTGCCGTGGGTTGCGTCCCGTGTCGGGGGAGGAAAGGATCCTGGTAGTTGAGCAGTGGCTTTCCCTGCAATACACTACTTTGGCCTCTACTTCTCTTAGACGGGTGGTCGGGATGGGCCCGGTTCCGACAAATCGGCTGGTCACGCCGAGCCCTAGGAGGTCTTTATTAACTTTCTCACCTTCTTTCTCTCTCTCCTTGTATCTCTCTTGATACCACCGTTGCCCCTATATTCTTTTCCTTTATATTTCCCTTTTCCAAGTCTTAGAAGGCTTCCTAGAAGGCGGTGGCTTAACGGGTCAATCGGGGGGTAATTTTACCGACCTTAGAAATTGGCGACTTCAGGGTCATTCAAAGGTAATTTTATCAACTGAGTATGGCATCTGTGTATCCCTGACACTTGAAAAGTGTCCCCTTGTTGGGCTCCTTGGTGGGTGGGGAGCACGGGTGCTGAATTTTTAATCTAGCCATCATGGATAATTCCAAAAAAAATCAAAATAAAAGATCGAAACCCTTATGAGAGTCTGACGATGAACCATTTAGTGTGGAGTCATTTCCACGCTTCATGGTCATACAGTCAAAAGATGCCACGAAACTGCTTGCCGCACTATCTCCATTTGTCATCGAAAAGACTATCACAGGATCGATTGGCACACCTAAAAGTGTTAAAAAGTTGAAATCGGGTTGTCTTCTTATTGAGTGTGAGCGACGAGGTCAATCAGACAATATCAGGAAAATGAAAACGTTCTTTGATATCCCAGTAACCTCATTCGCTCACACCACACTGAATACGTCCAAAGGCGTGATTCGCTGCCGTGACTTGGCTGGAGTCACCGACGCTGACATCATTGAAGGAATGAAAGATGAAGGTGTCACTGCAGTCCGACGAATACGTATTAAACGTAATAACAATCTGCAGGACACCAACACCATTGTACTCACCTTCAACAGGCCAACTGTACCCAAAGTGGTGAAAGTTGGCTTTTTGCAAGTAAAGGTAGAGATTTACATTCCCAACCCCCTTCGGTGTTATAAGTGTCAAAAATACGGCCATCACGAAGACCGCTGCTCCAAGAGCCAAATATGTGGCCGATGCGGAGACAATGCTCATCAGGAATCTGATTGTAGAGCAACTCCGCATTGTGTCAACTGCGGAAAAGAGCACCACGCAAATTCCAAGGATTGCGATACCTGGAAACAGGAGAAGGAAATTCAGAGGGTAAAATACACAAATAATATTCCCTATCCAGAAGCCAGAAAAATTGTACAGGCAAAAACAGCCCATCCTGGCCCATCCTTCTCCACTGTAGTGAAGAGCAATCCTAAAACAACGAAGGACGCTCAAACACAAACAGAAGCACCCGATTCAACACCAAATTCAAACACCCCCCATTACCAAGCACAGAAAAACACGGCATCTACTCAGACTACATTTAATAATACCCAACAAACTAAATCACCAAAGAATAAAAAATCTCACGGAAACAGGCAACAAAAGGGGTCAGATGACCCCATCAAACTTTATAACAGGTTTGGAGACATCGAGAGCATGGATGCAGAAGAATCTGCTCCATGCGCTCAAGGGAACTCCAGACCTACAAACAAAAAATTCACCCCCGTACTTCCTCCAGAGAAATAACAAAACAAACTCCGTCTGCGAAAGGTCTAACCTAGCTCCACAATCTTTAATTTAAATTTATAATGAAAAACACTATCATACAATGGAATTGTCGAGGACTTAAAGCAAATTACAATGATATTCTCCTGCTTTTAAACGAACATGATCCTGCGGTACTATGCCTTCAAGAAACATTCTTGAAAGATACAGACAATATCACATTTAAAAACTACTCCCTGTTTAACACCTGCTCTCCAAATGTTGATAGGGCATCAGGAGGAGTTTCTGTTATTGTAAACAACAGAGCTCCTCATAGCTTCATTCATTTAAACACCAATTTACAAGCCATTGCTGTAAGCGTCACTCTACATCGAGTGATTACATTTTGCTCTATTTATTTACCACCAAACACTAACCTAGTACCAAACGAACTGGACAATCTTGTTCAACAGCTTCCCGCACCCTTTGTTTTACTCGGGGATTTTAATGCCCATAACATTTTATGGGGATCAAATCATATAAGTGACAGAGGTCACAAAGTTGAAGACTTTATTTCTAGACACGATCTGTGTCTATATAATACCAAAACACCTACATATTTACACCCAGGCACGGGTACATACACAAGCATCGATTTGACAATTTGTTCTCCTTCTCTGCTTTTGGACTATGAATGGAAGGTCGCTGATGACCTTCACAGCAGCGATCACTTCCCAATCTTTCTTGTAAATCTTAACTCTACAGGCGATGAAGTAATTCCACAATGGAATTTAAAGAAGGCCGACTGGGCCAAGTTTGAAACACTGTGTAAAACTAGGCTGAATGAGGATACAGTTTTCAATGTTGACGACACCATTCAGCATTTTACATCTATTTTAATAGAGATTGCAGAAGAATCCATTCCCAAGTCCTCGCCATATTGTAAAAGAACCCAAAAACCTTGGGTCACTAAGGAATGTAAGGAAGCCATTAAACTACGTCGAGAAGCATTAAGGAAATTTAATAATCAACCGACGCCCGAAAACTTAAATATATATCGTATTGCCCGGGCCAAAGCTCGCCGCATAATCAAAGAAAGTAAAAGAGCATCATGGAAGAATTATGTTTCTTCTTTAAACTCTCGTTCCTCTGTTAAAAAAGTTTGGGACACTATACGCAAAATAAACGGAAAGAGAAAGCAAAACCCTCTCCGACATCTGACACTGAACAATAACAACTTTAGTTCAAAACGTGACATTGCAAATATTCTTGCTGACAGTTTCTCGAAAAATTCCTCATCATCTAATTATTCAGAAGCCTTCCGAAAACTTAAAACTCAAAAAGAAAAGTCACGTTTAAAATTCACATCCAACAACTCGGAAAGTTATAATCAATTGTTCTCACTATCGGAGCTTAGGGAGGCTTTAGATAAGGCCCATGATACATCCGCTGGGCCTGACGAGATACATTACCAGTTTCTGAAACACCTTCCAGAATCATCATTAACATCTCTTTTGAAACTCTTCAATGATTTATGGATTACTGGTAATGTACCAAAAATCTGGAAAGAATCAACTGTAATACCAGTCCCCAAACCCGGTAAAGATAGCGAAGACCCCAACAGCTATCGACCAATTGCACTCACAAGCTGTGTGTGCAAAACAATGGAACGAATGATCAATTCTCGGCTTGTCTGGTATTTGGAAACTAACAATTTAATATCTCCTTTCCAAAGTGGCTTTCGATATGGCCGGAGCACCAATGATCATCTGGTTAGACTAGAAACATTCATTCGCGATGCATTTATTAAGAAAGAGCATTTAGTAGCGGTTTTCTTTGATTTAGAAAAGGCCTATGACACGACATGGAAGTACGGGACACTAAATGACCAGAACGATCTAGGTCTAAAAGGCCGTCTGCCCTCTTTCATATCCAGCTTTCTCTCCGACAGAGAATTCAAAGTACGAGTGGGCTCTACCCTCTCAGATCTGCACGAACAAGAGATGGGTGTGCCCCAGGGCAGTATTTTATCTGTGACGCTCTTTAACATCAAAATTAATAGCATCACCAAGTGTTTGACTCCTGGTGTGGATTGCTCGTTATACGTTGATGATTTTCTAATATGTTATCGGTCAAAGCACATGCATACAATTGAAAGACAACTGCAGCAAAATATAAACAAAATTCAAAATTGGGCCAGTGGAAACGGTTTCAAATTCTCGAAATCAAAAACGGTATGCATGCATTTCTGTCAACTACGAAAACATCACGATGAACCGAACCTCACGCTGGATGGAACACCTATTCCAGTTGTTGAGGAAACCAAATTTTTAGGTAATCTTTGACAGAAAACTGACCTTTATTCCACACCTAAAGAACTTAAAAGCTAAATGCTTAAAAGCACTTAACCTACTTAAAGTAGTAG